>OZ017788.1:952579-1035079 GCA_963969325.1 Lycopodina hypogea
GGTTTGTTTGTTCTTGTCACAAACCGTACATTTTAACATTGTGATATATAAACATTTTGCCATGTCAGAAATTAAAATAAAAAACAGGGAAAAGACAAGGGAGAAAAGGAAAACAAGGAAGGAAATTAGGGAGGAATGGAGAAGGGGGTTAACCATTATACATCGGGGGGGGGGGGGGGGGGGGGGGGGGGGTTAGGATATGGGAGGCATTACCCCTCTAGCAATTGGTGGCCTTTTGAACTGCCTGTGTGATTTATAAGCACAACTTTCATTAGAAATATCCTTTTTAATGGGATCACATTACATATGAACTATCAAATAATAATTGCCTGAGGCACAGAGGTCTAGGAAGACTTGGAATGGTGGGGGTGGGGCAGCATTCATCCACATCTTTTTTTTCAAGAATAGATTTTTAAATAATTTTTTATGTATGGGAACATCAATGTTTCTTGCTATAACTAATTAGTTACAACTAAGCATTTTTACTATACTGAAACTATGTGGTTAAAACTAAGTGTTTTTACTGTATAGAAACCAATATTTTGTAAATCTTACCACAACCATACACTTATCTTAAGTGTTCTAAATATATAGTTTGCCATGTTTAAAACATTGTTTCAATAAATATTATAATGATCATTTGCCACAGGTCTTAGTGCAGGACTGCTCTTGTTAGTCAATAATGGATGTTTAACAAATTATTTACTGTATGGAAACACAAATTTTGTTGTTACAACTGAGTGGGTGGTTCCTCATGAATAAAAAATATATATTTAATTGACCTACAGCCTAGCCCTAGTCCTAACTACATTCTCCCTAAACTGGGCTGGTGATCATATGAGCATACCCTGATGATTTCAGGCTAATTGGTCCAGGCATCTGGGAGGAGATAGCGAATATACATACAGACAGACAAATTGTAAATTATAATAAATTGATCTAACTCTTAGCCAAGAAAAGTAGTGAGTAGTATTGTGGCAGTGTATAGGGCAAGGATATACATGAAATAATTCCAGGTTATTCCAAGTGTGCTCTGTTACAACACAATTTAGTGTTTTCTTCTATATATACTTGCAGTGGTAGTTGCATTTGACTAATTCAACGAATAACTTAATGTCTAGCTGTGTCACTGTGCTACTAATGCTGCTCCATATAATTGTAGATGGCAGCACCACATCGCTGGACTGCATTTGATGGACAGTGGACATCCATGATCACCAGGAGCACACTTCGTGCCAAAGAGCTGCGAGATATATACTCCAGTCTGATAACTAGACACCTCACCATGGAGGAACGCCTGGACCTACTCCAAACACTGAAGGCTACAGTCAAAGTATTCCATTGTCATCATGCTACCAAGAGAACTATATAGAATAAAGGATGGCAGATTTCACATGTATTTTATTCTCAATCACATAAGTGTATAAAACATTGGCAGCTGAGTATCTATGTCAGCAATACTACTTATGCGGAGTAGCACATATCACTTCACTAGCAGAGTATCACACAGAGTAACATGTGCAGTAATGTACTCTCCTTATCGAGCCATACACCACAACCCTTAACTTACGCAGAATGACCACACTGTTTTTCGAACATGTGTTATAACATCACAGTTGCAAACAGTGTTGATAATACACTATTTAGTTTGCCATGGTCTTGACACCTTTTCATGCTTTTTTCATAAGCTACATTGCACAATAACTGCCATTTATCTGTGCCACCACCTCACAGGTGCATGCTTGCAAGTTGACTCATGAGATAGTTGAGCTGGTGGACAGAGAAGCTGACTTGATGCTCCGGGGCATGAAGAAAGAGTGCCTCACAGGTATATAGCTCTCCTATTATCATTTCTCTTGGTTTGAAATGATACAAATTTTAAATGTCAAAGTTTTTATAATCTAAATACATGTACCCTAACATTGTTTTTTCCCTATATTTTCAGCGAAAAAAAAAAAGATAAGTGGCTGGATCTAAGTTTGTGTAAATTCACTTATATTGTAGCTGCCCTTTTATTTATTTTTTTCTTTTTATTTCTTTTTTTTTCTTAATATTTTTATGTGATGTGCTGTTTTAATTTGAATCAGGTCTTCGTAAGAGAATCTTGGGCCTGTTCCTCCAGTACTGCAAGAACCCTGTGTTTAACCCTGAGGCAGTTGGGTTCATTAAGGTACCACAGGACATCACCACCATTGCTCAACAGATACACTACTGCAAATCTTGCTGTCGATATCTACCTTCAACAGACTTTGAACTTATGTCAAACTCAAGGTAAATAATATCAAACCCATGTAGCACAGCTTCAATGAATCTGCAGATTCAGCTATTGTACACATGTATAGAACAAAGAAAAAGAAATTTTTAACATACAAGATTACATAAGTCTTATTTTTTACTTATCCAGCATACTTGTGACTTCAAATGGTTTTTACCTGTGGCACCCACACAGGTCTAAGAAAATTAAGAATGGGCGGGGGGGGGCAGCATACATCCACGAGTTTTGCTTAAGAATGGATTTTTAACAAACTGTTTACTCTGGAAACACCAAGTTTGTTGTTACAACTAATTGGTTACAACTAATTGGTTACAACTAAGTCCTCTTACTGCATGGAAATTGTAGTCATAAGTAAGTAATTTTACTGTACAGAAACCCAAAAGATGTAAATATCATCACACCTTCAAACTCACCTTAAGAGTTCTAAACAATTATTTTTCCTTGTCTAAAATGCTATGTTTTATAAATATTGTAGTAATTATTTGCCACAGGTCTTAGTGCAGGACCACTATTGTTATTACTGTGAATGCGTTGTATGTGCTAGACATATACTTTGCACTTTACTACTACTTTGTTGTGAGCCAGTTCACTTATGTATTGCGCCTACTTTGTTGTCACTATCCTATGTAGGTTGGTTGGTCACTGCCGCATCTGCTGTGAACTGGTCAACAAAGCCCATGCCAGGGAGGACTGGAGCATGTATCGAATCATGCTACGAAAATTACAGCGAAGAGAAGAAAGCTTACAAGGTGACTCAAAAATTGTGTTCATGCTGCAAGAAGCAGACCTCTGTTACCTGGTTGAGAATATCTGGGGAGGTCAGAGTGCTCTAAGTGCCAGCAAGGACCACTCTGAGTTGACCACAGTGCGTTGGGACAAGAACCAGCCCTGGTCCCCTTGGAACTGCGTGGTACTGACAGCAGATGAAGTTGAGAGTCATTTCAAGCTTGAAGACCCCACTCAGGTCAATAATAAAATATATGCTCGTAACTTTATGGAATGATCTACCATGTGTTAATTCCTGTCCCACCTATATGCCCATATACATGCATCTGCCATGCACTTAATCTCTCTTCCACACACACTCACTGAGTGATTGTTCATAGAGTATTTCAAATTAGGCCAATTGCCATGGATGATTGCAGTGTTTGTCATATTTGGGAGAAAGTTGTAGAGTATGGAGGGGCACTACGTGGTGGGTTTGGGGGCATGCCCCCCCACTTATTGCTCTATATATTTCAGCTCATATTATTATCCAAAACATTAATCATTAAAATATATTATAATAACAATGGTAAATATAAACATCCCCCCTACACTAGCTAGTGAAATTGACAGTTGAAGTTGCTTTTCCTGGGGGGGGGGGGGGGGGGGGAGGGAATAGTGCTGGTGACACTAGGGACATAAATTGTGGTTTCTCAAGTATAAACCCTTTACCAAGCACAGTACTTGATGTTTTGTATCAGCAGATAGCATACCCAAGATGTGGTTACATTTGCGAAGTTATACTTTACCAACTGCAAACATTTTCATCCCTTGATCAATAAATATTACCTCCAGCTATCTGAAGGAAAAAAATTTTCAAAATCCAATCTAAAACTTTCCTCAGCATGCAAGAACCAAACAAAAAGAAATTTCATCTAAATTAATACATCTTTTGGCTAGATATTGAATAAAACTAGCTATATAGAAATATAGTAATTTGATTTTTATGTTTAATGCATATAGTATTGTGGTCGGTAAGGGTTTACAACTTACAGCTCACTTTGAATAACTTACAACATTGTATCTATACTAATAGGAGAGCATCTGTATTTGGTGTTTGTTTAATTCCTAAAATAAACCAAATGGTGAGTCCACGAGGACTGAACTTAGATGAAACATAAGTGTGTTTATATGATAAAGTTTAATACTGGCAATGCCAGTGGGTACTGATGGTGTTTGGTTGCTAAGGGTTGGGTGCTGAATGTGAGTAAAGGTTCTTTACTGAGGCATATTATTTCTACATTTCCTGAACTAGTAATTTTATGTGTGTACTAGCAACACATACCCGGTGTTGCCCAGCCAATATAGGCTAAAATCCTACCATTTTTTGGCTTTTTCTCATTACAATGGTAACCATTTTGCAAAAGTTTTAGCCCTTGTTTTAAGTTGGGTCAAAACTTATAATCATGCCGAGTTTCAGAGAAATCCACCTACCGGTTTGGCCTGAATGATAGTACAAACATACAGACAGACCGACAGACAAATTCTGTTTTTTCCCAGATATGCCACCTGGCATAAAACCATCTCAGGGTGGATCTCCTCCATTCCTAAAAGTTTGGTCAAAATCTAACAGAGGGATTTTGAGAAACGGACGAACATAGTTACAAAGTCAGTTACATAGGTCTAACATATGTGTGTATGTATAAATATATCCAGCAGGCAATAAGTCATTTTCTGTCTTATCCCTCTTATTCTACAGGCGTACTCTCCCTACTTTGTACAAAAAGTAGAACAGCATCATATCCTAGCTCACAACTACTTCTCATACATCCCTCAGATGGCAGAGGAGATTGGTCCAAGAATTATGTCTCATTCTCAACTTTTTCCTCCAAGTGAAGATCCAAAATTTTCAGGGGAACAAGCATAGAACATTTGTATTAGCAGAATTGCACAAAATATTATATGTTCATCAAAGTGACTTTCCATACAATAATAAAAAATTAAAAAAATTGTTTTAATTTGTGTTCCAGTCACAGAGTTTGTGTTAATTTCCTAAAGGTATTTAAAATGCTTATCCACTAACTTCTAACTTTAACACATTCCAAGTAATGTCAATTTTTAAAATCTATGTGAGCTATAGGAGCTAGAAGACAGCTGGCCCAATTGGGATAAACATTAGGCATCAGCACTTGAGTGGGTGTTCCATCATTTTTTCATTATTAAATTATGTATTAAACTATATTAACTATCTATCTATCTCTCTGTTCATATTTGTGCATAACAGCTGGACCTATTAGGATGCAATTTAGTATGAGTATTTAGAATGAATGAGATTTGGCTTTAAAATAATGAAATTTAGAATCACAGTTGTTGCCTATCTATCTATCTAACTACATTTATATGTGCATGTTAGTTGTTGTTTTTTTCTGGTTACAACCTTGGTTTTTGGTTTAAAAACATTGAGTAAACATCCTTGGTTAGACCTTTTAAAATATTTTATTATTATAGCCTTTTGTTACCTAGTCTCACTGTTCCCCCCCCCCCCCCCTCCCCTTTCCCCCTTTCTATCCTCTTTTCCCCTTCCATTTTACAGTGCATAGTGCACATTTTGGTGCCCAATAGTGTACATTAGAGTATTGTATATGATATCGAACATAATTGCTTGTCAGTATTCAGATTTATAATGGACTCTATCCAAATTACTTTTCTACAACCACCACTGCAAGTACACCGGAAGCAGGCAGACATCTCCTTGGAGCAACATGGGCTTGGTCCGACCTAGCCACACATCTTTTCTGAGCTAGTCAGGCTAAAATGTCAAGCATAGCACTTAGTCCAAATCCTAAGATTATGCAGTATATATTCCTAGCCAAGCCTTGGCCACACCATGCTTATTAGAGTTTTGGTGAGATATTCCATTTCTTCTGTACATGATGTCCAAGGTTGTATACCAATTTTTTGGTTGAGGATTTTACCATTTCTTTTCTGTGTATTTTCTTATATTTTTGTTTGTGTTTGTTTGCTTTGTGATGGTGTACATACATACATACCTCAACAATTGAAATGAGGGCAAGGAGTGTTAGTTGTTCTAAACTCAGTTACTTTTATTGGTTGTTAATCTGGTGAGGCCAGGAAGACCTAAACACATTCAGATTACTTTGACACAGTTGTGGTGAGACTCTACCTAATTAGCATGGCTCTGATTGTGTCTTCTTTTTTTTATTATTGAGATAAAAACTAACAAGATATAATTAGTGAACACTAATTAGGTAGAAGTCCCACCTAATATATTGATGTAGCACAAGCTCACAACCAATGTGGAAATGGTCAGGAGTACTGTAAATTGACTTTGTTCAGAGGTAGAGACATTTCGTGTTTAAATTTACACTGCAGCAAAGATAATGGCCCAAATAGTAAGTATTGAGGAGTATCTAATGAGACTAGCATCCAGACAGCCACATCCGGGTAATACAACAGTCATAAACCAATTAAATAGATTTTCCCTTGCTGGATCATTTAAACAGTGAGTTTCACACTGGATCTGATAATTTTAAGTCAAAACAGATTACTAATTTTAAATTCTATTGCCATTGTCAATTATGTCTGCTGCTTGTCATGATTGAGCAGTGAAGGGCTTGAAGGAAGTAGTTGACAGTTGCACAGATGTGACCTTCCATCACCAGAGAGCCTGCATTCAGAACTTCAGTTATAGAAGCAAAAATGGATTGAACATCTTCAAGCATCACTGCTAGTCATCACACCAGAAAAAGCAATTAACTATGTAGATAAAGATTTTTTTCTCAAACTTCTCACTTTTTTGTTGATGGGTACCTTGCCAGGGACAATTATTTGAGTATGAAAATTCTATTAGCATGCTGAGGCATATTGCGCTACCTTTTCTTAGCACCATGACACAACAGAGGCTCAATGGTCTATCAATGTGAATTTTTCATTGAAGTATAACAACTACACCACAAACAGTTGTAAAAAAAAATTTCTAGGTGCAGCCATGCAATGTTGTTATAAATATTATTGATCATTCTCAATTAGCTATTAATTATTATTATATAGAAGGTAATTGAAAACTATCTTACTCTAAAATCACCCCCAAAAAAATCAATTTATGTTTTGGGCCCTCCCCCCACCTTCCTTTCAAAAATACCAGATCCACCTTTTTTTTTTTTTTTTTTTTTTTTTTTTTTTTTTTTTTTTTTTTTTTTTTTTTTTAATTAATGATTTTAATGATGTGAGTACATAAGGTAAGCAGCAGCAGTATAAATTTTTAAAAATCAAAAAAATCAGCAATTTCTAAATTATAGCAATGTTGGATCAACTCATTTCAACATAAAAAGAGCCAAAGTCCATTTAAATGTTGTGGTCCTCAAGAACATGGCTGGAGGGTGGTCCACTGGGATGTGTCTGCATCATAGGGTCGTAGAACACTGGATGATGGAGCACTGCAGGCATTCGAGAGCAGCCAATGCAGAAGCCCGAGCCATCCCCTCCTCCACCACTAACACCACCTCCACCAAAGTAGCCAGGGTTGGGAAGACTTGGAGGAACAGCTGCTAAAACATGAAAGAGGAAAATGAAAAAGATCAATTCCATGATTATATAGTGCCAGTGTCTTACATGGTGAGGCGTCCTGGGGTCGTAGATATGGGGAATAGGACCAGTTGGGCAGGGGAGGCCAGCTGTTGGTAACCAAGTGGTCCACCATGGGAGCAGCTGAGTGAGGTGTAGCCATAGCAACATTGCTACCACTAGCTACAGAGTAAGGCAATGGAGACTCATTAGTGGGGTGGGCATTCCTTGCATAGTGGTTGTGCTGGATCTTCAGTTGTGCCACACCACGATTATGATATGCTGACACAGCAATGAAGGTGGTGTCCTGAAGAGGAAGACACACTTCCTGCAATGGAATGACTGCACTCTTCACGACCACCTCAAGGACATACTTGCGCATTGTGTGGAGAAAAATCTGTAGGAAGGAAAGGAGAAGAATATTAAGTCAGCAGATATGGAATTGAAAATGAATACGTTTCCATTTTTAGAGTCCTCATGATTAGTGATCTTGACACTCTTGAAGCTGATGGGATTCTGCATCCAGAACTTCCCAGAGTTTGGAGAGCTTGGATGAATGTACATCTGCTTGTCCATGTTCTTGTATGCCACAGCCTCTCCAGTGGACTGCCAGGAAAAGTCAATGAAGCGGTAGCGGAGTGTGTCTGCTGGGGATACCTTGAGGCCCACTGAATATTGCTGACTCAGCTCTAAGCCACTCAGGCTAAGGCTCATGGCAGGGAACATGCGTCTATATCATGGACAACACTCACATGTGATGAAATTTACACTCAGAAATAAAACTCTATCTTATTCTATATAAGTACTGTTAGCTGTTGATCTCAAGCACCGAATCATTCAGTAATTTGTAACCACTCACTTCCCTGGACGATTTATGACCATCTCATTTCCAGATTCGAAAAAAGTCTTCCAAAGGTCATGGTGCTCCACAGTGACCATAACATTCTTTAAAGGATGTTCTTTCTTCAATGGCTCCAACACACTTTCTTCAGAATGCACCTTCACCTCTGAAGGACCACCAATGTTTCTCCATCCCCTTAAGCACTTTTCTTCTGTGCTAGGACCTGGAGCTGGTCCTGCAGAGACTGGTTCAACTTCTTTATTTGCTGATAGCATTTCGACTCAGTTCTACTCTAAGATTTTGCAGTAGGAATGATCTTAGCCTGCAGTTGCTAGCCTTTTATAACCTGCCATTCTGGGCTGGTCCCTCTGGGTAGCCTCGCCCATACATGGGTGTGGAAATTGTGGTCAGATGGGTGGGGAAATTGTGGTAAGAGGGGTGACCTCAATGGCTATAAATGGGATGGGAATATTGTAAGTGCATATACTAGGTATAATAACTTCAACTAACAACTAGAGGACCATTTCCAGCTTTGCCTTCATGGTTGGAATGTTCATGTAATATTTTATTTGATCCTCAATTTTCCATAACTCAATCATAATTCAATAAGTATTAAGAATTTTGACGTGCACAACATTTTGTGTCTTTAATCAGAGGATTTGTTGATGGTTGTGTGGATATGAGGTGGGGTAGCAACTCTTGATGCAGCCACAAAGATTTGTCCAATGAAAACTGGTTTGTGTATAATTCTTCATTTGGCATGGATAACAAAGGTCCCTCCTTATCATTTCCCCCCCTCCCCCTTAGCTTATTTGTATCCTCTAACTATTATCCTCAAAGAATTAACTTGTTTATCTGCCATCAATATAGAACCAACCACCTATTCTCCCATGAAAGCCTGGTAACATGCATTTGGAATACCAAGTACTAAAATATTTTTATTTCTTAAATTTTTAATTTCCTTACAAACCAATCCTGCGCCTAGGGCAGAAGCACAACCTCTTTTGTTTTTTGTTTTTTTTTTACTCTTGGGCTTTGCATACAGCTGCTCATTAGCCAGCCTAAGATAGCTATTATGCTGCTTCTGCTAGCTATATAAAAAATAATAATAATAATAATAAAAAAAAATTTTTAAATCTCTTCAAAACTTACTAACCACACTACTACCTTTGAGTTTGATTTCATTGTCCTGTGATCTAGATTATATATTAACATATTTTAATGGAAGTTTATGTGGTGGAGTTGTTGTGTGCCTTTTTAGTGTTAATTTTTAAAAAATCAATTTATACTTTCTTTTTACATTTAAATGAATTTTTTTTTGTTTCCTATTTTATTATTTACCTTTTGGTAGGTTACCTGTTGTTTCATAGTTTATAAGTTCACCCTGCACATTTTTTCAGAAAATTACTGGCCATGCCAGGAGGAATTCACAATTTAAAAAAAATTAATCAAATTTGATAGATGGAATAATTCTTCACAAATTAGCAAACACCATTTAATTCAAGTTTTTGAATGGTGGTTTTTATTTTTCATCTTGTACTACTCATGTCAAATTAAGGGCTTTCTTATCCTTGAAAATAAGCTAGGAACACTCCCTGGATGTTTTCTCTGTCATTGGTACCAAAGACAACACATTTTAGTGAGAACTGAAGGAGTCCATATGTCACAAGCATGCAAAAAAAAAAAAAAATAAATAAACACACATAAGGGATATCTATAATAAGATTAAGAAAGAAGGAAAAGATAAAGGGATTGAATTGGATGCCCTTCCATCTTCATTGAAACAGCTGTAATGGACCCCAAGACAGACACACCTAGGTTGACACCCTAGGAACTGATTAAACTAAAGCAGGGGCAAAAGATTAGAGATACAATTATCTTGCACAAGAATATTCTAATGCCTCCATGTTAAGTGTTGACTCAGTTTTGAAATACCTGATCGTTATTTTTAAGCTTTTATTTTAAGTCTGTTTTTCCTTCTGTATGTCAATGTGAGCATGGTAAAGGGTTAAAGATAAACTCCTGTTTTTAAAATTAGGAATGGAAAGTGGAAAATTTTTTCTGTGACTTACCATCAAGAAGAGTAATGGAGGAACTATGAAGACAACTATTTCACTAGAATAAAATAATTACCATGCAATAATTACCATGCAATAATAACCATGGAATAATAATGATGGAATGATTACAATGGAATAATTAAATGGAATACTTATGGTGGAATAATCTTATAATAATAGAGCTAGATATATATTATTATTATTATTATTATATATATATATATATATATATATATATATATATATGTGTGATAAACTGTCAAATGGCAGAAAAGATTAGGTCAAAAAATTGCAAATAAATATTATATTCAGGTGAGGGAAATTAACCTGGACTAGGTTCCACATGCCCACACCCCTTTGTTCAACTTGAGGAGCTAAAAGAAGCATTAAAAAAAAATTTTAAAAAGGCTCTTTGATGTCCACTAATATTTTAATATTTTAATCAATGAGAAAGAATAGGTGCAGCTGGAGATACCAAATTCTCTGCTCCCACCCCACCCCCTACATCCACCCATCAATTTTTCTGTACACAAAATTAAAGGCTCTTATATATTTCGAAGGGAGAAGAGTGTTGGAAGAATGCCAAAATAGTGTGCCATAAGAATTTATTCATAAAAGAGCCAAGACATAGTATTAGTAAGAAAATTATTCCAGCAAAGATTTCAAACCAATCTTACTGGTGTGTGGTACCTGGCCTTATCATTGTCTTGCTCATTCCAGCTATAGTTTTAAAGCAGGTGCAAGCACAGAATAATAGAGGAAACCAAATTAAAATTAGGTACAGATAAACAGGAAGAAAAAACATGTGCATACATATGCACATAAAAACTCATTCACTAGTTAGGGATAAAAAATATATATATTTTTTAAACCCTTAATAACATTATCTTGAACATCAATAAATATGTACATAATGATGTACAACATACTTCTACTGCTTCCTACATCACGTAACAAAAAATAATAATAAATTGCAAGACAAATCTAAATGATAAAATAAAAATGTAATAAATTGAAGGAAAAAAAAAAGAAATAAATATAAAAAGAAATAAATAAAAAATACCAAAAATGAAAAAAAAAAAAAAAAAAAAAAAGTAATGGATTCCCCCCCCCCCCCATCAAATTAATTTTTTGAAAAGCCATAAGCAACTAAGGTACATAAAAACAACACACAACTTAAAATTGAAATAAATAAATGAACTCATTGTGAAAGCAAACTCTTATCTATTGAGTACATTTAAAATTTCAATTTGAGTATAATTTTAACAAAAGTTAAAGGTGTATATTTAACTACTTATATTGCTGATTAAAAGAGATCATCACTAGGGTGAAAAAGTATTAGGGTGAAAAAGAATTAGGACAAAAGATTATGAAGTGAGGCCAAATATATATATTTACATTAATATCCATCAATATCCATCATTGCCACACACAGATACCATACACATATACACACAAGTGCGCACTCTGCACTCTACCTGCACCTCTCCAGAGGGAGTGCATTCGCCTAGTACAGTACTCAATTACTCTTAATTAATTATCAGGAAGTAACAGTTAGATAGCTATAACACTTCCATGACTAGCTGTAACAAATTAAGCTACTGAATTTTACTTACATTCAATATTTGGAAGTGTAGCTGTGGTAATGATATTCATAGCATCACACACAAACTGGTTTCTAATTGTGTGCATAGAATTGGTAGTGTCAAAATGGCAGTTTCAACTTAACACTGCAGCTATTAGTCTGGGATATACTTCAGTAGTTTTCTTTGCATAGCAAAGCAAATGAATAGGTCTTGGTCGTCAACCTAGTCTAAAGAAACAGTAAGCTGTTATTATAACTATTGCATGATTTTCTCTAGCCAGCTAGGCTGTAGCCCTGGAAATTAAGAACATAAATAACAGGAGGAAAAGTGGTGAACATTTGGTGATTTTGACAAGTCTGCACTCACTACTTTAGCATTGATTTGGAGGACAGAAACTGTCTTGGTAGTTAGTGTTGCAGCTTATATGGACTGCAGGTCAGTAGCCAGGGGGAAGTTCGGGTTCCACCGGGGGGGGAATTAATATCTCTCTCCGCCAGTACCCATGCGCACACCAGCAAGAGTTAGTCAGTCAGGATCCTCCCGCGTTCAGTTTTGTAGTGTATATCAGATTATCTGAAGTTCTGCGTGACCAACTACTGCTGTAGTGTGTCACTGTGTAAGTGTGAGTCAGCACCTCCTACCGTTGCCCTGATCTCTCAACTCCCTTGTCTATTAGGTGGGAGCTAGGCTAGATGGGAGCTAGGTTTGCTGGGAGTAAGATGGCTGCTACCTGAAGTGGTGGTTTTCTCAGGTACTTAAAGCTGGAGTGTTCACTTCCGATGTCTACCCTTAGTGGTTATGGTGTTGCTGATGCAAGCCAGTAGCTATGTTCAGTAATTTTGGTGGCAACTTGTGTCAGTGAAATCAGATTGGGATCTTCTGTTGGTTATGGAGATTTAAATCATCATGATATAGATAATAGTGGTGGTCTGGATATTGGACATCTAGTTAACTTAATATGAGGCAAGGCATGCTGGGAGAAGAGGGCAACTTCCAGAAGTGATGATCTTCCAAGTACTTGAAGGCACAATGTCCACTCCAGGCACTAGCCAGGGGAGGGGTTCGATGGAACCCCCCCTTTTGGTTCAACCAAAAAAGAAGAAAGGAACGATAATAATATAAATAAATAAATCAATCAATCATTTAAAAATAATAATTCCCCCTTTAAATACACGTAAGCGCACACAACAAGAATCACGAGCATTACAAGCAGGCTGCACAGCAAGCCTCATGCGCCTAGTGTGTTCAGTTTTGAAGTGTTCTGGAGTGTTCAGTTTTGAAGTGTTCTGGGGTGTTCAGTTTTGAAGTGTTCTGGAGTGTTCAGTTTTGAAGTGTATCCGTTTTAATCCTAGTTCTCTCAGTGTCTGCGTGTGTAACTTACTGTGACCAGTATCCTACGCTGTTTTTTTTTGTAAGATGTTGAAACAAGGACATTTCATACTAACAGAGGCACCAACAGAGCTGAAAAGAGAGTTAGGTGGAGCAGCTAAGGGTTGAACATAATACAGAATGTGAAGGATCAGCAAAGATTTCAAACCAATCTTGCTGGTATGTGGTATCTGCCCTCATCATTATCTTTCTCATTTCAGCTACAATTTTAAAGCAGGTGCAAGCTCAAAATAATGAGAAAACTAAATCAAAATTAGGTAAAGATAAACAGGAAGAAAAAACATGTACATACATATACACATGAAAACTCATTTATTAGATAGGGGATTAAAAATATGAAAAATTAAAAAAATAATAATAATAATAACATTACCTTGAACAATAATAAACATGTACATAATGATACACAACATACTTTAACTGCTTTCTACATCATTGAACTAAAAAATAAAAAAAAATTAAAAAAATGAATTAAAAAAAAGATATAAAATATAAACAAATAATTTTAAAAAATATATGGGGGGAAAATGTACTATCGATATATGCATGTAGTTACAAATTGCAACACAAACACCACTTCATTAAAAAAATTTTTAAAAAAAATAAAAAAAAATAAAAAAAAACCAACCAACCAACCAACCAAATTATAACAGGGGATAAAAATAATGCCTTCTTGTTTACCTTTAACCATTGAATGGTACAGATTAAATTCCCAACCCCCCTCCACCATGAAATTATTTTTAAAAAGCAACTAAGGTACATAAAAACAACATACCACTTAAAATTGTAAAAAATAAATAAATAAATAAATTAAAAAAATGAACCACTCATTGTGAAAGTTAACTTTTATCTATTCAGTACATTTAAAATTTGTACTTGAATGTAATTTTAAGAAAAGTTAAGGATGTACATTTAATTACTTATATTGCCTAATTGAAAGAGATCAACACTAGGAAGAAAAAGTATTATGCCAAAAGATCTCAAGGGTAAGGCTAAATGTATATTTAAATTAATATCTGCTAATATCCATCATTGACACGCACACACACACACACACACACGCACACACACACAAGGTTGCAGATGCATGTAAAGGTGAAGTGTAAGTCATGTGCTCTTGTAAGATATAATTTGCTGTTATACATGACCAGCAATACTACATGCCCTTTTACAAGACATACCCTCCATCCTCCTTTAAGGTATTCTTACCTGAAGTCCCTATATAACATGTTTTCATACAAAGCATGACTTCCCATAAGATATATACTCTTTATGACATGTCATCCTGAAAGGTATGTCCTCCAATAAGACTTGCCCTTCCATAACATATGACCTTTTGTAAGACATACCTAGGGGAGGACATGTCGTATGGTGGGCCTAGCAAGCAACAAAGGCACTAACTTTCATGCTAGTTACCTTGAAATAGTTATTTTAGATTAATTAGTGTAATAATTACAATATGAATCCACAAAGTAGCAAGAAAGAAGTGGGATATATTCTGCTAAACAATAAATTTTTTGAAGATTAGACTACATATATATATATATATATAATTTTTTTTTTTTTTTTCTAAATCATCAACTGCAAGAAACTTCTGGAGTTGCCCTTGAGGTTGCCCTAGAGGTTGCCCTTGAGGTTGCCCTTGAGGTTGCCCTTGAGGTTGCCCTTGAGGTTGCCCTTGAGGTTGCCCATGCCAAAGTTTTAGGCCTGCTCCATTTCTTTTTCTTTTTTTTTGAAAAAGTACCATTTTTGGCTTTTTTATGAATATAGAAAGGGGTGTTGCCATGTAGACATGCTTTTGATGTTCCCTTGGTGACACTGATTCTAAATATATATGGGTTCATGGGTCTAACGAACAATTAGGGCATGAATGGTGTACACAGACCATCTATTTGTACTTCATAGTATATATGCATTAAGTGGATTTTGATAGACTAGCTAATATGCATAGTAGTAACCCTTACCTATAACTGCCTCCACAGGTTGCATTCATACAATAGAACTAAACCAACAACCCGGTGGATTTGTTGGTGGTATTCACCATTAAAAATCTAGCAACCAACAATTTTGTCTCCTCTCTTCTCTGATTTGTTCTTGATATTGCAGAGAGAAAAAGACAGAACAAACTAACAGGAGAAAAAAATATAATATTCAGTTGCTGTAAAGGAGGAGGAAAACCAATTAATCAGCCCAACTGATTATTCAGCCAAGTAAAATAATATGGAGTGGGTTCAGCACTATGCTAGTGTGGAAGAATAAAAATGTTTGGAAACTGGTTTTGCTGGAATGAGTTATGAAGTGGTTTGCAGCGTGGACATGCCTCAAGTAACTGACTGACAGACTGGAAGAAATTTAGAATGTGATCGATCATCTGTAGAGAAAGAAAAGGAGAAAACGAATTATGCATCATAACTAGGATTAACATTTGTACTATGGCAAGTGGGCATAAATAGTGGTAAGTATAAAGACATGGATAGTGGTATGTACAAGGATTATCTGAGTCAAAAATAAGAGAAATTAGTTCCATAAGTAGAAAGATTTTTTTTTCATAGTCAACAAGAGCAGTTCATACATGATCTGTGGAAAATAATTGCTATAGTATTTATCACAAAGCAATATTTAGATAAGACAAAATAATTGTTTTGAACACTTAAGATGGGTAAAAGTTGTAGTAATATTTACAACTTTTGGGTTTCTATACAGTAAGAATTGTTAGTTGTAACCACAGGATTTCCATACAGTAAAATTGTTTAGTTGGAACCAACTGGTTGTAACAACTAACTTTTGTGTTTCCAAACTATAAATAATTTGATTAACAAAACACTAGCATTTCCCTCTTGCAAAACTTTTATATCACTGTCACTAAACCTTACTCTCCCCCTCCCAGTTTATTTGTCATTCAGAGCATTTGAAGAGATCCATACTTTGAGCATAAATCCACTATTGTGGGGAGTATGGTTCAGACTTCATCAGCACTTGAAGTTGAAGCTCAAACTTGATTTTGAGGTACTCTTTAAATCTCCAGGGGGAGGGGGGGGGGGGGGGGGGGGTGATATAGAAGGTGGCAAAAAAAAAAGAAGAATCCCAGTGGTGTGTAGCATCCCTGTCCTGCCCACACTTAAAAATACCTTATGAGTGTTTCACTGAGGATAATTAGGCTGAGGGCAAGGGGTGGACTTGCTCTACAGATGTAAGACTGATGTGGTAAGGATGAACTCTTTTTTTTTCTTTTTTTTTAATTTATAGATGTACTACTGATTAGGGTTGCCAACTCTTCTTCTTTCTTTTTTTCCATCCAAATTTTTAGAAACTGGCTTATATTAAAAGCACCTGGCTTATTATTATTTTTCCAGTTGGGCTTGAAACTCAAATTTGGCTTATTTCTAGGAAGGTTGGACCTTTTTTTTCTTCCTTGGTTTATTTGTCTTATTTCTGGCTTGCTTAATACTCTTTGATCAGAAAGCGAAACCTTTGCAGCCTGCCACTGTCAGCATCCTGCCAAATCAGTTATCAATTCAATAAAATCATATTATTTGCTTAATGCAAAGTATAACAAAAAAAAACATGATGTACAAATGGAGACCTCATAAGAATTTAATAATATAATTATACTTTAGAGCAATTTATTTATTTTATAAAGGGACTTTGCTGTAAGTTATGGATATTGGTGTAGCAGTTGCATTACCATTTAGACTTACAAAACCTCCTGGTTTCTCAAGTGTCTTAAGCTGTTATTTCTAAAGCTATTTACTAACACTTACCTAACAGTTTCTTTTCTATTAACACTCTATCTCTCTATTTATATTTATGCATAACAGCTGGACCTATATGGAATCAATTTAGCAAGAATATTGAGTATTTAGAGAGTGTAAGATTTGGCTTTTAAAAAAATGAAAATTATAATTACAGCTTTTGCCTATCTATCTATTTATCTATCTATCTATCTATCTATCTATCTATTTATCTATCTATCTATCTATCTATCTATCTATCTATCTATCTATCTATCTATCTATCTAGCTATCTATCTATCATATGATTTCAGAAAAAATGATTTCATTCAAAGGGTAACTGAGCTGGAAAAAAAAAAATTTTTTTTTAAAATTTTATATTATCTTATCTTGTCCTTGATGCATAACATGGTATTGAAAAAATTTTAAAATTTTGGTCCAATATTCATGATAAAAACTTAGCTTAAAATTTAACTTCCTGTGGGGGTGTAACTAGTCATTGCTCATTAGTAGCAGCACATTAACATCTAGAAAAATAGCAACTGAAAAGAAGTTGTGGAGCTGGAAATCTGAAGGAATATGTGAAGAGACCTGTCCCTTGGGAAAGTGCAATAATTATTCATAAATCCAGATCCTATTGATACTGCTTTTCAGTTTCATCTTCAGGTACAGAAAATGTGGATGAAAGACTTTCTGATATGCCATGACAAAATATAGCTATTAACAAATACTTTTTAGTTTTGGCTACTTTTGGTGTGGAGCTAGATATTTAATAGCTAGCTATATAGCTACTGAAAATAAGTATCAGAGACTTTTTAAAATTTAATTTCTTATGGTAATACTTGCTAGCCAGCTTGACCATTTTTGGTGTGGAGTTAGATATTTCATAGCTAGCTAGAAATATAGTAAGTTGTGTAATTGTTCCTTTTATATTTGCTTATAACATTTATAGCTAATAGCCAAGGGCAGTTACTAGTTATAAATGTTATAACCAAATAAAAAGAACAATTGCATACTTAGCTAGCTACCTGAATCAGAGCTGGATGGAGGTAAAACAAAATCAGTGCCAGTAGGCTCTGAAGTTATTAGAAATTATTGCACTCTCAAAAGGGAACTCTTCACCTATTCCTTCAGAAGAGCTTGGTCTTCAGATTAGCTACTCCACTACTCAATTCAGTTGCTATTTTTCTAGATATCCATGGGCTGCTACCAATCCTAGACTTATCGTGGGCCTCCAGACTCCAGAAACTATTGAAGTTTGTTGAAATAGTGCATCACCTTTATTGAATTGTGGCTGCATCTGTCCCCCTTGTGACATCAATGAAAGTTACACCCCCACAGGAAGTAATTTTTTTTTTTTTTTACGTAAGTTTTCCTCATTAATATTAAACTAAAATTTCCAATTTTTTTTAACCAGGTCATACATATAGGATGAAAAGATAATAATATAAAATTTAAAAAATTTTTCCAGTTCAGTTCCCTTTAACTGAAACCTTAACAAAACACGTCATCATGTAAAACATTTTTAACCTCAAAATATGTTCTACTGTACAACATTCCTTGAAACATAACCTCACATTAGATATGTCCCCATAATACATGACTTCCCACTAGAAATATCCGCATGTAAGACATGCCCACTTACTAGACATAACCTCCCTTAACATATGATCTCATGAAAGACATGACCACCACTACCACATGTCTTCCAGTAATACATACCTCCTGCATAACATGCCATCCTATAAATCCTGTCCTAATGTCTAAATGTACTCCTGCAAGACACGTCCACCTGTAAGACATGCCTTCATGTAATACATGGCTTGCTATGAGACATACCCAACAATAAAAGCTGTCCTCATTTAAGACATGTCCTCCTGTAAGACAAATCATCCTGTAAGATATGCCCTCCTGTAAAATATGTACTCCAGTAACACATCTCAAACTGCAAGGCATGCCATCCTATAATACATATCCTCAAGTAAAACATGTTCTTCAGTAAGGCATGTCTTCCATTAAAACACATCATATTGTAAGATCCTGAAGACATGCACTCCACCAATAAATGACCTCCCACAAGACATTTCCTCCTACAAAGCATAACCTCCCTTAAGACATATGCTCTCATAGGAAATGTCATCCTAAAAACATGTACTCCAGAAAAACTTGTCCTCCCATAAGGCATGTACTTCATTAAGATAATTTCATGATCACAGCCCACCGAAGATGGGCCTAGCAAGCAATGCGGCCAAAGGCATAAAATTGCGTGCTAGTGTATGTAACATATCACTTCATAAAGGAGTTTAATACCAACATTTTGAATGTCAATGTGTTAGTTTATGTTCAATGGTTACAAAATTATGACAGAATTTGTTTCACCCCAGCACTAATTATTTAGCACAAAGTTTTCCTCACCTCATTATGTGTAAGCAGTGCTATCCAACAAAAAGCTGTGATTTGCAAAAGTCTATCACATGACCTCATTTTTCACATGCATAAGCCTATTGATAAATGACCATGAGACTTTGCTCAACCATATAATAAGAATTTTTGTTAAATTTCAGGGTCTGGCCAAATCATTGAATAGAAAATTTCTGTGTGTTCCTGGTTGAACCAATAATATATATGTGAAATACTGCTAGCAATGGTAGTCGTAATATGGTATATAGTGTGGATGAGTTATGTTGATAAGTTAGGGAGAGGATGACATCATCTCTGGTGTGCAGGAGCTTAAGCATGGTCAAAAATGAGTGTGAAGGATTGGAGAATAATGGCAGAGTCACTTGAGGGATACAATGGACAAAGAAATAGTATACAAAAAAAAAATTTGTAATGATAGGTATATAAAATAAAATTAATGACATACGTATGTATTTTCATAGTATATGTATGTATTCCTATGGTGATATGTGATTATAACAAAACTAACAATGGTTATGTGTGTGTGTGTGTGTGTGTGTGTGTGTGTGTGTGTGTGTGTGTGTGTGTGTGTGTGTGTGTGTGTGTGTGTGTGTGTGTGTGTGTGTGTGTGTGTGTGTGTGTGTGTGTGTGTGTGTGTGTGTGTGTGTGTGTGTGTGTGTGTGTGTGTGTGTGTGTGTGTGTGTGTGTGTGCAGGCATACATGCGTGTTGTATTCACAATCCATTGAAAAACTTTGATGCTCTTCGATCTTCAACCTAAAAATAGCAAATACAAAAACACACAAAAAAAATAAATCATTGAAAAATTTATTTTTAGCTGCCATTTTTATTGTCATAATTCTGAAATACTGCAGAGTATTCAAAGAGGGGTTATGATTGCATGATAGAGGGGAAATCATAATTTCATCACTTCCCTCCTTTCCATACATTATTTGCACCATGACTTCTTCTATAACTATGGACACTTGCCTTGTTTGTTTTTTTTTTTTTTTCAATTTCAATAGATCAATTCAATAGTCATTTGAAATGAAGCATTTTAGGTAAATTTGTAAACATATATACTCATACTCAAATTAAAATATTCCACCATCTCCCCAATGAGGACCTGTACAAGTTGCACATAAATCACTGCAACTGCATATCACACCAGCTCACCTCATGTGTCACAATGGTGTGATGAGCAGCAGGCTTCTTGTAGATCCTCACTGGCCTTACCAAGCCCAATGTCATTCAACAGCTCCCGCAACCCCTTCCATGTGCACAGGTATGTAGTTATGTTGGGTCTATCACTCATCCATTTTTTCATCACCTCACGTATACACTCCCGAACATCATGACGATGATTCACTCCTATAATCTCTGTCTCTATTCGTAAAAGGTTAGCCACATCCTTCCAATGTGGAGCCATTTCATCATAGAGCCTCAAACGTGAAGTATTTCCTTTGTTGTTTGTCCACTTGATGAGTTGTAGATGGTATGGATTGATAGACTCATCACTAGCTGAACATCACAATAATAAATGATTGAATCAAAATCTATATTAGTAATAATTAGGTCACCATGGATTGATAGACTGATCACCAGCTAAACATCACAGTAATAAACTGTGGACAACTGAATCTAATAATACATCAGTAATATTGGATCAACATGTGCCTTCTCCTGAATTTAATCAAAAGGAAAGAATAAAGATAGAATTACGGACATTATCCTCTTCACAATCTAACAGTAGGATGCGTGTTGTGACATGGTGTGGCAAAATCCTACCCAATACTGGAATAGAATGATTCTGTTCCAATTATCAATGGAAATGGACATTTAGTATTACCTCAAGTTAGTGTGATATTTTCAATAAGGCTAAGGCGGAAAGCAAAGCAACCTTTTCACCCACTGCATACAATTTTGCATTGGAAAGACAAAGTTTTAATGCAAACAGATATATTGGCAGTGTTGGTTATCTATAAACTATCATTTCACACAATAAAATCCTCAAAAAAATATGCAATAAAATCCACAAAAATACGCCAAAAAACCAAAAAAAAAAAAGAAGTTTACATATGTTGGGATGGAAGGTTTAAAAGGGTGCACTTGAACACCAGTGGCGGGTCCAGGGTGGCTACAGTCATTTCCAATTGAAACTACTTTCAATAAACAAGCGAACACATAATTTTCACAGCCTCTGCTGAGTTGCTAATTTAAGTCTCATTTTGTTATGGCTAGCTCCACTCTGCTTATCAACTTACTGCTTATTCCAGAAAGTTCATTCCAGAAAGTTCATTCCAGAAAGTTCATTCCAGAAAGTTCATTCCAGAAAGTTCATTCCAGAATAAGGCATAAAGATTAATTGCCAGAAGGTTCACTCATGGAGGCCTAACTTTTATATTCATTATGTGGGTGTGGCATATTAGGAACCTGGTAAATTTAGACAGTCAATAAATTCTCACGTTGTCTATGCTAGACTCAGCTCTTTTGATATTTTTTCCCAGTTTTCCATTTTTTCTTTCCTTCAGCTCTCTCAATCTAACCTCACTCCCCCACATAGCCTTCTATTCATTTCTTGTAAATATAATAGTATGGGTAACATAAAAGGATCATACAGAGTGAATACTTATGCATTACAAATCTTTGAACTCCTTTTTATTATTCCTAAATAGTCTCTAAACACCATGCAAATGTCTGAGGGACCACATTTGACATGTGAGCTATTGTCTCTGCAAACTTTACTCCTAAGATGTTTGATCACAATATGATTGCTATCTGGTTAGCAGTACAAAATCTATGATCTACGAGTTTGCTGTGAGGGCCTCACTTAAGCAAGAAAAGGATTGGTCGAATGTAAATAACAACCCACACAGAAGTGAACAATATATATCATCAGAGAGATAGGAACCACACCAGCTGTAGAACATATCACTGTGTATGACCCTACCCTGTACATTATCCTTCACATGTGCTGTGGGTATTGATGCAACACCACATGTTGGTGATGATAACGACAGTTGCTCTATAAAGATGGTGTGACCTCCTGTATGCAATGCCAGTGCAGCTAACCACAGTACTTTATTGCTCTACAACACTAACACAATTATGCTGTGGTTGAATCCAATTTTTGAGTGCATGTAAAGTGAGAGTACCATCAGGATTCAGGCAGCACATAAAAAAAAATTAAGATAGAACAAACAAACAAAAATTTCTTTTTAAAGATATCACACTTCAACATATTTAGAATAACAATCTTATCCAGTCCCAGAAGTGAAACTCAATGGAAAAAGTGCACACCATTGTGCTGTTAGAGAGCGGTTTAGCTCCCATGAGCCTAAATAGCGTGTTTGGGCCTCACAGCAATGCTGCATGCATAATGTGATGCAATGTGACATCATTAGATTCAAACATACAAGCAGGAGTGGAAGAGACTTCAGTTGCTCCGACATCAGAAGTCTGTTCTTTGCCTGCACATTTACACACAAAATATATCAGTTACAAATTAAAAGTAATTATTAACTCTAAATTATATCAATATATTAGCTAGCTACACTAATACTATTTGAGATCATTGATAGAACCATGACTATTAGACTTAACAACAGATTTGTCATCCTCTCTCAGTGATGCTGGCCAACCATCAGAGAACAGGAGTAGATGTGACATGCCACAATGGGTGCTAGCTTATACTAGAATAGACCAGGTTCATTGTGAGAGAGAGAAGGGTCATCAATTTATCAATAATTTCACAAGTTTGATGTGCTATTTGATGAAAAACGACATAAATAGCACATCAAACTTTGTATATGGAATATCAGCACAGCAATTACAGTGCTACATTAGTCTGCAAGGCTAACAGAATAGTGGTCTGGCAGGATTCAGTTTTCAGGTGCAGGAAAAGTTGGAGTACCCTCAGATACATATGTAGCAAATACCCACTAGTCCATCTAGGATTTAGGGAGCACATAAGAAAGGATGTTGACAGCATATTAAGCTATATAGACCACCTCTCAACTGTTTTAAGCTGTTGGGTAAACTTGCTATACTCATAAATTGTCAAGTGCAGGAGGGCACATTCTTTAGAGTAGTAATCCAGGCCCAGGATGGCACACTCTTTAGAATAGCAATCCAGGCCCAGGATGACACACTATACAGAGTAGCAATTTAGGCCCAGGATGGCAAACTATTTAAAGTAGCAATCCAGGCCCAGGATGGCACGCTATTTAGAGTAGCAATCCAGGCCCAGGATGGCAAACTATTTAGAGTAGCAATCCAGGGCCAGGATGGCACACTATTTAGAGTAGCAATCCAGGCCCAGGATGGCACACTCTTTAGAGTAGCAATCCAGGCCCAGGATGGCACACTATTTAGAGTAGCAGTCCAGGCCCAGGATGGCACACTATTTAGAGTAGCAATCCAGGCCCAGGATGGCACACTATTTAGAGTAGCAATCCAGGGCCAGGATGGCACAATATTTAGTATAGTAATCAGGTCCAGCAGTAACTATCCTAGTGGCTAGTAAACCAAGTGCATACCAAGTTGTTTCCAGTGAGTGGTTAAATACCAATGAGTGCAAAGGGTATGTTGAATAACACTTATATTGTGTGTACATTGTTATGTCACCTTTACAGATAAAAGAAAAGAATACACTAAAATATTGAATAATATATAACCACAAATAGTAATATTGAAATTTGGAAAATTAATTAAAATAGGAAAAAAAATAGTAACGAAATATTTACCATGAAACATCTTTTATCTAAAGTGTCCTGCATTTTATATATTCTAGAGCTGGTGGTGGTGGAAGTGATGGAGGCAGTGGTAGAATAAGTACATGCTCCCTCCCTTGTGCAGCTATCTGGCTTCTACACTCAATATTTCTCCATTATGTCACCTTCATAAAAAAAAGGTTTGTTCTAAGTGGTAAGTTGCCTGGTACTAAACTCCCTCAATATCAAACCACACCCCTTCCCCACACATGTCAAAGTTATAACCCAAAAATAAAAAAGGAAAAGCTTAGCCAAATCATTGGTCCATTGACATAGAACTATAATTTAAAGAGTTTTACCCGATGATTTCTGGGGGGTAATTATAGTATGAATCCAAGTTTGTGAAGAATATTTAAAATGTTGGCCCATCCAGTAGCCCTGCAAAATGATGTTAAGAACACACTATGCACAATAATATTAAAAATAAAAAGAGAAAAATTATGACAACTAGATTACCCAATTGCATGAAAAATATAAATGAAGTAATTTTTATTCTTGTCAGCATCCCAAGCCCACCTGACTCCCACCTACCCCTGTACAGAGGGTGAGGAAGGGAAGGAGGTTGATATTGGTAGGCATGCTGAAATCATCCTCTTCTGATTCAATGAAGCAGAGGAGTATTAAAAATCTTAGTAAAGATGACTGGCTACAGCAAATTCTCGAGTTAGACTAAAGATTAATATAGGTAACTTAGAAATAGGACAGCAATAGAGTGACCTATGACGAACTGTGTTAATGATGGCATTTCTAATCAAATGTTAATTAATATTAGGATATCTATGAAGTACAGGACATTATGTTATGTTTATAGGTAACATTTCAGAACATGGTCCAATGGAAACTGCTTCGTCTATAACCATGCACCAAGGATAAAATGTTATGCAGACGGTGACACAGTCTTTAGGTCAGTTCGATATGTTACTATTGAATTCAAGAAATGTGATGCACATGGTTACTTGAATAGAAACCAATTAGTCTATTCTGGTGGAGGGTGTAAGACATGATTCATCACATACTCTAAAGCAGAAACCACAGTAATTTAGAGCACATCCTCCACAGTATCCTAGAGCACAACTCTACAGCTACACACATACCTTGACCTAGCCAAAGTCTGTGATCATCTGTCACCTCTCCAAGGCTGGAGGGTTCTCTGGTACAGATAAGATAGTCAACTTTTCCTTCGATATATTCTGCAGCATGAAGGGAGTAGCTGATTTTGTGTCGCACCACACACTCGAAAGCAAGCACAGGTTCATCTGGAACATAGTGGAGAACTTTCGTGACCAGATTGATGACTTCCTTGACTGTGTCCCGAACAGCTACACAAGTTGAAGGCAATAACTTGTGGTAAAGTTTGGGATCAGAGGGAAAGTGAAGCGTGACTTGGAAGAAGGAGTCATAGGAGTCTTGAAGGCAAACAATGCCTAAACCATGGCCACAAGTGAAAGAAAAGCTGTTTCTAGCTACATCAGAATGCTCGTAGTGTTCCCACTTCTTGCTAGAGATAAGCTTACAGACCATGCTACAGAATATGCCAATTCTTGGTGCGCCTCTTTGGAAGTGCAACATCATAGGGATGTGTTGCATGGGGTCGGCAGTCTGGCTATCAAACACACTCTTGGATGTTTCTGCAGACAGCAAGCATGGCATCAGGAACTCCCCGGGAATCCTCTTGAATGCGATCAGCAATTCCTCCAACAGTTTCAGCATGTCAATTGGAGTGAAATGAGAACCATAACCACCTGAAATTTTAATGAGAATATTCTCAGTAATGATTGCTTGCTCTTTGAACTTCTTCCACGCTCCATCAATCACCTTCCCTGTATTGACACCTGTAGTCAGCTTGATGTGCTCCATCACTACCTCTGTCACCATGTTCAATACAGCTTGAGGCTCTCCAAACACCTTGTCAGGAAACAACTCACTGAAGTAAAAGATGCGATTGGATTGTTCGAGATACTTCAGACTCTTTTTCAAGGATTTCTTATTCCTGAAATACTTCCCCACATTTTGCATTACTTTATTAACACTTAATGCAATCTCTCCAGTGGTTGACATTGAGGTAAGGGTCTCCTCTAAAAAGTGATTCTTCACAGGTATGGTAATGATTTCTGCACTTTCGTCATCCATAACAACCTCCATTATCTTCTGGCCCATTCGGTGGTCATCTTCTTTAGGATCCTTGGCATTTATGGCAAAGATAAGCTTCTTGCCCTCACGGTCTGCATAGATGGCGTTATCTCTCAAACCAAGTGATCGCACAATCTCAGAGAGAGCCCTCTCCCTATCTTCTCTTGTCTCCTTGCATGTGTGCTCCAAATCTCTGTGCGTGCCAACAATGAGGAACCGGATTTGCCTCTTTTCCTGAGTGTATGACACCACCATCTGCAAGAACTGACGCAGCATCTGTTCATTAGTCAGCTTAGAAGGCTCCCCTTTTCCGACAGACTTCCCATCCTTTCCATAGAAGTAGCTTATGGGATACTGATCAAGACTCTCACTCAAATTAGTGACAACAATGGCGAGATCAATACCACTGATGAACCTTGGAAGAATTTCAAGGAACTGTGGTTGTCCACCACTGTCGACCATTTCAACCACAAACTCATCAATGAGAGGCTTCACGGAATCAGCCAAAGGAGTGGAAAGAGTGTCAATCAAGCCATCTTCAACGGTTTCGGTCAGGTCAGAGACTTTCTTCTTCTTCTTGATGATTTTCTTCCACTTACCCATGATACCCTTCTTCTGGAAAGACAGAATATCTTTCCCAGATTTCATCATCATCTGGGAATATGTTTTTGAATCAACTTCAGAATAAATCTTGGATGACGCACCATCTTCCTTGAATCGTCTGAGGCCTATGGCTCGTATAGGAGTTTCTGCACAGGAGGTGCTGACACGCATGGAAGGAGGCTCCTTGTCCAATAAGAGTGCCAAAGTGTGGCTCTTTCCAGAGCCAGCAAACCCCAAAATCACAGCCATTTTGCGTTTCATAGTCAACTTCACATCCATGAGTGGCTCAAATATGTTTCGATTCTTCTCAATAGAACAGGCTGGGAGAGAAAAAAAAATTTTTTTAGGTGCATTAAAAAAAAAAAGTTCATAAGAACTACTATTACTTATTACATACAATACAGAGAATCATTAGTAATATTTTAGTTGATGTGAATAAGTTGACCATATTTGGGGGAAACAGCTAACTTCCCTCATATATTATCATAAAACTGGCATTTATATAGGGCCAGAGGATCCTAAAATTTGAACCTTATATTCTATGCACTATTGTTTAACAAGTAGTACCAAAAGGCTCCACGTTAACCAATAAACTGACAAAATAAAGTAAATGTGGTTCCAGAGTGTGCAAATTTTGGCAATAGTTAGGTTCAAATTGATCAGATGTTGATATGTCACTTTTATTGGAATCTTAATATATATATACATATATATACATATATATACATATATATACATATATATACATATACATGTATATACATATACATGTATATACATATATATACATATACATGTATATATATATATATACATACACAAACATATACATATATATAAGCGAAAAACCCTCCCAATGGGCATTTTTTCGGCCCACTGTGGGTCGTACTCACAAATATATTGGCTTTGATGTCATGATGTAGATTATTAAAACAAAAGTGAACATGCGATTAGATTAAAGTATTTTATAAGAAGTACCATTTTTAGAATTTTTAACTTCACACACCAAGAAAAAGAGGTGTGGGCAAATGGAACCCACTCCACATTATTCGCAAAATCAAGTTGTGTCTGCATCTCACGTTTTATGTCTGTAGCTCTATCCATTTTTTCTGGCAAAGTATCATTTTTGCTATTGTTTTTTTTTTTTAATACAAAAGGAGGTGTGGCCATATAGACCTGCTCATGATGTTACCCTGGTAATATTAACTCTAAATATACATGGATTCATTGGTCTAACTTGAATTGTTTGAGCATGAAGCGCAGACACATCGACAAATTGACACACAAACTATTCTTCGCATTCTATACTATACTATACTATACTATAGGTAAAGTTGTAGTCTCTGTATTCTGAATGTCTTCCTGTAGCGCCTTCAGTTTTCAAGTTAGACGCATGAAACAATATATTTTAGAATCAGCGTCTCTAGAAGAATGTTTAAATACCTATATATGACCAATACCACTTACTGTGCTCATGTCTAGCCAAAAAATGCCAAAAATAGTACTTTGGATTGATAAACCCTTTGATCTACAGAGTTAAAACTATACAGAAATTATCCTTGGGTGTCTACTAAGTGTTTCCGCAAAAAAATTGTGAAAGCATTACCCTGTTGGGGAAAATAATTAGATTTTCCATTAAAAAAGCCATGGTTCAGTGGTAAAGCACAGGTCTCCCAAGCTGATACTCAGTGGTTCAAACTTAGACTCAATTGAATTCTACCTCCTTCCCTTTTACTCTCCGTTTTCCTATCCTTCCTTCTTTTCTTCATTTACCTCCTCCACCTTTTTCCTCCCATAATATCTTCCTTCTATAATATTTTTTCTTCTTTTTTGCCATTTTTTTTTCAATTTTTTTGCAAGGCTCAAATTTTTTCTTCTTTTTTTTTTTCAATTTTTTGCAAGGCTAAAATATTTTAATGTTGATTTACTATTTATTGAGTTGATTTGTTATATGTAAATTACTGGCGTGAGTAGAAGGAAGAATAATGGACACACACACACCAATGAAATTTCAATTAGGTGACTGCTCATTGAAATATCTATTATCGTGTCATATCATCATTTCAATTGGTCGGATGCAAAACTATTAAAAGGAGGCTGATACCTGGAGAATGTGGAGTTGTCTTGATCAGAGTCACAAGTAGTGAATTTCAGAAATAAATTGGAAGGGAAAAAATTAATTGGGAAATTGCCAAACTCATAAACTGTGATGAATTTTCAGCAGGAGACAGGGATTCCAGACAAAGTTGGACCATAGTTGGCTGCTCATGTAGAATAAAATGAGACCGGATATGAATAACTTCAAGTTCCTGAGGAAAGTATTCATAAGGCTACAGAAAAAATGAATCTTTTTACCATGAGAGCTCCATACCAATTGCCACTGTTCTTGCAAGCTACACCTGGAGAGGAAATATCTGTGTCCACTATCCTTTCCATAAGATATTTCATCCCAGGAAAAAAAGGAATCTAACTGCCCCATGATTAAGAGAAGCAGAGGGCCTGGGACACTAGCAGCACAGAGACTTTCTGGCTGGACGTGCATTCATAAAAGGATCAAATGTGAAACTTTCCATTCCAACTGTTCAGCCTGGGTGTGCTGAAAATGTTCTGTTTTCCAATTTTGAATGCAGACCGGTGGCACATAAGGCAAATATTGAAGCTGTGATCTGAAGGAGAAGCTGTAATATATTCTACTATAAATTGGTGATATGTGGTTGTAATCTGTAATAATGTTCTTGTAGTGATTTTATTGAGATAGCTAAAAAAACAAGTAGTTATAAAAACTAGTGATTTTGAGCTGAAACTATCTGGTAACATTGGTTTTGAGTCATAAGTTGTATTTCTTTAATATTACTTCTGTGAATGAAGAGGCTAGAATTACATTTGATTGGATACTCTCTACTCAGAGTAGTTATCTCCATCTGAATCTGGTAGGGAAATGGATTGGGTAAGAGTAGACCACACTCTTTTTTTTTCCTTCCTGTGGGCATGTCATTTTATCTCGGGCAAAGCCAGGCATATGCTGCTAGTATATATATATCCCATATCAAACAACAAAAAGTAATGTAGAAACATACATACATGTATATACAAGCACATATACCCAGCATTGCCCGGAATATAATGGCATACCCACTGGAAAAGGTGTGGCCTAGTGTGGTCCACCTCATGTTCAAGTATTTTACTCAAATACAATTTATGGCATTTTTAGCCTGACAAATCCTAGGTAAGAGGTGTGGCCATGTGGTGCCCAGCCCAAACTGCTTAAAGAGCCAATATGTGTATGCATATCAATTTTAGAAGTGGCCTAGCCCTGGTGGCTAACATCTCTACAAACACCTCCAGACAAATTTTATTAAATACAAATATAATTTAAATATAATAACTTCAAATTATTAATTAAAGTGAACAATATATGTATATAATAATGAACATTTTATAATCAAGGTGGACAGAGGACATAATGCCATGTCAATACTATTTATTAAAGAACAACACTCCCACCATCTCAACACATCAACCCAATAACTAACTAATAACCGAAATTAACACAGTCCTCAGTGTTGAGGATGGCCAAGATAAAACTTAGACTAGCCAAGGGTTTAAGATAATCATGTACTATAAATCACTAACATTCACCAATTACTCTGGGCACTCATCACAGGCCAGTATCTAGGGGGAAAATGGCTGGGAGGGCTGTCTGCCAAATAAAGGGCACTTTTGGACATAGCAGCTGAAGCTTGAATTAAATATTTTATATCATTCAAACCATAAACCAAAATAACAAGCACAATACAAAAACAGTAAACATTATATGGTCCTGATAATATTAATATTACAGCCAATGACAGTAGGCCTGCTGAAGGAAAAGGAAGTAGTAAAGGAATTCAATTTCACTTTACAAGAGTGTGGTTGTGGTAAGTTGTAACAGAAATCAGGTGATTGGCAACTTATCTGTTGAAGTAGTTGGTTCTCTATATCCTTTTCAACTAGTGAGTTCTCCATTTCCCCAGTAAGGAAGGAACTTTCTGACAGTGGGGGGTGGGGGGACACTGGAGACTAAATAGCTGGGATAATTAAGAACCCAAATTAGCCATAAACACATTTGAGAGTTCAATAATTTCAGTATAAACTTTTCAGAACAAGCAAATACTGAATGATATATGAGAAACTCAGGTGTTTATATAACAATGGAACAGGAAAACTACAATGGCCACACATTGTTCAGCAAAAATAGTCTATTCAATGCCCAGACTGAGGCAATAGCAGGGTGGTACAGATGCAAAAAAAAAGAGAGTACAAATGATTGTTTAGGTCATACACATCAGTAATATCTGTTCAATCCAGTAACTAAACAAATACAGTAGAACCTCAGAGTTACGAACCCTAGAGTTATGAACTGACCGGTCAACCGGTCAACGGAACAACGAACAACCAACTGGAAAATGAGTAAGATTACCACAAGCCTTTTTATTTTCCTCACTTTTTGCGCATGCCCACACTCCCACAATTCATTTGCTGCAGCTGCTATCTCCCCTTTCTTGGTAGGAATTATTTTTCTCCTTTCCTCCAGCTGCCAGTTGTTCTACACTAAAATTTAAGGTTCACTATGGCTTCTAGTACTTCTACTAAAAGTAAAAGAGTTACTCTTACTATTGAACAGAAGTTGGACATTTTAAAGAAGTTGGATCAAGGTAGCACTATGTCATCCATAGCCTCTGAATTTGGAGTTGGAAAATCCACTGTGTTTGACATCAAGAACTCGAGGGAGAAAATTATCAAATTTGCTGGTGAAGCACAGGATGATAGCTCTCTAAAAAGTCGGTGTATAGTAAGGAGAGCCGATAATGATGCCCATGATAGAGCCATTCACCACTGGTTTATTCAGGAAAGACATAAGGGCATGCCAATTAGTGGTGTTTTGGTAATGGAAAAAGCAAGGTTGCTATACCAACAGCTTTATCCAGGTAAATCTGATGATGACTTCAAGGCAAGTAGTGGGTGGTTGCATAGGTTCAAAAAAAGGCATGGTATAAGGCAACTAAGTATGCAAGGTGAGTCACTATCTGCTGATGTTGGTGCTTCAGAAGAATTCAAGTCTTTTTTTCCACAAATTTGTGGAACAACATAACTTTACTCCAGATCAACTCTTTAATTGTGATGAGACTGGCCTCTACTGGCGGCTACTCCCAAATAAAACCCTGGCTGATGCATCAGAAAAGTGTGCAAAAAATTTTAAGTCTCCTAAGGACAGAGTAACATTGATGGCTACTGCAAATGCCAGTGGAGATTTCCAACTTCCCTTAGTGTTTATACATAAATCTGCCAAGCCACACTGTTTTTCTGGAATCAATATGTCTGCTCTGCCTGTCCATTACTACAGTCAAAAAAGTTGCTGGATGGACTCATTGATCTTCAAGGATTGGTTTCATAAGCACTTTGTACCAACAGTGACAAAATATCTGGAGTTAAAATCATTGTCCCCTCAGGCACTCCTCCTCCTTGATAATGCTCCATCCCATTCTTCTGCACATACATTAGTGTCTGCTGATGGTAAGATTAAATGTATGTTTTTACCACCCAATGTCACAAGCTTGATTCAGCCAATAGATCAGGGTGTGATTGAGAATATCAAGCGTAGATACAAAAACCATCTCTTGAGGAAACTCCTACTGGGATCCTCTGAACATGACTCTTTTATAGAATTTGCTAAGAGTCTTACTGTAAAGGATGCAGTTTTTCTAAGTGCAAAGTCCTGGGATAAAGTTTCCTCACTTTCGCTAAGTCGTGCCTGGAACAAGCTAGGCTTTGGTCCACAGAGTGACAGCCTACAGGAAGAACTTCCTGAGTTATCAGATGATTGTAACCGATTAGGTATAACTGAAGCTGAGAAAGAAGAGTGGCTTACAATGGATGACAGTGAGACTGGTGTGCAAGAACTGACTGATGAGGATATCATAGGCATGGTTCAGGCATCATCATCTTCAATTGATGACAGTGATGAGGAAGATGAACAAGAACCAGTTGGCCCCACTATTACTCACAGTGAGGCTGAAGAAGCATTCAGCATTGGCTTATCATGGCTAGAAAAGCAATCCGAAGCTACACCAATGAAGATAGTGCTGCTTCTTGAATTACACTCTTTGGCAGTAAAGAAGAAGCATGATTCCCTAAAACAAACACACATTACTGACTTTCAAATCTTAAGTACAGTATATGATTATGAAGAACAAAATTCAATACACTGTATACTTACAGTACTAGGACATTGAATCACTTTTTTTCTAAATGTTACTTATTTGATTGTGAGGTATAAAATTCAATACACTAAGTGTGTGTATTATATTTAAACAATAATTGTGAACAGCATGACATAAAGAGGTCTTGGAACAGGTGGTAATTGCAAATACCTAGTGACAAATAGGTATGCATCAAGTTACAGTGTTTAGGAGATGGAGAACTCATTGTGTAGTCTTAGATACAGCAATAAATCTATATTATAATTCATAACATAATTCCCGATGCCATAGTTTCAGAGTTACGAACAATTCAGAGTTACAAACACTCCAGTTTCCCAAGGGGTTCGTAACTCTGAGGTTCTACTGTATTCCCAAATAGTGAATTTGGAAACTTAGGAGATACTGTCAATAATTTTTATTCATTTTCTGTTACTATGAATGATGTCATAGGAATCTTCTATACTTTTAAACTCACAAAATTGCCTTTCCTTATCTAATAGTAGAAGGATGTACCTGACATTGCACAGACCAATGGCATCATGAAACATGTTGAAACAACTCAAGTAATATTTCTAAACCTTGTGGTTTCAATCAGATAACAGCAGCTCATAAGTGCATGCAACCAGTATTGCCCAAAGAATATTTTGGGAAAAAGGTATTAGACATGTGAAAATTCAGTGTTTCAGTTCCTCATGCCCCCTGAGTCACCCAAGGGGATTTAACATAGCCAAGTGAATTCTCTGGGTCAAGTTTAATACGCATCTATGTTGTCCAAACAAATAACAACATGAGACATGATTGAAGACACTCAAAACGTGTCTAGACAATGTAGTTTTCCCATCCACTGGATCATTGTATGAATAGACATCCAGTCAGAAATTGTCTGTGCTGCTTGAGTCAAGACCAGCTCCATGATCATGGGGCACTTCAACTCCTTATGGAAATGATAGTGAACAGGATGCAGATATTCTCTCTCCAGGTATAATTTGAAAGAATAGTAGCAAATGGAATGGAGCTGTCCTGTTAAGCAGCTTCATTCTTTCTGCACACTTATGAATACTTTCCTTGTGACCTTTTGAGAAGCTTGATTCTTTCCGCAGCCTTATGAATACCTTTCTAAGGAACTTGATGGATTTCTTCTTCAGTCCCTTCTTCTGCATGGGCAGCTGGCTCTGATTCAATTTTGTCTGGAGTCTGCTACTCCTGCTGAAAAGTCACTACTTTTATGGCTTGTTAATTTCCTAATTAAAATTTTTTCCTTCCCAATTTGTTTAGAAAAATCACAGATTATGGGAAAGATTTAATTCTGGTAACATGGCTCAAGACCACTCCACATTCTCCAGAGATCAACCTCTGGGGAATAAAGACATGTCATCTATCCAATGAAACTGTCAATATATAACACAATAATAAATAATTAAATGTGTGTAATGTGCGCAAGTATGCTTCCTCTTACTAAGGACCGTAATATACATGTAACAAGTCAATCAAAAGATAACAAATTAACTCCATGAATAGCAATCTACTGCAGTAATAATCTACTAATGATAATTTACTCAGTCCCCTAATTTATAATTAAAAAAAAAAAAAAAAAAAAAAAAAAAAAAATCTGTGTGCATGTCAGAGTGTTCCATTCCCCATTTAACCTCCCAATTTCACTAAAATTTTTATTGGGTATACCAGAATTAAGGGAGGGGAAAGAGGGAGGAAACTAGGAGGGGACTAAGGGAAGATAATAAGGAAGGGGGGAGGGAAGAAGAAAATGAATGAAGAATAAAAATGAAGGAAGGTAAAAAAAGGGGGATAAAAAAATTTGACGTGATTCATGCTTGAATCACTGATTTCAGCTTGAGAGACCTTGCTTTAACCACTCAACCAAGGTTTTTAAAGCTTTTTTTAATGGAAAATTTGAATTCTATATTTCCCCACCAGGATTCAGGATTCTTTGGGATGAACCTTGCCATGTACCCAAGAATCATGCCTGCAAAGTTTCATCGAAATTAATTCAATTGTTTGGTTTAACTAGATACTTAATTATGCAAATTTAAAAAAATTATATTTTCAATAATCATTTAATGACACCTTTTCCTAAAACTGCCTTTCATTTAAAAAAAAGAAGAAAAAAAAGCACTTTTGTATTTAAAAAAAGAAGGCACTATTTGTAATAAAAAGGATGGCCTTCTATTACAATAATGAGCACTTTTTTATATGGGCTTTCTATTGATTGAAGAAAAATTATATAAATACAAATGGGCCCATTTCATTATAGTAAATATTATTATAAAAGACACTTTCTTTTTTTTCATTTTTTTTAAATGAACACTTCCTATAATAAAATGACACTTTATTTCAAAAGGGACACATCTTGGCCAAATTTATGGGAGGGCGGCTGCCCTCCTGTTAAATATGGGCTTGTCATCAAAATACACTTAATATCATAGCCAGACTCTTTACCAACATACTAAGTAGTAAATGTCAAGCTATTCTAGACTAACTCTAAAATATTCCTCGATGACTACTATTATTCTTTTCTGTATGACATTCATCATTAAAGAATACCCACATTTTCCACAGCGGACAGAATTACTCTGGATAACCTGGTGTTGTCTACATATACCCAAAGACACTCCAGATTCCTCTGTCAGAGTATCTGTGGTCTGGGGAAGATGGAGTTTTCTGGTTATCGCAGATATCCATGATTCTCTGTTCTATAATGCTATATTTTCTGCTCTATAGATGTGCATCTATATTCACATGTAGGAAATGAAAGAAGCACACCTTCACCTAGGCATACTGTGACTGATTGCTCTGGGATATCTGTTGGGGACATCACGGGATGATATGCAAACATCCAGAGTAACTCTGTCATCCACACATAGCAGGGATCAACAGTGATCACTGCGAACCACACTTCACAATGGAAGGCAGGACCACCCAACAAAAGGAAGCATCAATGGTAGCAATAAAAGGTTAATCAATTTCATAGCTTGCATTAGACAACCACACAAGCAATGCACTGGATGAACTTGAGGAACTCAATGAACTGTGAACATCTTTAGCTGGTAATGTCCTATAATCTATTTATATATTATATATATAACTCATGGTTGTATGAACCTATCTACATACACATGTACCTATGTGGCTAATGACCTCCCAAACAATTGGACCTAGAGAACTGAATAATATCAGAACCATGGGAGGGGGGGGAATCCTGAAGCAGCAGGACCAGAAAAACTGGATTTTTACAAGCTTAAGTAAATTTCTGTCCTACACAATAACTACAACGTTGTACTAGCAAACACATATGTAATTTAATCTCAACTGAATTATTAAAACCCAAGCAAATTCAATAGGTTAACATACCATAGTTTACTGTTTTCATTATTGCTATGAAGTCTATTCATACAAAAAGTAATAACTCAAGTAAAAGCTGTGCTACAATTAAAACCAAAATGATCATCCATAATTCCAAAGCACACCTTAAGGTTTTGATTGTTCTGCATTATACCATGCTTCCAAAGTATTCTTACCTTTCCAAAATATTTTTTAAAAAAAGAAAAAAAATCTACAGGCAACGTTGGAAATCAACCTTTTATCATTACACAATGCTTTTAAAACATCTTGAAGCTTCTAAAATATCAAAGGGCAACCTGGTTTCATTCATACTTATGAGCTGCTGTTAATTTAATGAAACCACAAGGTTGAGTGACTTCATTCATGTTCAATTGGCACAGGCAATGCCGGGCATACCCTCTAGTTGCAGATAACAGAAAATTAATTGCAGTACATTCTTGATGAATTTCAAAACTTATGGTTCAACAAAAGCAAAGGAACAGTGCCTACTTTGTCTGTACCAGTCCACAAATCAAGAATCTATAAAAAAATTTTTCGAGCACTTGAAAATTAGTCAATTTATAACAAACAAATAGATCAGATAGACCTATTAATAAGATCAATACACAAAAGCATGCTTGCAGGTATGACAGATTTGTTCCAGAGATTGAATCTAGAATAAAATTATAATGTCAAGGAAATGAATATTACTGTGAAAATATTTCAGGACTAATGCTGGTGCTGAACTACTAAGCTTCAAAACTAGATGTCTTAAGTCTTGAGCCCATTAATGTATGGACATAGTGATATCACAACAGTGCAGTCCATTTGCACATAACTAGCTAATCATATAAACACAATACAATTAGTGACACTAATTACTACAATGAAATATACACAATACAATTAATGGACACTGATTAGTACAAACCATAAGCATTTCCAAAATTCACTGAAAGTTCATGACATGCACAACTGCCATATGTAATCAGTTTAGTTCAATGAGTTCAATCATGCAGAACTGTTGGTACAAGATTGATGTGGAGTAAGTACTTCAATATTAGGCTATCACACTCCCCTATATGCACACTATGCTATCTGTTTATGTACACTATGCCATCTGTTTATGTACACACATCTGAGGTGTTCTAAATGATAAGCAAAATATGATTCTATAAATACTCACCAGGTGAAAGGATAGTCCAGTTGTCCACAATAGATGGGTGAATATCAAATCATAATAGCAACAAAAACAATTTCATGGCTGAAAGTTTTCTTCGCAAAATAAAAAATCCGAACTTGAGACTAACTCACCTCCTATGATTATATAAAGTTAAGAATTAGAGAGAAGAGACATACATTGATGATGTTTAAGTTATAATGTTCAACTGAAATTAATCATGTAGGTTTAATAGACAGGATATGAGACGTGTTATTATATAAGTTGTTTAGTGCGCATTTCCCTTTAATGCTAGGAATACACTGGCATTGCAATTCACTATCTATGATGATATATAGTAAGTGGAACAGTGAGAAAGAATTAAATGATTCCAATTAGAGCTAATTAGGGTATATCTTCTGAAAGTGAGAGTAATAGACTAATTCACTCTGCATAAAATAGTGGAAAAAATTGAACAAAGAAAATGATGGATACATTATTGAACAATAATTATGTTAAGATATTTATCTTAACTTACTAACCCTACCATTATTTTGAAGCCATGGCAATATTGTGTTATGTAATAAGCATGTGAATATCAGCAGGAACTTTATAGATTCCATCTCCACATTACAAAGACAGCACATGTTTTGTCTCAAAACTAGCTGTATTAAATATCTACTGACCTTTTCTTTCTTTTTTTTTTCTGGCCTTAAAAACAAAAATATGGCCTTAAAGTGGCCTTAAAGAAAAAGAGATATCAACTTATTCAGAATTCAGTTAATTACAATATAACGTAAATAATCCTGCAGCATACATCTATATGAAGGTCAATCCTCAACATGCCCAGACAGACAAGGAACATAAAATAGCTACAACTATTAACAAGATCAGTCCCAAACTAAGACATGTGGCAAATATTTACACTAATATTTATAAAACAGTGTTTTAGACATGGAAAATAATTGTTTGGAACACAAAAGATGAGGTTGAAGTTGCAGCAAGGTTTGCAACTTTTGGGTTCCATATAGTACAAGCCTAAGTTGAAACCACCCTGTTTCCATACAATAAAGTACTTATTTGTAACCACACTTGTACCCACAAACTTTGGTGTTTCCATACAGTAAAGAATTTGTTAAAAAATCCTTTCTAAACCAAAAAAAAATCTGTGGATGTATCCACACACCATTCCTAGTGTTCCAAGACTTGTGTGCCACAGGTAAAAATCACACTAGGATGAACATATCAGTTGTGTTGAACCGAAATTATATTAGTTTATGTAACTCTAATGAAATTAATTAGTTTGTCATTAACATGTGTATGTATTGTGTTTCCTATAGATCATGTGCTGCCTATTGTTTGTCTGAGGGCTCATGCAGGAAGTTCAGCTAAATGCCTTGTCATCATTTCCAGAGTATAAAAGGACTGCACCTGTTATATTCTGACGCACTAAAACAACACTCCAGTTAAAAATAATTTTCACTACTAAACATCTTAACCTACATTATATAAACAAATATCTTGTAAAAAAAGTTTATGTAGTGCCTCATTAGAACTACACTAGCTAATTAACTTACTTTCTATATTGATATGGAGTTCCAGCAAAAAAAGAAATAAGACATATCCAAAAGTAAGTTCTAGAAAACTTTTTGATAGTTGTAGTAGTACAATAGCTATGTAACTTGCCCGCTTTGAAGAGAAATAGAACATGTTCAATTGTGAGAAAATTAATGCAAGTCCTTTTATAGAGGTAGCTACACACTAGCATTGTAACTCACCTCCTATGAAATTATAGAGTCAGGAGGTCAGACAGAGAGAAATAGAACATGTTCAAGTGTGAGATAATTAGTGAAAGTCTTCTTATAGAAGTAGCCATAAACCAGCATTGTAACTCACCAGCTATGATAATATAGAGTCAGGAGGTCAGACAGAGAGAAATAGGACATGTTCAAGTGTGAAATAATTAGTAAAAGTTTTCATGTAGTGGTAGCTATAAACTAGCATTGTAACTCACCTCCTATGATGATATAGGGTCAGGAGGTTAGACAGAGAGAAATAAGACATGTTCAAGTATGAGATAAATAGTAAAAGTCTTCTTGTAGTGGTAACTATACACTAGCTTGTAACTCACCTCCAATGATGAAATAGAGTCAGGGGGTCAGAGAGACAAAAAGGACATGTTCAAGTGTGAGATAATTAGTGAGTCTTCTTATAGAAGTAGCAATACACTAGCATTGTAACTCACCATCTATGATGATATAGAGTCAGGAGGTCAGACAGAGAGAAATAGGGCATGTTCAAGTGTTATGTAGTGCCTCATTAGAACTACACTAGCTAATTAACTTACTTTCTATATTGATATGGAGTTCCAGCAAGAAAAGAAATAAGACATATCAAAAATTAAGTTCTTGTAAACTTTTTGATAGTTGTAGTAGTGCAATAGCTATGTAACTTGCCCGCTTTGAAGAGAAATAGAACATGTTGAAATGTGAGAAAATTAATGCAAGTCTTTTTATATAGGTAGCTGCACACTAGCATTGTAACTCACTTCCTATGATGATATAGAATCAGGAGATCACAGAGAGAGAAATAGAACATGTTCAAGTGTGAGATAATTAGTGAAAGTTTTCATATAGTGGTAGCTATAAACTAGAATTGTAACTCACCTCCTATGATGATATAGAGTCAGGTGGTCACAAAGAGAGAAATAGAACATGTTCAAGTGTGAGATAATTAGTGAAAGTTTTCATGTAGTGGTAGCTATAAACTAGCATTGTAACTCACCTCCTATGATGATATAGAGTCAGGAGGTCAGACAGAGAGAAATAGGACATGTTCAAGTGTGAGATAATTAGTGAAAGTCTTCTTATAGAGGTAGCAATATACTAGCATTGTAACTCACCCTCTACGATGATATAGAGTCAGGAGGTTAGAAAGAGAGAAATAGGACATGTTCAAAAAGGAGATAATTAGTGCAAGTCTTCTTGTAGTGGTAGCTATACAATAGCATTGTAACTTACCAACTATGATGATATAGAGTCAGGAGGTCAGACAGAAAGAAATAGGACATGTTCAAGTGAGAGATAAGTAGGTCATGTCTTCTTGTAGTGGTAACTATACATTAGCATTGTAACTCACCGCCTATGATGATATAGAGTCAGGAGGTCAGACAGAGACAAGTAGAACATGTTCAAATGTGAGATAATTAGTGAAAGTCTTCTTGTAGTGGTAATAAATATACTAGCATTGTAACTCACCTCCTATGATGATATAGAATCAGGAGATCAGATAGAGAAAAATAGGACATGTTCAAGTGTGAGATAAGTAGGTCAAGTCTTCTTGTAGTGGTAACTATACACTAGCATTGTAACTCACCGCCTATGAGGATATAGAGTCAGGAGGTCAGACAAAGAGAAATAGGGCATGTTCAAGTGTTAGATAATCAGTAAAAGTCTTCTTATAGAGGTAACATTAAACTTGTATAATAACCCACCCTCTATGATGATATAGAGTCAGGAGGTCAGAGAGAGACAAATAGGACATGTTCAAATGTGAGATAATTAGTATAAGTTTTCTTGTAGTGGTAGCTATACACTAGCATTGTAACTCACTTCCTAAGATGATATAGAGTCAGAGGTCAGACAGAGAGAAATAACACATGTTCAAGTGTGAGATAATTAGTGAGTCTTCCTATAGAGGTAGCAATACACTAGCAGTGTAACTCACCCGCTACAATAATATAGAGTCAGGAGGTCAGACCAAGAGAAATAGGACAAGTTCAATTGTGAGAAAATAAGTGAAAGTTTTCTTGTAGTGTTAGCTATACACTTGCATTGTAACTCACTTCCTAAGATGATATAGAGTCAGAGGTCAGACAGAGAGAAATAACACATGTTCAAGTGTGAGATAATTAGTGAGTCTTCCTATAGAGGTAGCAATACACTAGCAGTGTAACTCACCCGCTACAATAATATAGAGTCAGGAGGTCAGACCAAGAGAAATAGGACAAGTTCAATTGTGAGATAATAAGTGAAAGTTTTCTTCTAGTGTTAGCTATACACTAGCATTGTAACTCACTTCCTAAGATGATGAAGAGTGAGGAGATCAGACAGAGAGAAATAGGACATGTTCAAGTGTGAGATAATTAGTGTAAGTCTTCTTGTAGAAGTAGATATGCACTAGCATTGTAACTCACACTCTATGATGATATAGAGTAAGGAGGTCAGAGAGAGAGAAATAGGACATGTTCAAGTGTGAGATAATTAGTGAAAGTCTTCTAATAGAGGTAGCAATACACTAGCATTGTAACTCACCCTCTATGATGATATAGAGTCAGGAGGTCAGACAGAGAGAAATAGGACATGTTCAAGTGTGAAATAATTATTGAAAGTCTTCTTTAAGTAGTAGCTATACACTAGCATTGTAACTCACCTCCTATGATGATATAGAGTCAGAAGGTCAGACGTAGAGAAATAGGACATATTCAAGTGTTAGATAATTAGTGAAAGCCTTCTTATAGAGGTACATTAAGCTAGCATTATAACTCACCTCCTATGATGATATAGGGTCAGGAGGTCAGACAGAGGGAAATATGGCATATTCAAGTGTGAGATAATCAGTAAAAGTCTTGTTATAGAGGTAACAGTACACTAGCATAGTAACTCACACTCTATGATGATATAGAGTCAGGAGGTCATACAGAGATAAATAGGAAATGTTCAAGTGTGAGATAATTAGTGAAAGTCTTCTTGTAAAGGTAGCTATAAACTAGCATTGTAACTTACCCTCTAGGATGATATAGATTCAGGAGGTCAGAGAGAGAGAAATAGGATATGTTCAAGTGTGAGATAATTAGTGTAGGTCTTTTTTATAGAGGTAGCAATAAATTAGCATTATAACTCACCAGCTATGAATATATAGAGTCAAGAGGTCAGACAGTGAGAAATAGGACATGTTCAAGAATGAGATAATTAGTGATAGTCTTCTTGTAGTAGTGGCTAAAAACTAGCCTTGTAACTTACCTTCTATGAAGATATAGAGTCAGGAGGTCAGACAAAGAGAAATAGGACATGTTCAAGTGTAAGAAAATTAGTGTATGTCTTCTTGTAGAAGTAGCTATGCACTAGCATTGTAACTCACCATCTACAATGATATAGAGTAAGGAGGTCAGACAGAGAGAAATAAGACATGTTCAAGTGTGAGATAATTAGTGAAAGTCATCTTGTAGAGGTAGCATTATACTAGCATTACAACTCACCTCCTATGACGATATAGTGTAAGGAGGTCAGACGGAGAGAAATAGAACATGTTCAAGTGTGAGATAATTATTGAAAGCCCTCTTATAGAGGTAGAATTACACTAGCATTTTAACTCACCTTCTATGATGATATAGAGTAAGGAGGTAAGTCAGAAAGAAATAGGATATGTTTAAGTGTGAGATAATTAGTGAAAGTCTTCTTATAGAGGTAGCAATACACTAGCATTGTAACTCACACTCTATGATGATATAGAGTCAGGAGATCAGAGAGAGAGAAATAGGATATGTTCAATTGTGAGATAATTAGTGAAGGTCTTCTTATAGAGGTAGCAATACACTAGCATTGTAACTCACAGTCTATGATGATATATAGGGTCAGGAGGTCAGACAGAGAGAAATAGGGCATGTTCAAGTGTGAGATAATTATTGAAAGCCTTCTTATAGAGGTAGCATTACACTAGCATTTTAACTCACCTCCTATGATGATATAGAGTAAGGAGGTCAGTCAGTAAGAAATAGGACATATTTAAGTGTGAGATAATTAGAGAAAGTCTTCTTATAGAGGTAGCAATACACTAGAATTGTAACTCACACTCTATGATGATATAGAGTCCGGAGGTCAGAGAGAGACAAGTAGAACATGTTCAAATGTGAGATAATTAGTGAAAGTCTTCTTGTAGTGGTAATAAATATACTAGCATTGTAACTCACCTCCTATGATGATATAGAATCAAGAGATCAGATAGAGAAAAATAGGACATGTTCAAGTGTGAGATAAGTAGGTCAAGTCTTCTTGTAGTGGTAACTATACACTAGCATTGTAACTCACCGCCTATGATGATATAAAGTCAGGAGGTCAGACAAAGAGAAATAGGGCATGTTCAAGTGTTAGATAATCAGTAAAAGTCTTCTTATAGAGGTAACATTAAACTTGTATAATAACCCACCCTCTATGATGATATAGAGTCAGGAGGTCAGAGAGAGACAAAATAGGACATGTTCAAATGTGAGATAATTAGTATAAGTTTTCTTGTAGTGGTAGCTAACTAGCATTGTAACTCACTTCCTAAGATGATATAGATTCAGAGGTAAGACAGAGAGAAATAACACATGTTCATGTGTGAGATAATTAGTGAGTCTTCTTATAGAGGTAGCAATACACCAGCAGTGTAACTCACCCGCTATGATTATATAGTCAGGAGGTCAGACCAAGAGAAATAGGACAAGTTCAATTGTGAGATTATAAGTGAAAGTTTTCTTGTAGTGTTAGCTATACACTTGCATTGTAACTCACTTCCTAAGATGATATAGAGTCAGAGGTCAGACAGAGAGAAATAACACATGTTCAAGTGTGAGATAATTAGTGAGTCTTCCTATAGAGGTAGCAATACACTAGCAGTGTAACTCACCCGCTACAATAATATAGAGTCAGGAGGTCAGACCAAGAGAAATAGGACAAGTTCAATTGTGAGATAATAAGTGAAAGTTTTCTTGTAGTGTTAGCTATACACTAGCATTGTAACTCACTCCCTAAGATGATGAAGAGTGAGGAGATCAGACAGAGAGAAATAGGACATGTTCAAGTGTGAGATAATTAGTGTAAGTCTTCTTGTAGAAGTAGATATGCACTAGCATTGTAACTCACACTCTATGATGATATAGAGTAAGGAGGTCAGAGAGAGAGAAATAGGACATGTTCAAGTGTGAGATAATTAGTGAAAGTCTTCTTATAGAGGTAGCAATACACTAGCATTGTAACTCACCCCCTATGATGATATAGAGTCAGGAGGTCCGACAGAGAGAAATAGCACATGTTCAAGTGTGAGATAATTAGTGAAAGTCTTCTTATAGATGTAGCAATACACTAGCATTGTAACTCACACTCTATAATGATATAGAGTCAGGAGGTCAGATAGAAAGAAATAAGATATGTTCAATTGTGAGATAATTAGTGAAGGTTTTCTTATTGAGGTAGCAATACACTAGCATTGTAACTCACAGTCTATGATGATATATAGGGTCAGGAGGTCAGACAGAGAGTAATATGACATATTCAAGTGTGAGATAATCAGTAAGTCTTCTTATAGAGGTAGCAATACACTAGCATTGTAACTCACACTCTATGATGATATAGAGTCAGGAGGTCAAACAGAGAGAAATATGACATGTTCAAGTGTGACACAATTAGGGAAAGTCTTCTTGTAGAGGTAGCAATACACTAGCAGTGTAACTCACCCACTTTGATTATATAGAGTCAGGAGGTCAGACCAAGAGAAATAGGATATGTTCAATTGTGAGATAATTACTGATGGTCTTCTTATAGAGGTAGCAATACACTAGCATTTTAACTCACAAACTATGATTATATAGAGTCAGGAGGTCAGACAGAGAGAAATAGGACATGTTCAAGGGTGAGATAATTATAGATAGTCTTCTTGTAGTAGTAGCTACACACTAGCCTTGTAACCTACTTTCTATGAGGATATAGAGTCAGAAGGTCAGACACAGATAAATGTGATATGTTCAATTGTGAGATAATCAGTAAAAGTCTTCTCATAGAGATAACAATACACTAGTATAGTAACTCACCTTCTATGATGATATAGAGTCGGAGGTCAGACAGAGAGAAATAGGACATGTTCAAGTGTGAGATAATTAGTGAAAGCCTTCCTATAGAGGTAGCAATACACTAGCATTGTAACTCACACTCTATGATGATATAGAGTCAGGAGGTCAAACAGAGAGAAATAGGGCATGTTCAAGTATGAGATAATTATTGGAAGTCTTCTTTTAGTGGTAGCTATATACTAGCATTGTAACTCACCAGCTATGATGATATAGAGTCAGGAGGTCAGACGTAGACAAATAGGACATGTTCAAGTGTGAGAAAATCAGTGAAGGTTTCCTTGTAGTGGTAGCTATACACTAGCATTGTAACTCACCTCCTATGATTATATAGAGTCAGGGGGTCAGACAGAGAAATTAGGACATGTTCAAGTGTGAGATAATTATAGATAGTCTTCTTGTAGTAGTAGCTACACACTAGCCTTGTAACCTACCAACTATGAAGATATAGAGTCATTAGGTCAGATGTAGACAAACAGGACATATTCAAGTGTGAGATAATTAGTGAAAGCCTTCCTATAGAGGTAGCAATACACTAGCATTGTAACTCACACTCTATGATGATATAGAGTCAGGAGGTCAAACAGAGAGAAATAGGGCATGTTCAAGTATGAGATAATTATTGGAAGTCTTCTTTTAGTGGTAGCTATATACTAGCATTGTAACTCACCAGCTATGATGATATAGAGTCAGGAGGTCAGACGTAGACAAATAGTACATGTTCAAGTGTGAGAAAATCAGTGAAAGTTTCCTTGTAGTGGTAGCTATACACTAGCATTGCAACTCACCTCCTATGATGATATAGAGTCAGGGGGTCAGACAGAGAGAAATAGGACATGTTCAAGTGTGAAATAATTATAGATAGTCTTCTTGTAGTAGTAGCTACACACTAGCCTTGTAACCTACCAACTATGAAGATATAGAGTCAGTAGGTCAGATGTAGACAAATAGGACATATTCAAGTGTGAGATAATTAGTGAAAGCCTTCTTATAGAGGTTGCATTACACTAGCATTGTAACTCACCTCCTATGATGATATAGAGTCAGGAGGTCAGACAGAGAGAAATAGGATATGTTCAAGTTTGAGATAATTATAGATAGTCTTCTTGTAGAAGTAGCTACACACTAGCCTTGTAACTTACCTCTTATGAAGATATAGAGTCAGGAGATCAGACGTAGACAAATAAGACATATTCAAGTGTGAGATAATTAGTGAGAGCCTTCTTATAGAGGTAGCATTATACTAGCATTGTAACCCACTTCCTATGATAATATAGAGTCATGAGGTCAGACAGAGAGAAATAGCACATGTTCAAGTGTGAGATAATTAGTGAAAGTTTTCTTGTAGAGGTACTATAAACTAGCATTGTAACTTACCATCTAGGATGATATAGATTCAGGAGGTCAGAGAGAGAGAAATAGGATATGTTCAATTGTGAGATAATTAGTGAAGGTCTTGTTATAGAGGTAGGATTACACTAGCATTGTAACTCACACTCTATGATGATTATAGGGTCAGGAGGTCAGACAGAGAGAAATATGACATATTCAAGTGTGAGATATTCAGTAAAAGTCTTCTCAATACACTAGCATAGTAACTCACCCTCTATGATTATAAAGAGTCAGGTGGTCAGAAGAGATAAATAGGAAATGTTCAAGTATGAGATAATTAGGAAAAGTCTTCTTTTAGAAGTAGCAATACACTAGCAGTGTAACTCACCCACTTTGATTATATAGAGTCAGGAGGTCAGACCAAGAGAAATAGGATATGTTCAATTGTGAGATAATTACTGAAAGTCTTCTTATAGAGGTAGCAATACACTAGCACTGTAACTCACAAACTATGATTATATAGAGTCAGGAGGTCAGATAGAGAGAAATAGGACATGTTCAAGAGTGAAATAATTATAGATAGTCTTTTTGTAGTAGTAGCTACACACTAGCCTTGTAACCTACTTTCTATGAGGATATAGAGTCAGAAGATCGGACACAGAGAAATGTGATATTTTTAATTGTGAGATAATCAGTAAAAGTCTTCTTATAGAGGTAACAATACACTAGCATTGTAACTCACCTTCTATGATGATATAGGGTCGGAGTTCAGACAGAGAGAAATAGGACATGTTCAAGTGTGAGATAATTAGTGAAAGCCTTCCTGTAGAGGTAGCAATACACTAGCATTGTAACTCACACTCTATGATGATATAGAGTCAGGAGGTCAAACAGAGAGAAATAGGACATGTTCAAGTATGAGATAATTATTGGAAGTCTTCTTTTAGTGGTAGCTATATACTAGCATTGTAACTCACCAGCTATGATGATATAGAGTCAGGAGGTCAGACATAGACAAATAGGACATGATCAAGTGTGAGAAAATCAGTGAAGGTTTCCTTGTAGTGGTAGCTATACACTAGCATTGTAACTCACCAGCTATGATGATATAGAGTCAGGAGGTCAGACGTAGACAAATAGGATATGATCAAGTGTGAGAAAATCAGTGAAGGTTTCCTTGTAGTGGTAGCTATACACTAGCATTGTTATTCACCTTCTATGATGATATAGAGTCAGGAGGTCAGACATAGACAAATAGGACATATTCAAGTGTGAGATAATTAGTGAAAGCCTTCTTATAGAGGTAGCATTACACTAGCATTGTAACTCACATCCTATGATGATATAGAGTCATGAGGTCAGGCAGAGAGAAATAGCACATGTTCAAGTGTGAGATAATTAGTGAAAGTCTTCTTATAGATGTAGCAATACACTAGCATTGTAACTCACACTCTATGATGATATAGAGTCAGGAGGTCAAACAGAGAGAAATAGGGCATGTTCAAGTGTGAGATAATTATTGGAAGACTTCTTTTAGTGGTAGCTATAAACTAGCATTGTAACTCACCTCCTATGATGATATAGAGTCAGGAGGTCAGACGTAGACAAATAGACATGTTCAAGTGTGTGATAATTAGTGAAAGTTTCCTTGCAGTGGTAGCTATACACTAGCATTGTAACTCACCTCCTATGATGATATAGAGTCAGGAGTTCAGACAGAGAGAAATAGGACATGTTCAAGTGTGAGATAATTAGTGAAAGTCTTCTTATAGAGGTAGCAATACACTAGCATTGTAACTCACCTCCTATGATGATATAGAGTCAGGAGTTCAGACACAGAGAAATATGACATGTTCAAGTGTGAGATAATTAGTGAAAGCCTTCTTATAGAGGTAGCATTACACAAGCATAGTAACTCACCTCCTATGATGATGTAGAGTCAGGAGGTCAGACAGAGAGAAATAGGAAATGTACAAATATTAGATAATTAGTGAGATTTTTTTGTAGTGGTAGCTATACACTAGCATTGTAACTCACCTCCTGGAATGGTTTTATAACAAATTGTTTACTGTACTGTAAAGAAACAACCAAGTTTGTTGTTACAACTAAGTGCATTTACTATATGGAAACCCTGTGGTTATAACTAAGTACTTTTTCTGTATAAAATCCCAAAAGTTTAAATCTTACCACAACTTTAACCTCGTATAATGAGTTCTAAATAATTATTTTGACTAGTCTAAAACTACATGTTTTAATAAATATTACAGTAATTATTTGCTACAGGTCTTAGTACACACTGCTCTTGTATTTGTAGGGACCACCAGACACTGAATGACTATAACAATCACTGTTATTATGTCAGCAATATATTTGTAAGAATCAGTTTAATAAATTTATACACAGCTAACAGCACATGATAAAATTTAAGAGGGAATGTTCAAATTGCTATCTCTAAGGTTGCTACCTCAGTTATAGTGATCTCTCTACTTCAGACAGTGCCACTCAACTCTTTATCAAGAGTAAACCTAAGTCTGAGTTTGCATTTATGTTGGGGGCAGCCTCCAACATTGTCAGTCTAATAAGGTGGAACTGTGTGTGTGGGTAACAGAATACAAGGTGGAAAATTTGTGTGTATGTAACAGAAAACAATGTTCAACATTCTGTTTAATTATCTATCTGTTGTAATTGTGTAATTTGTGTGAGGCCTGGCTGAGCCTTTAAAAGCTCAGCCAAAGCCATTTTGAGGGATGTTCTGCTATGCCATGCTGAAGACAACTTAAAACTACATACACACACACACACACACACACACACACACACACACACACACACACACACACACACACACACACACACACACACACAGAGAGAGAGAGACATGCAGACACAGACAAATAAACACACAGACAAAGTCACACACACTCATAGACACACATGCATGCACGCACACATGCACACACACACACACAAACACACACACACACACACACACAAACACACACACACACACACACACACACACACACACACACACACACACACACACACACACACACACACACACACACACACACACACACACACACACACACACACACACACACACACACACACACACACACACACATGGGTGTTGGGCACAGGCAATGGCTTGCCGTCAGGCCCCACCCATGACCTGACATAAAAAAACAAAAGGTGTTAAAAATATGGTGAAGCGCCAGGGGGGGGGGGGGAGCCCAGGGAAAAGGAGAAGAGAGCAGATAAAGATATGAGTTTACACAATAAAGTAACATATCTCGCTGGCTATCAGTTGCCCCTTCCACTTTCCTTCCCTTGCTTACCCCGCCCAGCCAACCTAAGCCTTTATCCTCCCTCCCTGCCTAGTACCAAAAAACCAAAATTGTTCTAGTTGTTCAAGTTTGTATTAGGTGGTCCCCAACAAGTGAAAAATAATTAAAAAATTAATAATTTTTTTAAAGTAATAAATTTAATAATATAATGCTGAAATGAAGTAAATAAAGGGAAAGCTATGACTTGTTGTTTTTATAAAAATTATTTATTTATTTTCTTATTCGCTTACTTATTTTTTTCTTAATTTAATAATTAAATGGATAATCAAATGGAATAAGTAGAGGGCTAGACAAAGGATAGGTTATATTAAATATATATATTCTTTCATATTTATTAATTGACTTTTTTACCTAAATATATGCATCCATTTATTAAACTGTAAGTAGCAACAAAAAAAAAGCATGTTTGTTTTATGAAAATGAAAATTTGGTAACATCAATTGATAATGAACACTGCAGTAAAATGATAAGTATAAGTGTATACCACACACTGTAGAATAGCTTCACCTCATGTTAATTTCACCTTAATTAGAATTTCAATTATTCTCCAACTGATGTTACCAAATATTTTTGGTTACCTTTTTCTTTAAAAAATAATAATAAAAAGCATCTCCTTTTCCAATACAGTGTAGTAGATACAGTATTAAACACAGCTAAGCAAATTAATTATATACCCCTAACTATTTCTTTATTTCATTTCAGTACCTGTCCTATTTTAATATAGACTTAGTTTCTTTAACTTGTTTCATTTATTATTCATTTTATTATTTTTTAAAGCCCTAGCCCTTCATTCATTTGACTTGATTTTCCTTTCTTCTTCTATTTTGTGTTTGCCTGAGCCCTTATTTCCTTCATCTAATTAATATATTATGTTTTATTTTATTCCTTTAACAGTAATTAAAGTAGATTTAATAAAAGTTAGGGCTTAGGCTAGAGCTATATCATTTACTAGCAGAAGTTCTTATGGCAGAACCTTGGTTCCTATGTTGTGGTAGACCTGTGCTTGGGTGGAAAGAGTAAGACTCCATTAGGAAGTGCTGACATATTTATGCCCCAGGTTGGTCATCTTTAGTGCCATCCCACAGGCACATGAGTTCAGGTGGTAGGTGAAGGAAAGGATCTAAAAATACTCTGCCATTGGAGCAGATTGCTGGAGTATCCCCATTGAATGTGTTAGGTCCACAGTTTGGACATCCAGAAGTTATGTCCTATCTTGGAGGTGATTGTGATATTTTGGGGGTTTTAGGGCAGGAGCTGCTTGTGTGTGGTTAAATTTTACAAATTGCTTGTTTTCCTGGTTATAGTTTGGAAGGGGGTGTATTTTACCTCATCCAAATTTAGCTGATGGAGTTAATATACTTTTGTTCTGTGGTCTAATATTTTTAAAATATGTGTAAAGTTGGGAAATAAGACTATTACGGTCAAAAGAATGATGCTGATGAAAATTAAGTCATCAAGCTCATAATTGTTGTATTTTTTAGTCCAAAAAATTACCTCCCAACTCATTTAGTAAGCAACAGTTAAGGTATAGTCTAAATCAACACTAGCAAAACAGTTCCTAGTCAGTCTAGAAATTGAGACAATTACATTTTAAAACATAATGGCAATGAATGTTAAGGCCCAATTTTTAAAATTTCAGATTACTATTTCCAAATTTACATACTTTAAGAACACAGCCTAGACACAGTGATAAATGGGCCTGCTCTAATAGAGTTTCCAGTACATATGCATGTCAATGTACATGCTAACCATTAAACATGAGTGGGTCACACTTAGTCAAATTATGCTTGCACAAGAGTCATGGGAAACACATGAAATCAACCATCCCATAATAGCATCTGAAATACTTACCTCAGCCATTCTTTAGGTGTCGGACTTCTATTCTAATAATAAAAAAAGTTTGAAGAGTGAACATAACAAGTTATCAACAATTGTGTATGTATGTTTGTTTATTGGTTGGTTTGTTTATGGCTATGTGATAAGAATTGCCAAAAATAACATGTCATCTCTCAATTAGTTTTCTAAGGCACAATAAAGAATTGCTGTTCCTTTTAATTTGGAAATCCCTTAAAAAATCCGAACTTGAACGCTTATAACATTAAGAAGTTTAGGCTATTCTTGGAGCAGAACATTTGGGGTCACTTCTGAAGGAAAAACCCACTTAGAACAGAATATCCAAGACAAAGGCAATAGTCATTTTTATCCATTAAATTACCACAGCAAAGGAATGCAGGTTTTATACTATCCACAAAGTTAATGGACCAATCCTAAGTTACTTGACATCACTAACCAAGCTAAATATAAGTGAGGTGTGACATAACATGACTTTGATAAATATAAATAGAGAATAAATTTCTGGGCCATATTTTCAGGTGATAAGTCTGGACCAAAAATGTCCAAATTGTACAGGTCTGATATAACTGCCCGAGGAAAATGTAGGAGATGCACGCATGCACGCACGAGCACACACACACCCACACACACACACACACACACACACACACACACACACACACACACACACACACACACACACACACACACACACACACACACACACACACACACACACACACACACACACACACACACACACACACACACACACACACACACACACACACACACACACACAAGGACACTCACATATAAATACTCACACTCCCCTTGTATGATTGGTATGACTTTAATAAATTGGTAAAGGATCGTTTAACATGTGTCCTCCCTTGATAAGTCTTCTTTCATTCATTTTTGTCACATCAATCTAATCTAGTCAGTTAATACTAAATAAAGCTGTTATGAACCACAATTTATTCTTTCAAAAGATAGGGTTTTCAAATATTTCAAATTATTCACTGGTAGACTATTAGCAACTGAATAACAAAATATTAGCCAATAAAATACTGAATGATATAACGATAATAGATATTAGTTCCAACAGACTGACACAGAGTGAGATAGATAAATATGCTATTAACAACTAGACGATTACACAGAAGTTAGAGATAGTTCTTTGTTGATAAAAAAAAAACTGACACCCTCCGGGTTATTGGCTGTTGAGTTCTAGTTCTTCTTAGTAGTTGCCAAAACCATATTAATTTGAAAGTTTCTTTTTATAGTCTTCATAATGATTATAATGCTGTGTTCTGTTGTCAGGGAGCCTTAGCAGTAGTGTTAAAGGGAGGGGCTCCCTGACAGAAGCATTTTCCTCTTCATAGAGCTACATGTGATGTAGAATAACTGATATGGGACAACCACTAGATTATGTGTGCATTAGTAATAACACATGTTACCACTATCAAATTACACTTCTGATATCATAAAAAGTGAAGTTTTTGAATTTTTCTTCACTTATATCTGTGCATGCTCACTTATTTGATTTCATGAATAGCAACTGAATAACAGAATATTAGCCTATAAAATACTAAATTATATAATGATAATAGATATTAGTTCCTATGGACTGACACAGAATGAGATAGATAAATATGCTATTAACTGCTAAACAATCATATAGGAGTTAGAGATAGTTCTTTGCTGATAAAATTAATTGACGCCTTCCTGATTATTGGCTGCGGAGTTCATATAATTTGTTTCTTAAGCCCTATCCACACTACACAATAAAACCGGTTTCACCCGTTTCTGGAACGGGTTTCATGCATCCACACTACACCAGGTTTCATCCCAATGGGTTCCACCTGGTTTCACCTAAAATCTTCAAAAAGGTAGTTTTCAAGCGGCTCGGATTTATTGAACACCCTTGTAGCTTTATTGCTGATGTTCAAAAGTTTAGCTATTAACAACTCTCTCCCCCCTCTCTAGCCTCCCTTTATGCGATGACATTGCTGAGTGAAAGAAATAGAACAAAGGAGCACACAAGAAAATAAAATATCCCCTTTCGATACGTGGTAGAGGTAAACCAATTAATATGCCAATCCAATTTGTCAGACCATGCAGGTGATGTGGAGCGGGATCAGCATTATGCCATTGCAGACACAAGAAAATGTTTGGAACAGGGTGTTGCTGGAGACCCGTTTCTAGTGTGGATATGCTTTAGTAGTTGCCAAAATTAAACTAATTTGAAAGTTGCATTCTACAGTCTTGATAATAATTATACTGCTGTGTTCTGTTGTCAGGGAGCCTTAGCATTAGTGTTAAAGGGAGGGGCTCCCTGACAGTAGCATTTCCCTTTGGATAGAGCTACATGTTATGCAGAACAACTGATATGAGACAACCACTAGATTATGTGTGCATTAGTAATAATACATGATACCACTATCAAATTACACCTCTGATATCTTTGATAAAATGAAGGTTTTGAAATTTTCATCACTTACAAAGTAGCCATAGTTATTTTGATGTAATCATTATTATCTGTGCATGCTCACTTATTTGATTTCATAAAAATAGCAACACAATAACAGAATATTAGCCTATGAAGTATTGAATGATATAACCATATTAGATATTAGTTCCTACGGACTGACACAGAATGAGAATGCTATTAATCTATATATATATATATATATATATATATATATATATATTAGAAGACCTTTGTAACTGTGTAACTGTGTAATTGTGTATCTATGTTCATCCGTTTCTCAAAATCCCTCTGTTAGATTTTGACCAAACTTTTAGGGATGGAGGAGACCCACCCTGAGATGATTTTAAGCTGGGTTGCATGTCTGGGAAAAAACAGAATTTGTCTGTCTGTCTGTCTGTCTGTCTGTCTGTCTGTCTGTCTGTCTGTCTGTCTGTCTGTCTGTCTGTCTGTCCGTCCGTCCGTCCGTCCGTCCGTCCGTCCGTCTGTCTGTCTGTCTGTCTGTCTGTCTGTCTGTCTGTCTGTCTGTCTGTCTGTCTGTACCATCTTCCGGCCAAACCGGTCGGTGAATTTACCTTAAACTCGGCATGATGATAGGTTTTGACCCAACTTAAAACATGGGCTAAAAATTTCACAAAATGGTTACCGTGGTAACTAGAAAAAACCAAAAATCGTATTTTGGCCACTTCTCTCTTGATAATACATTTTCTCCACCATCACCTTTCTTACTGGCAAGACATGTTCAACTACTGGATTTTAGCCAATATTGGCCAGGCAACCCTGGGTATATGCTACTAGTTGCTAGATAATTATAAAGAAGTTACAGACAGTTCTTTGTTGATAAAAAAAAAAGAAAAGATGCCTTCCTGATTATTGGCTGCTGAGTTTCTGTAATTTTCTTCTTAAGCCCAGTCCACAGTGCACAATAAAACCAGTTTCACCCGTGTCTGGAACAGGTCTCACACATCCACACTACACCAGGTTTCATCCCAATGGGTTCCACCTGGTTTCACCTAAAACCTTCAAAAGGGTAGGTTTCAAGCGGCTCAGATTTATTGAACATCCTTGTGGATTTATTGCTGATGTTCACTAATAGAAGTTTCGCTACTAATAGCTCTCTCACTCTCTCCAGACTCCCTTTATGCGATGATATTGCGGAGGGAAAGAGATAGAACAATGGAGCATACCAGAAAATAAAGTACCTCTTTTCAATAGGTGGTAGAGAAAAACAAATTAAATGCCAGCCAATTATTCAGCCCACGCAGTTGATGTGGAACGGGTTCAGCACTATGCCATTGTGGATGCAAGAAAACATTTGGAACAGGGTGTTGCTGGAGACCTGTTTCTAGTGTAGACAGGGCTTTAGTAGTTGCCAAAACCATATTAATTTGAAAGTTTCTTTTTATAGTCTTGATAATGATTACAATGCCGTGTTCTGTTGTCAAGGAAGGGGCTCCCTGACAGAAGCATTTCCTTCTTGATAGAGCTACATGTGACATAGAACAACTGATATTGGATAACCACTAGATTATGTGTGCATTAGTAATAATACATGATACCACTATCAAATTACACTTCTGATATCTTTAAAAAAAATAATGAATATTTCGAATTTTTCATCACTTACAAAGTAACCATAGTTATTTCAATGTAATTATTATTTTCTGTGGATGCTCACTTACTTGATTTCATATTCCATACTTCATAAAATTTGTTAAGACTTATTCAGATCGTAATAGTCAACAAACCTCTGATCAAGTAATTCCTAATCAAGCTAAATACAGAAGAGACAACAGGATGAGAAGATCAACCATGGCTGCCATAGCTAACTCTTGGGCAGGGGGTATCATATATCAGCTATGATTTATCTGGATTGATATTGCAGCCAGAAAGAATTCCCCAGGATCTTTTACGGAAATGATGGTGAAGATTATTGGACAATATAAAGACAAATATATCACACCTTCTTAATGCTTGGTTTATACTGGAGTATACAGGTCCTGGTGTTGTATCTCTAATACTGCTGCTTCTTTTTTTTTTTTTTTTTTTTTTTTTTTTTTTTTTTTTTTTTTTTTTTTTTTTTAAATAAATAAATATTTTAAAAAATTAATTTTTATAATATATTTTTGGAAAGCCAAAAATTAATCCTACACAAATACTAACTAAAACCAACAGACAAATTTTAGCAAGTTTGTATACAAGTTCTAACAAAATTAATTCAAATAAAATGCTACTGTTGAATTTTAATGAAGACAGATTAAAACTTGTGCTTGACTGAGGAATCCTAGCATAGAGTTGCTAAATTTTGTAGAATGTGCAATTAATATGGCCATACTATCCCTGTTGGAAGCAAAGTTTAGACCACAACCAAACATTATCACAATATTCATAATGAGTTAGTGGGGAAACATAGTATTCAGATGAACTAAATCAGGATATTGGATAAGCTAGTGTAAGGTTATATTCAAGCATCCCCAATTACAGTTATAAGAGAACCAGTGTCCCTGTTAACTATAGAAAAATGTAGTTATATATGAATAACCTATTTCTTTTAGATGTTTAAAGGATGACCCTCCAAATAGATGGAGTAGAACAGCTTCAGTAAATCTTGTATGATGGGACTAATACATAAGGCACATGATAAAATGTACATAAACTAAAATGCACATAAACTACAACCTCCCCACTAGACGTCAGTTAGCTCACTTTGCTTGACAGAATCCCAGAAGTGTAGTGGACACTAGACCAAGACACACAACTTCCCTCCGAGACTTCACTATAATAAATATTCTAGCTATACGCCAAAGTTTCGGTAGTTCCGTAGTTGTAACTATTTCAGAGCTATTACTAGCTAAAAACCTACCACGTTAAGCTATAAGATCTACTCCAGATGGAAGAGGCTCCGGTATATAAATCTGGGGATATAAATCTGGTTATAACGATAGCTAGCGGAGGGTACTGTCTGATAAGTGTCACTGGCTATCAAACTCAGGTCAACAGACTCAACACGCACGGAGAGCAAGATTTTAAATCATGCGTGGAGGAATTGAAACCATACTTATCAAGAGGCTTAGCTAATTACTTCCTGGGGAAGTTCCCCACATCCTTCCAGTAGCTATGAGTTGCAATAAGTAGAGCAGCACTTTAGTGACCTCCTTCCTGTCCATCTCCAACATCAAGGTGTGATTTAGCCAGCTGGGGTGGAGGGAGGAGGGAACTGGGAGTTTCCTACTCCAATGTGTGTATATTCAAAATGAATTTATTCTTTCACAATTAAAACTACCTCTTTAATTTTTGGGTCAGAATAAACCTACAGTTGATCTTTCATTGTTAGGAAGTTGGTAGGACATGTTTTTATTATCCAGAGAATTGAGACACCCTGAGACCTTAAAGAGATGGTAGCAGTGAAGACAAAGTAACTTACCTTCTCCTCTGGTGAGTGAGTTGGCAGAGTCATTGGGTGAATGGGTGGAGGGTAGGTGGCACTGATTCTATATAGAGGCCAACTGGGTGGGCAACAAGAAAGTAGTACACCATGACATTTTTTTAAAATTCATTGAGTTATAATTAAGTTGTTGACTGAGAGAATCTTATGAAATTGAAGGAAAAATTTAAAAAACAAAACAACAACAACATACAATACAGATGATTATTCCAACTTTGCAAGCAAAGCTGCAAAGGGTAGTTTGATTTTTAGAGATGGTCAAATTTGGGCAGTTGATTTTTTAAAGAAAAAGATATTAGACATGTAAAAACCCAGAGTTCAGAATTTGAAAAAATAATAGGGGGTAAAAAAACAATAAGGGGGGGAGGGGGGGGGGGGGAAAGGAAGGATATTAGTGAAGAAAAAGTGGGGGAGGGGGAGGGGGGGGGGGGGGGGAAAGAAGAAAAGAAGGTAGGAAATGAAAAGTAGGAAAAAGGAAAAGGAAGAAATAGTCAACGTAGTCCAGGTTTGAACCACTGATTTGAGCTTGACAGACCTCTGCTTTAATCACAGAGCCAAGAATTTTTTTTGACTTGTTTTTGTGAGATCAACCACATATGTAATCTGATCTCACAAAAACAAGTCAAAAAAAATTTACTGAAGCTGGTAAACATCCTGATTTTCAGGTCCTGCACTGCAGGATTCCCCTCTTGGGGTTCTAACATAGACCAGATTACTCCCTGGGACAAGTTGTATGTGCATTCCAATTTTCCAGTCTCTAGGTCCAAAGTTTTGGCAGGCCATTAGCCACATAGGTACATACAACCTTGAGTTTTATATACACATAGATAGATAATTCCTCATTTATCCATGCTAAATGAAGTTCTGGTCTACATTCATTTGTATTTAGTGAAACATATTTCAGAAGAATAACTGTTGTCGTTGTACCACCAAAACTCCACCACCTATCCACCCAAAATATTAAAAGTATTTCACTAAACAAAAAATAAAAAAAACAAGAATGAAAAAAATTTTTTTAATTATTATTTTTTTTATTATTATTAATTCCCTTAGAAATGAATTCCTTTGTAAAAAAAAAAAAAAAAAAAAAAAAAAAAAAAAAAAAGAAAGAGTTTACAGTCTGATAATGATATTGCTATTTAATTGCAGTATTTGCAATACTGCTTTAATATTGCTCACTACTGGTACTCAATTATTAATATATTTTTTAATTTTTTTTTCTTATTTCTTTTCTCTACCACTACAGCTAAATGAGTGCACCTCTCTGTGTCTGCAACACATCAATTCCAGCAAAATTTGATGGTTCCCTTCTTTTCTTTTCTTTCATCCTCTCTACCTTGTCAATATAACAGCTGCAAGAGCCATTCAAAAATGACCAGCCACCAACAGACAATCACCTCTTCACTCTAGTAAACCTAAAAACACTAGTTCACAAACCCAAACAATTCAACTTTTTTTTCTTATTCTTTATTTTTAAATAAATTCCAAGTTCTTTTAAAATTTTGCAGTTTATAAAGGAATGTTTGTACCCCAAACAATGCTAAAACACCACTAACTACTCACTTCTAAAATTTAATTTCTCTTCTATTCAGTGATTGGAAGTAGACATGCCATATACCACAAGCAGTGAACACAACCACAGGAAAATCTGACTCTTTCCCCAGTATTAATGTAGCTGCTCCCTTTAGTCAGCCTGCCAGACTGTTGGTAAAATAGAAATTGAATTAAAGCATTGCTTTAAGAGAACCAAACCTGATTCTAGTTGGAGTCTTCACTACTCTCCTTCCTAGAGTTTATCATTCCTAGAATAAAATTAATTATACCACTTGCTCAGAGTTACAACTTGGAAATACTGTAAATCTAGGAATTCTAACAGAAATCTTAATATAATGAATATAAGAGTGGTGCCTACTCCAATAATAAAAACGTTGATATTATTAAATTCCAACCAAGCATATATTTACCATGTACCATAACTTTGTGGTCATTCACCACCTCCCCTTAGTTTTATGACCAAATGAAAGCTTAGTTCAAATGATATGCTTTAAGACATGTATGAGTGTCCCACTAAAAATCCAAAAATTCCACAAAATTCCCCTTCATAACACTGACCACAACTAATAAGAAGCTGCATGGCCTCCACCTCTCTACTGAAGGAGACTTTTCTGTTACCACCTAAGTGTACTTTAAGTTGTCCTATAGCCACACAACACTTATAAGGTTATATTCAGATTCCATGTAGGTGAAGGTGGTGTCCATGTTATGGAGGTGGTGTCCATGTTGATAGATGTATTGTACATGTTGATGGTGGTGGTGTCCTTGTTGATGGATGTATTGTCCATGTTGATGGAGGTGGTGTCCATGTTGATGGAGGTGGTGTCTATGTTGATAGAAGTAGTGTCCATGTTGATAGAGGTGGTGTCCATGTTGATGGAGATGGTGTCCATATTGATGGAGATGGTGTCCACATGTCATTCAGGTCAGCACAACAGTGCAGGAGATGAAGAGGATGGCACGTTATGAGAAGACACTTCAGAACTGCTCCCATGGAAATACAGACTCCTCCAACATACAGAAATACTGACACAGCAACAAACATAAATACAAACAAAAGAGTCACTCTGTAACTATATATAGCAACTACACACATTCATACACATATTGTGTATACACTATTACTATACAGGTCTGTAGCCAGGATTTTTGAAAGGAGGGTTCTTTTTTTGGGAAAGGGGGAGGGGGGGTAGTAACTAATTCTCATTAATTATTCATGAGATACGTAATATGTACCGGCACTTTATTGTCACTCACCCCCTACCCTTAATCTTTATTGCCAAATGAAAGCTTAGTTCAAATGCTTTCCAATGATATGCTCCATGGCATGTTCAAGTGTCCCACATTCTCAAGTATTATTGTGAAGTACTATACAAATTTCACCAAATATGGTTAAAAAATATGGCCATGCATAATGGCAAAACAGTCCTACATAATGTAATAAATTTATGTGTATATATATGTATATGTATATACATGTATATATATTATATATATGCACATATACATATACACACATATATATACATACGCATATAGTGCCCCGAGTTGAATCCCAGCTGGCAAACTTCATTAGAGGTGGATCATAGATTGAGGCACACTACAGTGAACACAGACTCCTCCAATGTTTACTAGAAGAGTTCTATCGCAGTGCAAAGGCAACTCAGCATTAAACTGGACCTTTTGAGTAATCGGAGTGATGATGTTTTTATTACTTAGAAAGATAATTATGTGAACAAATCATGTGCTGCAATAGATCTATATCCATACTATAAAGTATGAATAGTCTGTCTGTCTGTCTGTCTGTCTGTCTGTCTGTCTGTCTGTCTGTCTGTCTGTCTGTCTGTCTGTCTGTCTGTCTGTCTGTCTGTCTGTCTGTCTGTCTGTCTGTCTGTCTGTCTGTCTGTCTGTCTGTCTGTCTGTCTGTCTGTCTGTCTGTCTGTCTGTACCATCATTCCGGCCAAACCGGTAGGTGGATTTCTCTGAAACTTGGCATAATGATAGGTTTTGACCCAATTTAAAACATGGGCTAAAAATTTCTTGAAATGGTTACCATGGTAATGAGAAAAAGCCAAAAATGGTATTTTCTCCACCATCACCTTTCTTACTGGCAAGACATGTTCAACTACTGGATTTTAGCCTATATTGGCTGGGCAACGCCGGTATATGCTGCTAGTACATAATAATTGCAAGAAGACAATTACCAGCAGCAGTTGATGCAGCCATCAGGACAGAGAGGGCAGGTTCAGCAGAGTGCATGGAGGACCCACAGACATACACAATGTCATAGTGGGTGTGGTTATCAAGATTAAGGTCCATCAAAACATTGAACAGATGGCAAGAACTCCATATAATCTCATTCACTTATTATAATGACATTTTATTGAATATCTTACAATTTATTCATTATTATGATAGTAGGCACCTGCCTACTTGGGCAGTGCTAAAGGTCCTTCACAGCAGGCCAATAGCAGATGGCACTGTCTGTACTTCTATGGAGCACTGTGGATAGTTTTATGCTTTAGCTAAAAGTGTAATGTCAGCTTTCTCACCTGTTCCACTGTGCAGTGGAAAATCAGAGTTCATGATAACATTTGGCAATGAGGACAGACATAGTGGAGGTCCTAGTAGCAAAGGATTAGGAATAGTACACAGACATTGACAGATGGACACAATGTTGCTTATCTGACTGCTGACCACTTCATAAAACATTCAAAACTCATGCTCCCAGACAGTGAGAATGCTTTGGGTTGTCTTTCAGGAAAAGCAAAACAGCAGCCATAGACAAGCACTTGTCAACTCAAAGTTAAGCTGAGAATGTTGAATTAATCACCTTACAACATTGTGTGGAGGGAGATGACCAGTGGGATAGGAAGCAGTAGCAGTAATGTCACTCCATTACTATAATTCTGTTTGTATTTGGAGCTGGCTTCACGAAAAGCACCCACTGGTCTATATTTGGCCTTGGATGTGTGCACCATCTTGCCTCCCTCCCTGTGCAATGCAGCTGATGGGAGAGGCCATTTGTTATCTATTAATGATCTTCTTGTGGATGTTTTCCACCATTTTGAGTTCTCATCCAAGAAATGGACAGAGTGTTTACAAATTGTGCAAGAGTTTGATCACATCAGTCAGTGCTCTCCACATGCATGTAGTGTGGGTGTGGCAGCAGAGCAGGCTTAATCAATGGGCACCCTGGGCAGTTGCCCAGGGGCCCCACATACTAATATATGTTTGTTGTGATTTCCTGCCAATAAATAAGTATTATTAAGAGCTAATTTCTGACTGGGGAGGCTTATTCTATACCTGATTCTCTTTTTCTTCCCCACCTCACCCCACCTCACCCACATTTATAAATTTTTTAGAACTAGCTGCTTTATTGTCATTTTTTCCCTGGGGAAGTTGGTGGGGTAATAAATCTAACTTAATTTAGCTCACAGTTGGAGTCAGTTGGACTCTGAAAGCTGAACATACCAATCAACCTAAAGATATCTATCTGATCCATCATCTACCAGCTGTTTATCTGCAGTTGCCAAAAAAAAAAAAGAACTCCAAGCTTAAATGATGGTAAATCATTTTTTTCCTGAATTTTGAGGCAGTAACAATGCTTAATAGTTGCTTCTGATTTGACCTAGTCACTAAATCATTTTTGTTTTTGTTTTTTTACCACCAAAAAGAAAAGAAAAAAAATTCCTATGATTGGTTGGTTGTTGTAGCCATTACATGTCATCATTTGATTTGGTTCCTGTTGTGTAAGTTGAGGCTCACAATGCTATTAAGACACCCACCCCCCCCCCCCCCCCCCCCCCATTGTGCACTTGTTGATGTGTGTTGGTGTGTGTGTGTGTGTGTGTGTGTGTGTGTGTGTGTGTGTGTGTGTGTGTGTGTGTGTGTGTGTGTGTGTGTGTGTGTGTGTGTGTGTGTGTGTGTGTGTGTGTGTGTGTGTGTGTGTGTGTGTGTGTGTGTGTGTGTGTGTGTGTGTGTGTGTGTGTGTGTGTGTGTGTGTGTGTGTGTGTGTGTGTGTGTGTGTGTGTGTGTGTGTGTGTGTGTGTGTGTGTGTGTGTGTGTGTGTGTGTGTGTGTGTGTGTGTGTGTGTGTGTGTGTGTGTGTGTGCAGTCAACACTTAGTTCGAGTGGGAATTGCACTAATAGGTGAACATAGATGTCCATTTGATTTGATTTGAGCCCTGGGGAGATCTTAATAACTTTGCAAATACTCAAAAGATTTCCAAATTTCAAGCACCAACAGACTCATGCCTGCCACTCCAGAGGCTACACTATTCCTGAAGAAGTGGACAGTTCTACAGCAAACTTAGCTGTACGTCCCATAAGCAAGTACACAACATTCCACTTGCATTAATTGACCATTTGGAATGCAGACGCAAGTTTTCTATTTTGATGGTAAAATCTCAATTTTAAAAAGGAAGGGGATAATTGAATCATTTGCAGCGCCAGCATGGATTCTACTCTGCCTAGGCTGAACTTTGAGTCTGAGGATGTGGATTCTCTTCATTTACCTCTGTGTGCAAGGCAAGGTCTGAAAGTAAAATTCTTCTATTCATGTCAGTCTTCCTGGGAGAGTTTAGTGTTAACTTTATAGAGTAGTTCTGGAAGAACATGAAAAGAAAGGCATTATCTATGCAGTTATACTTGTTCTAATGACATAAACATTTATTGTAGCTAGAGGGTAACTTTCACCCCCTCTTTTTTTCAGGATTATTTTGAGAACTGATGTCTATTTGATTTGAGTTGAGCCCTGGGGAAATCTTAATAACTTCACAATACTCAAAGGATTTCCAGATTTCAAACACCAAAAGACTCATTCCTGTCCAGACGTTCTTTTAACACTATTCCTGAAGAAGTTGAAAGTTCCACAGCAAACTTAGCCGTATGTCCCATAAGCAGGTACACAACATTCCACCTTGCGTTAATAGACCAGTTGGCATGCAGCGCAAGTTTTCTATTTTGACTGTAAACTCTCAATTTTTAAAAGGAAAAGGATAATTGAATAAATCATCGCAGCGCTAGCATGGATTCTACTCTGCCTAGGCTGGACTTTGAGTCCTAGGACATGGATTCTCTTCATTTACCTCTGTGTGCAAGGCAAGGTCTGCAAATAAAATTCTGCTATTCATGTCAATCTTACTGGAAGAGTTTAGTGTTAAGTTGTTCAGGAAAAGCAAGAAAAGAAAGGCATCAACTATGCAGTTAGCACTTTGTCCTAATGATATAAAGATTTATTGTGGATGGAGGGTAACTTTTAAAGCTACTCAGCCATATATCAATCTCATAATAAGTAAATATTACTGTTTCTGTGTATATTCATATTAATTTATTTTTTATTCTGATAATTTTGATGAATTGATAAAATTGTGTAGATAAAATGAAGACTATCAAAAGAAAATAAGGAACACAGTATGCATGCATGCCTATCATATTGTTCTAATTATTATATTAATTCATGTTTGGGGAGTCGCATTGTACTGTGTGCACACTGGCTCCCTATGTTGAAGGTAAGTAGTTCTTGACCCATTTCACTTTGTTGAGGTGTACTTGAGTCTGTATCACAAATATATGCCCATGTTTTCTTTTTCAAAGTGTTTAACCTGAAATTGTAAGAAGATAGTTCCTAATTTTGCCCTCTTTCATTAAGTGTGACTGATCTCTGTATTTGAAGGAATATTGTTCACAACAGGTATGTTCATCTTCACAGTATTGAACAATTAAAATCTCCATGTTGAAGGAACTGTTTTTTGTTGTTTTTTTAATGATATACCCCATGGATGGTGCCAGGGTTTTATTAAGAGGGGGAGGGGCTTTTCAGGTATAAATTGTCAAAGAGAACATAAGTTTCTGGCCATGAGAAAATAATCTTTAGACATGTTCAATGAGAAAGATATTTTCACTAGATATTAATGTCATCCAATTCAAGATGCAATTTTTTTAATTTTTTTTTTTAATTACATAAAACCCAAGTACAATTTAAATAGTCTTTGATAGACTGATACTCCTTCGTGAAGTTCACCACAAAAAAAATTGTATTTCTGAACAATTATTTCAATCAAACTGGGAATTTCTTGAATAAAATCATCAGGATGGATTAGAGTAAACTTTATAAACAGGATTGGGCACCTATATCTCCATCAAATGATATATATTTTTAGTTTATGTTCATGTACTACAATGTGTATTTCCAATTTTTCCAGGCAATGTGTTCACCTCTGATGATAATGTATAATGTGTGTCAAATAACAAAGTAAAATAGATTGACAATACTAAAAACAACAATAAACAAATATAAAATTAAAAAAGCAACTTCTAGAGCTGTGCAGCTTCTTTTTCATAATCAAGTCACCTAAACTTACTAATCTATATTATTATTTTTTCTTGCACAAATAATAATATAGGTTAGTAAATTATCCAACAAATTACAGTTGTTCATGATCCTAGGGTATTACTAATATTCTTTTAGGATACTGACTTAAAAACAAATGTACTGGTGAATCCCTATCTGGTGGAGTGTTTCTGCTATCCATCAATAGTAGCAGAAAGTGTACAGGCTATAGTAAGCAACACTTTATGTTAAGAAAATGATTTTCATCACAAGTGTACACATTTACAAGCATCAAACTTACTCATTTATGTTTTCAAGTATAAGGTGTAATAAAGTTTGTGAATGAATTCTATCTTATGCTAATTAGAGCATCTCACCTTCTTTTTTCACTAGAAAGATGATTAGGATTAGTGCTCTGAGATTCTAGCCACAGCGGTGAGGTCTCTTGCATTGAATGCTTTGCTGACCCCAAATTTTTTTATTTTATTTATTTTTTTATTATTATTAAAAAAAAAAAAAAAAAAAAAAAAAAAAAAAAAAAAAAAAATTTAATATTGATCCTTAGAAAGTTTCCTTTCTCAAGCTCCTGAACTATTTCTGTCTTCTTTTTTTTTTCTTTTTTTTTCTTTTTTTTTTTTAGCTCTTCCAGTACACAACCAGCAGGAGCTTCAATTCTCTCCTTTTTATTATTCCTAACATCTCCACAAAAAATTAAAAAAAAAAAGAAAAAGAAGAAAGAAAAAAACTAATAAACAACAAAATGGTATTAACAGAACTTGTGGTCAGCTGAGTTGGTGACATAACACACACCTTTCCACCTCAAGTACATGTGAGGAAATTCTGTTGGATAGAGAGTTTTAAGAAGGTCTTGCTAAAGTTAGTACTGATGGAAAACAAGCACCTCTCTAAACCACCAACTTCACAGACAAGGAATCTTGTGCAGACATGAGGACGTATTTCCTGAGAATTTCAAATTGTTGAATATCTTGCATGCTCTTCCAGTCCAGAACAGCCTCAGTCAAACACTCCTTTAGCTAGATGACACTGGTGAGGACGAAGTTAAGGAGGAGAATTAACGACCACAACCACACAGGCAGGCTGAGGCCAATCACAACACAATGACCAGAATTATATGTGGCGATTTTAATGCAATTCTAGACTCTTTCCTCTTTTTTTTTTACAGCTGTAACTAATGTTAATTCAATTTCTACATGGCATTCTACTTTTAGTGGAGGAGACTATCTGGGGGTATTACACAATGGTCCCCTCCTCTCTCTCTCCCCTCACTGTGTATGAAGCACAGTAGCTCATATCTGCATTCACACATGATATACCATGCCTGTCTTCCAACATCAAAGTGTTTTAGGGGGTACGGGGCATTTGCCCCACCCCTTGAATATTCTTTTGCACCAACCTTGGAGATTTAAGGACTTATAGGTCAAGTTTAAGCTTCAACTTCAAACTCTTAAATTCTGAACCATTGGCCCTATAGCAGTGGTTTTGTGCTCAAAAGTAAGGATAATAGAATATAATACTTAGGGATCCAAATAGCTTAGAAGCCTGCTTTTTGTGCAAGTCACTTAACTAAGTAGACAAGGTCAATCGCTGCAATAGTTAGAGGTGTTGCTAAGTATGCCCAAGTATGCAACTGCTAGATTTCTACATTTTGCTTCTTCAATTCTTTAAATGCATTTTATGTAGTTCATGTCCACAAAATATTTCTGGCTGCATGAAATAATAGTTCTAATTTTTTTTTTTTTTTTTTATTTTAATTTTAATTTGGTTTCAATTCAGTACAGGATGAAAATGACTAGGGTGATAATATATATATATATATATATATTTTTTTTTTTAATACTAAAAAAAATTCTCTGCATGGCCTCAACCTATTGACTAGCTGCAGCCATAATCTTATCAAGTCACTCATTAGTCAGAAACTCATTGAGTAGGTGTCTCAGGTGCAGTAAGCCTGCTGGGTTCCTATGACTACAGACATTCAAACTCTGGAAAATGCTTTTTTTTTCCCTTCTTTTTTTCAATGTCATTTTTATGCTAAAAATGTGCACTTTTTTTCTAACTATTCCAAAATTATGCTATATTAGGCAAACTATGCCTACTAAATTTATCAAATATGTTGTTCACAATTTTATTATGCCACTGACCACAAAATTATGCAAAAAAAAAAAAAAAAAAAAAAAAAAAAAAAAAAAAAAAAAAAAAAAAAGGTATTTTGGTGCAAAATTATGTCATCTTGCAAATTTGTCATTGCGAACATGTCTAAATCTGTTGGGACAGGACAGGTCCCCATATTCCCTGTGACACCTGACCCCCAATGGGGGTCTAATATTGCATAGCATAACTCTGGCAAAGCATGATTGGGAGGATTTAAATTGTAAGGAATAGCAACTGCAGTCATCATGGGTGGATTTAAAAGGAAATACACACAATTAAAAGGGCATCGACCTGAGCTTTAGCTGTGATTAATATGCTTATAAAATTATTTTGACTTTTCCCATGCTGTTAGAGATAATCACAGAACAATATATAATATATATCTGTATGTATAGCCAAATGTTGGAAAAGGGGTACTAATGTTACTAAACTTCTCAGGAAAATTTCCTGTACTTAATAAAAGTCTCTCTCAATGACAATCTGGTCCAAGTGTTAACACATACACTGAAGACCCTTTACCTACTGTACACCGAGCAACGAAGTGTCTTAGTCGGTAAAGGGTCGTTCAGGGGATTTTCCTCTAAAGTACACGGAAAAATTATCATGTGCGATGCTAGGCATGCTATCATAAATCCTACCACCTTTCCTATGAAGGCTGATTTCTTGATTTGATGGTTATATTTTAAAGCTCACAATGCCCAAAGGTGAGTGCAAATCCACTCCAAAACTGAAGATCAAATTTTTCATGTTTGGGAGAACAGGAGAGGAATGAGAATCCCAGTGTTTGGACTGAGTATTTTTTTGGAAATAGGTAACAATGCAATTAGTGCAGTAGAGTGAATTTTTCATTTCACACAGGGAAGCATCATCAACCATGTTAACCAAAAATCTTTAACCAGAGTAAGTGAAGGTAGGATCTTTTCAATTCCAAATTATTGATATTCTTGCATAAAATTGATGATATGAATATTTTATACTCTTACTGTATGTCATGTAGTCAGGTAGAGGTTTAAAGATTGAGCCCATTTCTCTGTTGTGGTGAATAAAAGTGAAGGAGCCTGAGATTAGGGATGCTATTTCTTCTTCCCCCATTACATTTTATTAATGGTGCTCCTTCACACACATAAAGTTCACTAGTAAAATATGCTACCACCCCCTCCCCCTCTCAAAGTGTCCTCTTTTTGGAATCTGTAAATATGGTAGCCCTAGATAAGGGGTGAAATGGTCTATGGATGTAAGACTCATAGGAGATGAGGGAGGGGGGGGGGAACCATCTCTATATGTCTGGAGGTTATAATGGAGGGCTCCCTCTCTACTCTGTGTTATAATGGAGGGCTCCCTCTCCACTCTGTGTTATAATGGAGGGGGTCCCTCTCTACTCTGTGTTATAATGGAGGGGGTCCCTCTCTATTCTGTGTTATAATGGAGGGGGTCCCTCTCTACTCTGTGTTATAATGGAGGGGTCCCTCTCTACTCTGTGTTATAATGGAGGGGGTCCCTCTCTACTCTGTGTTATAATGGAGGGGTCCCTCTCTACTCTGTGTTATAATGGAGGGGTCCTTCTCTACTCTGTGTCATAATGGAGGGGGTCCCTCTCTACTCTGTGTTATAATGGAGGGGGTCCCTCTCTACTCTGTGTTATAATGGAGGGGGTCCATCTATACTCTGTGTTATAATGGAAGGGCTCCCTCTCTACTCTGTATTATAATGGAGGAGGTCACTCTTTACTCTGTGCTGTAATGGAGGGGGTCCCTCTCTACTCTGTGTTATAATGGAGGGGGTCACTCTCTATTCTGTGTTATAATGGAGGGGGTCACTCTCTACTCTGTGTTCCACACTCACAGATGTGGCAGTGAGTGTTGGAGCACTTGCTGCACTGTCCTAATCAACTACACAACTAATGGACTTGGCTGGTGTCTGACATGTTGGGACCAAGTGAATGTGTGCAGTTGATGAGCTCCAGTAGAGGGATACTAGTAGACTTGAGTGCTGTCCTAGTGGGACAGTTGGTCTCATTGTAATGTCTGTAAGCAGTGAACACCCTGCAGTTCTCCATGGCACATGGCTCTATCTTATACAGAGAAAGAGAGAGGGAGGGGTATCCCTGGGATCTCCCCCAACCACCACAAGCATGTGTGGGTGTAACAGCTGCCTATGAAATATAGAGCATGTGAAGTAATTATGGTTGGCTGGCCACCCAAAATCACATAAGAATTAATTTTAGAGTACAAAGTTTTCAACACTTTCTTTCAGAAGTGGGGGGAGGGGGGAGGGGGGAGGGAGTTATGTCCCTAGATGCCCTTAGGACATGTTACCTATAAAAATGTTCTATGTCATTAAACTTCCTTCCCCCACCCCCACCCACTAATAATCCAGTATCCTACCCTGCCCCTGCATTAGTTAGACACCACTTGTATTATATTATATTATATTTGTGTTCTATTCTTGTTGTGCTGTGTCCATAGTGGACATGTGTTGACTATTGCTCAAAATTGTCATTGTCTGCTTTTTGTCTTCATGTTGCCATAGTAACGCAACTGAAGGAGTCCTTTATGAAGATTGATGACCTCTCCCGTGCCTACCGTCCACTTGTCTATGAGACAGATGTTTGGCCTTTCCCCTTGAGTGATTGTCCCCCACACGCCTGCCCATATGATGTGCCCAGGGGAAGTTGAGGTTGGCCCAACCCTCGCGGGCTACAGGAGCTAGACTGACACAAGAGCTGCCAGCATCCATGCCAATGGCTGTTCAAGCTGTGGGGGCGTGTCCACAGCATCTTCGGTGAAGAGACTTGGCTACTGCGAGTGTTGTGTCACCAGATACAAAGACTTGAACATGGTGAGTTGGGGAGAGGACACTATATGTGGTGGTGTGTGGGGAACTCTGTTCCCATGGCGACAGCACACAAAACACCTTTTAAAAGGTGCCCTATTATTTTTGATTTCTATATTTTTGTAAGTTTATGATTTTCGTATACTTGAACTAATTATCTAATACAATGATTTATGGTTTGTACTATTTTTCCAAGTCAGATATGCTTACAGTGATGTGTGTGTGTGTTGTGTGTGAGTGTGTGTGAGTGTGTGTGAGTGTGTGTGTGTGTGTGTGTGTTTAGCACCTGAAGAGTAAGAAGCATGAAGATTATGCAAACAATGATGACAAATTCAAAGCCTTGGATGATCTGGCAGAGAGAGGCGGCCACCCATTCCACACCTCATTCACTCATGAGGCATGCATATTACATAGAAGATACAGAGTAGAGTGTGCATTTTATAGTTAGAGAGAGAGAGAGAGGGTGGTAAGGAGAAACATTAAATTCCACAGCAGGAAAGATGCTGCATGTACAGCCACTCTAGAGTACCTGAAAGTGTCTGGAAAAAAAACTACAAACCAAGAGGGCTCAGGATCAAAGTGAGTTGTCATGCCAACATTTCATCACACTCAAATGTGAACTCAGAGTTTGAGGCTATCATCAGACAGGCAGAAAGAGACCTTATCAGCATGCTGGTCAATCACTATGAATCCCCGAAAATAAAAACTTCTGGTGATTTCCATTGCACCACCGAGGCCATGAGGCCATCCCATCGTGGATCTGGTCTCCGATGCTCCTCCCCAAGTGGTACACGCCCACTCAACCATATACAAAAGCACCATGGGCAACCTCACCAACTACAAACAACAGAGGCAGGCCTCCTTAAACAAGAAAATGGTCAGAGATACTCGCCCCCACCAGCAGCAGCTGACTCCATCATCATCATCCATCACCTCAACCACACACCTCACTCAACCACGGAACAGAACATCTACCACCACATCACCACATGCCCACTACCCATCACATCCACATCACCCCCATCATCCTCACAACCCCCACCTCCCTCCCCTTCTCCCCACCCCCAATGCTGGTGCATCCAGAGGATACTTGAACAAGATGGAAAAGGTAGACACAACTGACATCGAAGTATTGGCTAGAGCTTGGGATGGGGAATGTTAATCCACACTTGTAGTTATAAAGTTCAGATGATTGGTGTGCATAGTTACTCTACTACTGCTTTACCCAGTGTTATGTTGATCCAGTGTGTGTCACCATATAACTATTGCCAATTTACTTCAGCACAGTGTGGTGTTGTTCCAGTGTGTGTCCCCATAGAGCTATTGTCAATCTACTTCAACCTGCCTCAACCCAGTGTGGTGTTGTTCCAGTGTGTGTCCCCATAGAGCTATTGTCAACCTACTTCAACCTGCCTCAACCCAGTGTGGTGTTGGTCCAGTGTGTGTCCCCATAGAGCTATTGTCAACCTACTTCAACCTGCCTCAATCCAGTGTGATGTTGGTCCAGTGTGTGTCCCCATAGAGCTATTGTCAACCTACTTCAACCTACCTCAACCCAGTGTGATGTTGGTCCAGTGTGTGTCCCCATTGAGCTATCGTCAACCTACTTCAATCTGCCTCAACCCAGTGTGATGTTGGTCCAGTGTGTGTCCCTGTAGAACTATTGTCAACCTGCTTCAACCTGCCTCAATCCAGTGTGATGTTGGTCTAGTGTGTGTCCCCATAGAGCTATTGTCAACCTACTTCAACCTGCCTCAACCCAGTGTGATGTTGGTCCAGTGTGGTCCCCATAGAGCTATTGTCAACCTACTTCAACCTGCCTCAAACCAGTGTGGTGTTGGTCCAGTGTGTGTCCCCATTGAGCTATCGTCAACCTACTTCAATCTGCCTCAACCCAGTGTGATGTTGGTCCAGTGTGTGTCCCTGTAGAACTATTGTCAACCTGCTTCAACCTGCCTCAATCCAGTGTGATGTTGGTCCAGTGTGTGTCCCTGTAGAGCTATTGTCAACCTACTTCAACCTGCCTCTACTTAGAATGGGGTTGGTCCAATGTGTGTCCCCATTGAATTATTGTCAACCTACTTTAACCTGCCTCAACCTAGTGTGATGTTTGTCCGGTCCCCGTAGAGTTACTCTCAACCTACTTTAATCTCTCTTCACCAGATGCGATGTTGGTTCAGTGTGTGTCCATATACCCTGCAGAGTTATTATCAATATTAACCTACCTCAAACCTGTTTATTTAGAGTGGGAAGAAGTAGTGGCTACCTCTTTTAGAACCTTATTGACCTAATCTTCCCCCCCCCCCCTCTTTCTCGGAATAGTATTATTAATATTCCATTATTTTTTTAAAGGTGTTTAGCTAATGCTGCAACCATCTAATACTAATGGAGCTAGTGGTGTTTATATATTTATTTCTATGTCCTTGATAATCTTCGAAATGGCTGTAAGGATCCTGTTGAAAATTGACAGATATGATATTCAAGTAAGCGAAAGTAACCTCGTTTATGTCCCATTCATCCAATCATTATAGATGTTATCTTGTCATATATTATATTTGTAATGCCATAATTATGTGCATGAGGACTGAATGTTAAAGTGATATATAACTCTTTCTTTTTTTGTTTGATAGGGACTGTTGGTCGATGATGTCATAGGGGAGTCCCTACCTCACACATTGCCTACAACCATATGTATATTTCAAGGGACTTCCCCTATGTTAGCAGGTAGCACCAGAAGAAAGATTTAAAAGACCATTGCCTAAGGGGGAGGAGACCAAGCCAATAGCAAGTCCAACTCTTCTAGCCCTGACATTCCACTGCTCTCTCTCGCTCTCTCTCTCTCTCTCTCTATCTCTCTCTCTCTCTCTCTCTCTCTCTCTCTCTCTCTCTCTCTCTCTCTCTCTCTCTCTCTGTGCTACAAACCATATTTCCTCAACATTTAGAGAGAAATTTGCAGGTAAAGAAGTCAATTTATAGCTTTGTTGCAAGCATTTTTCTTTAATGCAGAGAACTCTATGTGAACATAATGTAATGACTTTATACATGTATGGTTATTACATTTCAAATATAAATTCCAATCAATTAGCCTCATATAGTGCATAGGAATCATATATCTTTATTATGTCATTTGGAAATAGTGTATGGTAAGAGTGGATCTTGTTTCCTATGTTAAATTAGACTCATCTGCATTAAGCATTTCATGAGTGACAGAGAGAGACGGTGGGTGTGAGTGTGTGATATCTCATTTGAGTGAACACTTTGTTCCTGCTACCTGTGTGACAAGTGATCAACCTTAGATAAGGATTGCCAACAGTGATTATGCTCAGCTTCTGATTGAGAATTCACAGCTATATTTAATTAGACATTGATCTCCCTTTTTGTCATTATCAGGTTAAGATTTAGTGTGGGGGGGGGGGGTCAAGCCACAACTCCAGTGGAAGTCAAAGATAGTAGCAGGAAATCGTGGACTCCAGCCATGATCATGCTGGGAGAAATACTTACTAGGTCCACCTATGGTAGCCATAACTATAGTCACTACATGAAGAGTAAAGGCACTCCTATAACTTATTTCTTCAATTTAGTTCAGAGAGACTGCCAAACATTTGAGCAGACCATAAAATGAAGTGGTGATTTAATTTCAATACAATCATATTGGCCCATGAAAGTGCCTTGTAATGTAGTCAATTGCCAAAAAGTAGCTGCAAGTCCAGCTAAGAAATATCTGCTGCTGCAAGGTAACCAAGAAACAAAGAAGAAAAAAGAAATGAAGGTAGGGGATAGGGGAGAAGTTGAAAAAAAGGGAAGAACCTAAATAAATTAAAATTATAGCTATATGACTTGTAATAACGATATGTTAATGTGCAAATGACAATATAGATTAGTAAAAACACTACACATTAAAATGATAGGGTAGTCCAGGCTCATATAAAGAAAACAGGCTCCATAAATTTAGAAGATTTTTCCAGAGCAGTTTGTTCCAGAGATACATTTAGTTGAACTAAGTTATATTTCCTGTATAGTGCCAGTAAAGATCAGTTGATAGGTCTGCACTGAGTGCTCCTGAATAGAGTCAAGAGTGTGTTAAGTTATGGCCAGCTGCAGCACTTGTTGCCAGCTGTTAAATATACATTATTACTGGAGACAGAGCTAAAAGTAAGAAATGTCTGTTTACAATGATCTCACCCACAAGCTGCCACATTTATAACTACTTTTATTGAGAAATGGAGAACAGATGAGGTGGGAACCACCAGCCAATAACACACAGAAGAAAATTGAAAGGAGCTACCTGAAGTCTACTCTGTATGGAGTAGAGTAATTTCCAGTATTATTGGATCATACAACATTGAGTTCACCTATCTACTTAAACACCCATACCAAACCAACCCAAGAACAGTTGATAACAGAGACAATCTGAAAGTCATGATGGAGCCTTGAGAGAGTGGTCAGGAACACAGATTGAGCAGGGATGGCAGGAAAGTAAATAGGAAAGTGTGTGTGTGGGGAGGGGGGTGTGAATGTCCAGCTTGTAATCGACTATGACTCCTGTTTGGTCACTCAAAAGTTATCTTTCTCATGATTACAACCAAAAACCCTTAAACAACATTATCTCTAAAACCCACCCATTCATCAATGACAACATGAAATATTTAATCGTCTTTTATCAAGTCTGAGTAGTTTATATGCATGCACAGGGTGATACTAGTACTAGCAAATACACAGGGTGATACTAGTACTAGCAAATACATAGAATCAGTATTGAGTGTGTAGTTTGAAGATCACTATTGTTGCAACCCTAGCCAGTGTGTTCGTCAGGATCTTCAGGTAAATATTTAATTTACTGTTCTGTTACAAGTATGAAACTTTGTTCAGGAGTGGATTAAATTCTTTTATCAGCCTTGAAGTAGTCGATCTGATGGGCAAACTTCACCCAGCGACTGTCCCCCTGTCTGGCAAAACAGGGCATGTCAAACTGACTTACACCAGATCCACTTCTTGGCTGCCTAACACCCTCACCTACATCACAAGTTTGAGGGGTGTGGTCAGATTGTCCAGGAGCATCACTATACAGTGTGATTGTGTCAGGCTTCACAGTGGCATTAGACACGCCTCCACTGGAGGCTTGCACCACATTGGAGCAATCTGGCACTGGATAGATCACATCCACTGGGCGACTGCATGTAATGGCCTCACCTAGGGGTTCCTTAAAGTCACAGACCTTACCCTTCACCCCAATGGCTGGTGAAGGATCACCAGTTTTATCCTCCGATAGGTCCTGAAACTGCTCCACATCAAGAACTATGGAACTACCACTCGTATTAGCTGCTATCATCTGGCTGTGTTTTCTTGAACTATTACTGGCACTCAGGTGACCCTGATTTGACTCACCTGAGCAACTTTCAGTGGCATAATCACCAGGGACAACTAACTGAGGAAGTTCGCTCAGATTTACCATAATCCCTCCTTCCTTTGCCCCCACTCTGGCAAACCGCTTCCTCTTCACCCTCTAGCTCTTTTAACTGCTGGTTTGTATTTGCCTGCCTTATCATCAGGAGTCGTGCTAGTAAATGAACCTTTGCGTTGTGGTTTAAGCTTGATTTGGCATGAAGGGGGACCCTGACTTGATTCACCTGAGCAACTTTCAGTGGTATAATCACCAAGCAGAACTGATTGAGGAATTTCACTCAGATTTACCATAATCTCAGCTTCCCTTGCCCCCAATTTTGGCAAACCGCTTCCTTTTTCCCCTTTAGCTGTTTTAACAGCTGGTTTGTTAGGAATCATGCTAGTAGCTAAACGTTTGCATTGTTGTTTACATTTGATTTGGCATGAAGGTGGCAACTTGGAGGCAGTGCTCTCTTTCTGACCACCATCATCAGCATTAGTTGGAGGAGTTCCACTGCAGTACTCAGGGTGAGTATCTGCAGATGACGATGCAGAATGATAAAGAATGGACTTGGAAACATAAGGAGTAATGTTGGATGAAGTGATGCTCCTGTCCAACGGAGGCAAATGAGAGGTTGACAAAATGGACGAAGCACCACAACTGGTGAGCAGTAAAGATATGGTGTTAATAATTTGTAAACTTAAAACCATTGAGGTCACAGTAGAGACCACCCTGTTTCCTATCATGCTGAATGAAGGTATAATCATTGTTCCATCCATGACTGTAGCATTTCTGATTAAATTTACAATGGTAATGATATTGTTGGCAATGGCACAGATTTCTTGGCTGGTCAGGGTCAATGACGATACAGGATAGGTCGTTACCACACTTGGAGTGTCAGGATTCAGGTTAGTTTTGGTTAAACTCTCAAAAGAACTGGATTTTGTAGTAGAGGCTGAGGTTTGTAGGTTTGATGAGCCTGTGGCTGTTTCTATGGAAACAGAAGATGTTGGAGGAATACTGGCTGGTTCAACAGTGGCTACACTATCCACAAGTGTTCCTGGTGGGTAAATATTGCCTACAGAGACAGGCAAAGCAATACAAGTGGGTGTACCAGTTTGCATGGGACAGGGCATGGCAGAGAGGATGGTCCATTCTGGTGACTCAAGAAGTCTACATTTAATGTTTGAAAATAAACTACCAGTGTGTGCATTATTTCCTGCACCTATTGGTATAAATGTTTTAGGCACCGCCTCTTTACTAATTGCAGGCCCTGTTCTGGTACCTGGGGGGCATTCACCATGGCAGTGAACTGATGATGTAGATGATGATGGCCCAATAGTTGAAAGAGAATCAATTATGAAGGGTGTGGTTTTCTCAGACACCTCATAATTTTTGATGACTAAAACACCATCCACTGCCATATTTGAAGATGAAGGTGTGGTCAGGACTAGTGCCAGCTTGGACAGGTTTGGTGGAAGTTCAGGGACATAACTTGCTGCATTATTATGTGTGATGCTTGTAGTGGAAGTAGTTGTAATGGCAGTGGAAGGAGATGGTGGAATCATGTTAAACTCTGTAGCATTGGCCCTAGTAACATAGGAGAGACCAAGAGAACCACATAATGCATTGCATAGGAATTGATTGAAACAGCATTATCCCACATACTAATTAACACACACTAACCAGTTAGTGTTCCATATTGAGGCACACTTACTTGATGTCATTCTTCTGCTGCTGCTGGTTTTCTGACTTGGGGATACTGTTCCTAGCCTGAGAGAGGAGATATATCAACTGCTGCTGCCTTGCTAGTTGACCAACAGTCCTAGTGCAAGGTGCATTTTCATTAGGGGTTGGCTTTATCTTCACAAACTTTTAATTTGGAAAATTACATGAAAATTAATGCATTAAATCATAGTATTAATAATGATGGAGCACAAAATGGAGTTTAACTCTCAGAAACTGGAGAATACTTGGTTACATTCATTGCCACTTCTTAAATAACATCACGCTTGGACCAGCATTTTAGTTTTAAACCACCATTTTGAATATATACAAAAGGGAGTTCACAAATGCACCATCTACAAGTGAAAGTAAAATATTTTTTTCAAATAAAAAAGGTAACTATGGATGACGCCAGCGCAAAAAGTGCTTCAATGACAAGAATTTTGTGACACTATGTATTACCAAAAAATTCCCTTTCTTTACTGAGTCCTGTGAACTTAGAATTTTACACAATAGTGTGTTGCAAAATTCCTGTTAATTTAGAATAATTCTTCTACATGAGCTAGCTACAAGCAAATTGAAGAGGTGGCAGTCTTTCGGCATCACATCTTGCACATTACGTGAGAATGTGGAATCGGTAAAGTAGGGAATTTTGTAACACACTCACAAAATTCTTGTTTCTGCACTTTTTGCTGACACATCATCCCTACTTACCATTTTCATTTCAAAGAATTATTTTTATCTTTACTTGGTTCCTTAAGTTTTTGCACATTGTCAGATAGCTAGCTACAAATCTGGATTGGCATCTCGTATAGATCTGATTGGCATCCACAATTGTGCACATATTTTTTTACTTTCACTTTCAAAGTATGTCAATACAAATACTTGATAATAATGCACGTAGTTGAATTAGAAGTGTCAAACATGGCGGTTTGAACTTAACACTGTAGCTGCTAGTCTGGGATATACTTAGGTAGATTGTTAGCATGGTGAAGGAAATGAAGCAGTCGTGGACATAGTCCAAAGAAATAATAAACTCTTCAAATAAATATTGCATGATTTGCTGTAGCCAGCTAGAGTCTAGCCCTGGAACTGAAGAATAATAATAAGAAGAAAGATGAAGGGCATTCCCCGATTTTGATGATTCTCGGCTCACTATTTTAGCGATTAATTTGGAGGACACAACCTATTTTGGTAGTTGGTGTTTTGCAGCTTAATGGACAGCAGGTCAGTTTTTTATAATAAGTTTGAGCTATAGCAGAGAAAGTGAAGCTTTTTAATGTATTAATTTGATGAGGCCGCCATTTTTTTGTTGGTCATTCATGATATTTAGATAGCAAGGCAATGATATACGCACACATAAAGGTATGCATTAAGGTGAGCTCAAAAGAACGCATCATCTCTATTTAGATTGCATCGTTTATATTTAGATTGTGTCATCTATGTTTAGATTGCATTGTCTATGTTTAAATTGCATTGTCTATGTTTAGATTGCATTGTCTATATTCAGATTGCACTGTCAATATTTATATCACATCATATAAATTGGGATTGCATCATCCATATTTAAATATAATTACATATATATGCATAGATTGCATAATCCATATTTAGATTGCATAATCCATATTTAGATTGCATCGTCTACATTTAGATATAATTACACTGATTTTATCCTTCTACAATGGAAAATTTGTGCTAACAGATGAAACTCTCTCTCCAAAAGTTGACGCATCCACAATGTGTGGCTGAAAACTCATTTTAGATGAGCCCTGGGGTGGGGATGGATTGCCCAGACAAGTCTGTAGGATTCGGAGTTAATTGGAAATTGGCTGAGGAGTAAATCCACTTCATCATCACCTTGTCGTGTCTTGCTAAAAATTTCACTTTCCTGTTCACTTTCCTGTTCACTTTGTCCTACTTCCATTTCATTGGACATGTCGTCGGACTGGGTTTTGTGTACAGCCATGTCTTCATTATCAGGCATGTTGGTAGGATGAACACTAGACAAGTTGTCTCCTCGGACGATATCCAAACCGGTAAGATGTAACTCCTGAGGAATTTCATTGGTTTGAGAATAGGCATAAAAAGTATCAGCAAGCTCAGGACGAGAGGAAAGTTTTTCCTGAATGTCATATGTCAGGGCCAAGAAGGTGAATGTGGTGGTAGTAAATTGTTTGTCCTTGGTTTTAAGTGAAGTGACCAGCAGAGGTGAGAGGGATAAGAGGACAAGAGGAGGGGAGACAATCCTACAACTAACAGGGCATTGGTCATGGAGGTCCAGGTCAACAGGACTTGGTTTCGAAGTTTCTCATTGCCTGGTGATGTGCTGTCACCAAGAAACATTTTATGCCATAGCTTGGCCAGTGGATTGGCTAGAATTTCTACAGCAGCAGTGATATATTCAAATGTTTGCATGTCATTGAAGAAGGCAATGATGATATCGTGAACAACGAAAGAGATTCTGAGTTGTTGAAAGTCAAGGGCACTCTGTGTTTGTGTGTGTGCACATGTGTGTGGAGGGGAGAAGAAAGCATTGCTAAAGACATCACATGACATAAGGAAGTGTAAAAAAATTGTTGCTGTAGTTAGGCCATGTCCCTTGATATCCAGGGAAACAGAATACCTGCTCAAACCAACCTAAAGGAGGCTGTGTTACTTGCCAAGCTAGCCATTATAATGCATGAGAAATGTATGCAACTGATTGATCACCATCACCTAAACCATTGATAGGTTGTTTTTTTTTCACAAAATAAATGTATGATTTTAATATATGGATTAAATAAAGGATGCATGAACTAATAAATAGAATGAAAAGGAAGCTTCACCAGCTTTTTCCCAGTGGTGAAGAAGCATCCATATGAACTCCAAAGGATTTCCCTTGTCCATATCACATGTAGCAGTTGACATTAATCACTAGTTGAAGTGGGACTAGTTGCATAGGTGGGTGACTGTGGTCAAAAGGAGTGTCCCTCCTGTTATCCTCAGGGTAACTTTTCTACTAATTAAACATAACAAAACTTTGGTCAACTAACACTGTGCATAACCATGTCATAACCCTACCTGCATATCCTTCCCATAGACTTAATATGACAATGAATAATCAAGGAACATGAAGGAAAAAAAAAAAAAAAAAAGCTGTACTTACCATGCTTGCTTCCTCGTGAAACATCCTCAGTTGCCACAATAGCAATGTTAAGAGCTTCTGGACGCACAGAGACCTCATCTCTGAACTCTGTCCCTTGGATTACTACTCTTGCTGAGCATAAATGACAAAGAAAATGCCACAGTATTGTGATGAAGATCGAAGTTTGAAAATGCATGTTACAGTATCCAGTGAATCAAATATATTGATGTGATGCAGCTGCAAGCATGATGTGGTCATAGCTGTGATAACAAGGTGTGGGCAGTAGGTGGGGTCAGCCACCAATATTGTAATGTGAATTAGCACGATATCTTACAATTTCTGCCACAGGTCCAACAGGTGGGCCAACTGATCCTAAAGAGTACACAACATCACAAATATAGCAATGATGATGATAAAACAATCTTTTAACTTTTTCTATATCTATCCAACCACAACCCAGTGTAATTCTGGTCCAGTGTGTATCTTATTAGAGCTATTGTCAACCTACTGCAACCTACTGCAACCTTCCTCAATCCAGTTTGGTGTTGGTCAAGTGTGTGCATCCCAAAGAGCTTTTATAGACATATTCCAACCCAGTATGGTGTACAGCCGGTGTGTTTGTACACAGATAACCTTAGTGTCAACCACCCTCTACAATATACCTTGTCTGCATGATGAAAGAGAAAATCAAAGGGAAATTTGGTGATCTGCAGAACGGCTTTGAAGTCTGGATGCTGAGCTGACCCATGGTTGATAGTCCTGGTCTGATGTGGACAATTACATACATACACACATACATGTGTCAGTAAATAGTCATATGCACATGTGCATGCATTAGTGACAAAAAGGCTAATGGTATCATACACTGAAAAAGCTCTGATCAACTTGTAATCCCACAGGAAACTATTGGATAGTGTTATTCATTTGTTAACGTGAATGAAAAAGCACAAATTTATAAAATCATCATCAACTTATTCAAATTCAATACCAGCAAGCTCTTTCAAGTACTTATATTACTAGATTAAAATAATGATTGTTTATTGATACATCAAACTAAATCAAATTCTTTTATGCATAACATAATGACACTGTTGCTACAGCAACTTCATAACACTGTTTCTTCAACATATTGCAACATCAACATCATGACACTGTTGCTTCAATAATTTGCAGCAGCAACATCACAACACTGCTACTTAAACATATTGCTAACAGCAACATGATAACATTCCT
>OZ017788.1:1040079-1272310 GCA_963969325.1 Lycopodina hypogea
CCATGTTCTCATGAGAAAATTATGCCAAGTTTTTACCTAAAACATACAAATTTTATATCAAGCAGGATGAACACATGCCAACATTATACCAAGTTTAAATTATGTTGTTTAACAAGTATGAAACACCATTTTATGCATTATTCTTACACTTAATCTTCATTTAATAAACTTCATGCAATTATATAATGAAATTTCTAGTCAATTATATTTTTTAAAGAAATTTTTGCATGTCACAAGTTTCCGTATATGCAATAAATCATTCATTTTTTTAAACAGTTATTTGCTTGATAACTCAGTTGTCAATCTCCTGAATCCTGGCATACAATAAAATTTACAGCACTTCCTACTGAAGGATAATAGCATTAAGTCATTTAACTAAATGCACAAGGGCAATCACTGTATCAGGTGTTGGTAAGTATGCACTGCCAGATCACTGCTTTTTGCTTCTTTAAATACATTTCATGTAGTTCATGTCCACAAAATGGTTCTGGCTGCAACAAAAATATCTTCAGCTTAGGTAGAGGGCAATGTCTGTGACTACTCTTTAAGCCAGATTCCCCCACCCCCATATCCTATTATATATGTGTATAAATCTTTAGCAAAGTTAGAGCAAATATCCAACATTGGTCTAAGGAACCCTGACCTCTTGATATAGCTCTGAACTCTCCCACTTCTGTCCTGACATTTAACTTCCTCCAAGCAATCTAAAATTAAACTGCAATTTATGAAATCATAATGTCAGGAGTCTGCAAATGCTTCAATGGCACAGTGGTGGAGCACAAACCATAGCAGATAAGAAGCTAGTTTGTATTTTTAGCATTGACTATGATAGGGTTAATCTCATGGATGAAGTTGATTTTGGGGATAAAATACCTAGAGGCACTCTCCAGCTGAGAAGAAATAATGGCATTGCAGATTAAAATAGCAACAAGAAAAAAATGTTTGACCCAATATAGAGCACAATATATGATAAAGGGGAAGAAAACCAAAACGACTTGCAAACAAACAAAACTTTTTTTAGAGTTTGTAAAATGCCATCCTAAGTGGAAAATTGTAATACTTTTCTGGGCTAAGGCCAAGGTTTGAAAGTAAAATATAGGTCCACCCTCCCCCTTTTATTTATTAGGGTAAATTCTTTATTTTTTATATTTTATTAACATTAATTATTACAATTATCAAGCTAAATACATATATTTTTTTTATTAATAATTTTTAAAAAATTTTTTTTTGTTCTTGATCATTATGTTTTGGATTTTATTTTATTATTTCCTCAATTTATTTTATTTTATATTATCGTGCAGTCTTGATCGATATTAAATTAATTTATCCACTTCAAGAGCTTTCTTTGAAACCTTGGTGAATATTCAATCTTGCAGTGGTCTTGATAGAGAGTACTGTCCCTACACTCACAAGTGGGAGGAGTCAAAGCATACCAGACTGATCAAAAAGGGTATGATCTACTGTCACCAGAGACATAACATAGTTCAACTGAATATATATTAGGTAGCATCTTACTATGACTCAACTAGTGTGTCTGTTATCTACCAGCCATCGCCTAATACTGTACTGGAGGGAGCCAATTTTATGCTTTAATCCCGCCGCTTCCTCTTCTTCCAATTTTCGTCCCAATTTTTGCTCCGCGAATTTGACTTACCTTTCTGCAGGCATGTTGACAGCAGCAGCAGCAGCACCGCGGGCACATTTCTTGCCATGGTAGTAGTGGATGGAGCAGAGTCAGCCTTGGCTCAGCTCTCCAACCTTCTCCTTCTCCTGAAATGGCTGCGCTCTCTGACACCTTCTGTAGTGTTCCTATTGCAGTATAGCTGTAATAGAAACTACAGGCAGATGAGAGAGGGGAGGAAGCTAGAAGGCTTAAAATAAGTAAATAATTTGTTTAAAAATGAAGTAGATGCACATATTTCTTTGATTACTAACTAACTGTTAGACTACCAAAGGTAAGAAAGCTGCATATCCAGGTGTCTTAAGAGAAAAAAGGAGGGGTGGGGGTCAAACTACAGGCAGTTGAGGAGGAAGGGAAAGGAGGGGGGGGGGGGGGCTACAAAACATTGAAGAATTTCTAAGTAAATGAATTTGTTTAAAAATTAAGTAGATGTACATCTTTCTTTGATATTAATAACTGTTTTCCTAACAGGGATTTTTTCCCTTTTATTTTTTTCATTAGCCTTATCTTCCCCCCCCCCCCCCCCCCCCCCCCCTCAAAATCTTCTATTGAGCTAATACATTCAGCAACCTTATTATTGCAGGATGCTGAAAGCAGACAGGAAAACTGCCAACCCTAGGGTTAGTGAGAGGCATGATTATACACAAACAGAGGTCCAATTCATTGTTCGGTACTGATATAGTTACATTATATAGTGTTAGACATTGATACCTCAGGAATATCTGAAGCATATGGTGACAAATCCATATGTTGCTTAAACGGTTTGTATATAAGATATCCTAATAGCATTGTAACATTATAAGAAGGCTCTTATGATCAAACATGACTTAACCTATCAAACATCCAGAAGAATTGAGTAATTCAGCTCTTAACTAAGCAGAATACTATCGAATCCAGCTATTCTAACCACCTGGGATAGTATTAATGTGTATGGTTGTAAACATGAATCCCATGAAATCAATCTCTGGAAAGATCAAGTATTCAGAACTGAGACATGGTTGATTAACACCAACTAAAACGAGATGGACCTTGACCAAGCATATACAGATAAGACATAATTATGGTAACAAGTCAAACAATAGGTTTTAATCACATTCTAAGTTTTAAAAGCAATATTAATGGTATTTTTTACATTTAATAGAGTTGCATATTGTGAACCAGAAGGAATACTGGATACAGAGTAGCACCAGGATGGGCAAGAACAAGGGCAAAATCAATAAGGTCATATTTAACACATTACTATTGGATTGCAGGTGGAGAGAATAGTGAATATTTTTAAAAACCCAGTGTCAATCACAAGTAAGTATATTTTTGACAGTTCAATTCAATATTTGAAGCCTCTTTTCCATTATTAATCCTCAGAGATCAATCCATTATAATCACTGAATCTATGATAAATGTATTTTCTTCTTAATTAATTTACTTTTATTGAAGATTTTTATTTGATTAACCTATGATAAAAGAAGGAAAGAAGGCTAGTATTTTGATATCAAGGTTTATAGTATTTAAACAATTGACTTTTTAAAGGCTATACACCAAAATGATTAGTGTATAATCAGCTGTATACTATTATTTTAGAAGGCAAAACAATACAATGATTGGTGTACCAATTCATTTCCTTAATACATTGACTATGGCAGAAGTACTATGTACAAGTGACAAAGTATACTTCGAATGAAATATGATACTTTATATATAGTTTAAACTGTCATCTCTTCCAATGATATGCAAAAAATGTATTACATAAGTACAATATAAACTGAAACATACAATAAAAAATACAATTTTGAATCTATTACTAAATCACATGCATGAGTCAGAAGTTGTAAAGAGCTAAAGTAATTCTTTTTGAAAGAATCATGAAGTTCTTCTTGTATTATAATCATGATTAAAGTGGAATATCTATCCCTAGCCATAGCTACTTATCTATATATATAACAATGAACGCTTAAAAAGAATCATATGGAGACTGTCAATAACATTTTTTCTACTAAAGCTCTGAAATCCTATGGAGTGCAGCCAGCTCAGTTTCTATTATGCATCTTAATAGAGCATTGCATATGAGGCACTTCTCTGAGCATACTTAGGTGTAATGAGGTGATTTTTAATTGGTTTCAGTCTCACACAGGAGCTGGACTTGGTGGTTTAGTACTAGTTCTGCATGAAGAGTGCAATGCTCAAGTAACTAAAGTAAATATTTGATACTTAAAAGAACTTTTCTTTAGTTATCCTAGTGCATGTGTTGATGTTAATTAATAATTCAAAGATATTAACAACATGAAAATAGGAAGATCAGTTACCAAATATTGCTTTTTGAGTCCTGGGTAAGGAATATTTCTCATCCTTCCCATTTATTGGTTAATAAAAATAAGTTGTTCTGCAGTTTCTCCTAATTCTCAATCCAAGATTATGCAGGGAGGGGAGGGGGGGGGTTATCTAAGAGTTATACAACCAACAAAAAAGAGAGAGATAATAGCACAAAATATTTATTTATTCAAGTTAATTTCATTCATTATAATTATTCACAAGACCAGATATTTGTATGAGGGTTTACCTGTGTGTAGGTCAACTTTTCCAATCATTTTTTATAAGCTAAAAAAACAATAGCAAAAGCAAGTTTATAAAGATCAAAACTAAATTGCAATACATACACATTATTAATTTATTTATATTATGACATCAGATAGTGTCATACTTTGATAAGACAGAAATATTTGAATCATATAGAAACTGATCAAAACAGCCCTCACAACTAGCACATGGAGACATTCTAATTGCACTGTAAGTTCATAAGAGGTTCTTGTGTTCGAACATGATGTAACCAATCAAACATCCAACATAATTGTATAATTAAGCTCTTATCTAAGTAGAATACTAATAAATGAAGATTTTCTAATCAACCACCTGGGGTAGTGTGAACGCATATTGTTGCAAACATGAATCACATGAAATCAGTCTCTGGAAAGATTAGGCAATCATAACTATGACATGGTCAATTAACACCAGATGGGATTTAGACCAAGCAGATACAGATAAGACATAGTTATAGCAACAAGTCAAACCAGAGGTTCAAATCATATTCTAATTTTCAAAAGTAATATTTATGGTATGGTTCATTCAATGGAGTTCCGTTTTGTCAACCAGAACGAATACTGGATGCAGAGTAACTCAAGGAAGTGCAAGAACGACGACAAAATAAATAAGGTTTTATTTGAAACTAATTACTATTTGATTGCAGGTGGGGAGAATAGAAAATAATAGATCAATCCATTATAATCACTGAATCTACAATAAGTGTCACTTTTCTTAATTAATTTACTATTATTTGATTGACCAGTGATAAAAGAAGGAAAGAAGGTTACCATTTTGATTACAAGGTTTATAGTCTCAAAATTATTGACTTTTTAAAGAGTATACACCAAAATGATTATTGTAGACTCAGCTGTATACACGTATCATTTTAATATGGCACAGCAATACAGTGATTGGCGTACCCATTCATATCCTTAACACATTGTATCTAACTATGAAGAATTACTATACACAAGTGACAAAGTATCACTTTGAATCAAATATAATAAGGATTACATGCTATTTACACTGTCATCACCTCATGGATATGCAAAAATGTATTACATGAGATACTGTATAAACTGAAACATACAATGAAAAATAGTATTTTGAACTGATTACTAAACCACTGCATGAGTCAGAAAGTCATAAAATTGTCCTTGGAAAGAGTTAAAGCAATTTTTCGAAAGAATCAAGAAATTACTTTTTTATTAGGATCATGATTAAAGTGGAATATCTATCCCTAACCAAGCTAATTATCTATATATAGCAATGAACACATAAAAAGAGCCATATGGAAGCCGTCGATGACATTTTTTCTACTAAAGCCCTGAGATCCTATGGAGTGCAGCCAGCTCAGTTTCTATTATGTCACTTAATAGAGCTTTGCATGTGAGGCTCTTCTCTGAGCATACTTAGGTGTAATGAGGTGAACTTTAATTGGTTCCAGTCTCATACTGGAGCTGGGATGGTGGTTCAGCATGAAGAGTGTAATGCTCAAGTAAAACAGATTACATCTTTTGATTCAACTCTTGAGAGATAATTTACTGGCCTTTGAGGGGGCAATGGGAATGCAAGTTTACTCTGGTGGCAGCAGTAATACTATCAGTTGTGAGATGAGGGGTGCAGAATAAGCCACAGCTATTAACCACCAACCACAACCAGATAACAGCCACTACAAAGAGTGGTAGTCATGGAAACAATACTAGCAATATAGCCGCCACAAACGGTAACAGTATTGGCATCAGTACCAACAACGAAGCCACCACAAACATTTGTAATCATGGCTGACAACACCAGCAATGCAACCACCATATACTATGGTTTCTTGATAAGAGGACAAAGTCCAAACAGATAGCCATATTTTCAAAAGAAATCTTAATGTGTGTTCATACATGTGTTAATGTGTGTGTATACATTTGTATGTGTGCTGTGTCTGTTCGTGTTGTGTGTGAGAGTGTATGTGTGCTTTGGTGTTGTCTGTGTGTGTGTTATGTGTGAGAGTGTATGTGTGCATTGGTGCTGTGTGTGTTCAGTATGTGTGTGTGGACATATTTGTCTTCTAAGCATTATTAACTGGAGATTCCATACACTGGAGCACACAGATGCAAAGTCTGACCGATGTGATTCCTGGTCCTGCAATCATTAAAAAGTGTACATATATATGTATGGAGACTGCACACATGTGCACTGAAGTTTAATGACCCTTGAGGAATTCATATCAAAGTCATTAATTATACTGCATAAAATTAGTAATCAATAGGCTCAGCTATTCCCAAATCAGTAAAGGGTCATCTTAGTTGTGGTATACAATTGTAACATTCTTGTATATGGATCATGTTATAACTGCTCCAGAGATTGTGAATCTAGACAGATCTTAAGAATTGCTAAAGGAGATAATTACTATGTAAACACACACTCTCTCCCCTCCACCCCCCCCCCTCCACCCTTTCTTTCCCTTCCTGGGATAAAAAAAACAACAACACTCTTCTGTATTACACAGAAGATAGCAAGTGTTTTGAGAGTGTGTCTATATGGTGGGGATTGGGGATATTGGGGGGGGGGGGGGGGGGGGGGGGGGGGGGAGTATATCAATTTTATATGGATGTTATTATGGAGAAATTTGCTCTTTAGTGATGACTGAAGTAGTCAGGGAGTGGATGTGTAGGTGCTGATCACAACCCACACCTATTTCTGTATTGCACATCAAAGTTCCTAATGATGACAGAAATAAAGCATGATATAATGATGATGTTGTTGTTGTTGCAGGAAGTTGTGACTGTGCACCATGCACAGTGCGACTGAGGACTGGAAAGTAAATAGTCAAACAGCCATTCTCCCTAGTCATGAAATTAAGCAAGTAATTCAAACACTACTAACACATACAGGAGGTAAACAACTTTTACAAGAGGTAAACATCTTGTGGCGGGAGGTAAATAACTAGTATGGGAGGTAAACAACTTGCAAAAAGATGTAAACAACTTGTACTTTTGCACAAGGGTTAACGACTTATAGAGGAGGTAAACTACTTGTGCAAAAGTAAACAAGTTATACATGAGGTAAACGACTTGTACAAAAGAGGGTGAAAAACTTGCATAAGAAGTAAACTACCATTGTCCACCTTGTTGATCAAAGTTTTTCTATCCCTGATGTAGGTGAGCCTTCATGTTACTTTTGTACTTTTGCAAAACTACTTGCTGCTTGGGTGAGTACTTTATCAACTGTATAACCTCCACAGCAATGTTTGAGACTACTTATATATAGATTCATGCAATCTTCAAAGCAGTCTACCGAGATTGCTTATTTATTATCATTCTAAAATCTTTTGGCAACACCACTAGTGCAACCCTAAAATTTTCTGGCCTCAACAGATCCCTGGCCCCTGCGATGTCTATACAGAATGTCTAAAGAAATTAAGCAATTTTTTAAAGATGAAAAAGGACATTCAGCTGTAGTAGCATCAAGTTGAACAAGCCCAAAAGCATTTTTAATATTATTAACACATTTTACTGATACCTATCGCAGTGTAATAATAACCTGTTTACGATAAAAAAATATCCCTAGTCTCATTAGCTAGCTATGAAAATCAAGTGTGGGAAAGTAAATCTGCAATTAGTGAATGTAGAACATAATGACCAATTAACACTATCATTTCACTAATAATTTCTTCAGATTGATATTTATGGTCGTCCACCCATGTCAATTGCCCAAGTACATGTTGAAGCATAACAATCAAATTTGAACCACCAGCATGGTTATTTCTGATGGAAGAAAGCTGATTTATTAAGCTGATTTTTGGACGAACATGGATAGTATCAACTTCACTCATAATTGTTCAGTTACAAGGGTAAACTTGTCAAATATTCAAATGCTACAGCATTTATATGAGCTCTTGAACATTCATGATCTTTAGAGATAGTTGCAGCTATTTCCAAATTGGAAAAAACTGTAAAAATAAATGCAGGTTCAGCTCTTGTACTTATAATACTAATCTTTGATTGAGAGTAAAAATGGATACATGCAAATGTATTGTACCATGATTGCAAGAAACATCAATTCTGGGTATTGTACCAGATCAACCTATCTTTTCAATTTTACCAAAGAACTCCCTGTTTGTAGGATGGTTAATTATTTCAGCAATACTACATCTACCAATACATTTATTTGAATTACTAGGCAAACTCCTGGAAGTAATACCACTGGATGTTTGACCACCATCATCAGCAAGGAATTACTATCACTGAGATCTACATCAGGACATCACCTATGAAATAATCAAATATCTGGGTCAGTAAAATCATCATTATCATCACTAGCTAATAAATACCTGGTACTTACTAACTAATTCCTTTTAGATAGGAAAACTTTAGTTTAAGATAGAATGACCTAATGCCCTGTTGACTGGGGGGGGGGGGGGGGGATGTGCAAAGGGGATAATCTCCCCCCTCCCCCATTTTTTTTAAATTTAAAAGATGGTGTACTTCACTAGCACTTGATGTGAAAGGGTTCAATTTGCAGCTGCACATTACTAGCACATAATAAGTGTTCAATTAGTTGCTGCCATTGCTGGTGTATATTTTACAGCTGCACATTACTGGAATAATGTGAGTGTTTAATTTACAACTGCATATTATGGTACAGAGTACCTTTGCATGTACATGAACATTTTGCTAGAAAATAGTTCCTTAATATGAATCAACAAAGGATAATTTTGAAAAATCTGGTGTTGGATCATAGTGAGTGGATTAAGCATTTCCTTAGTGACACACCTTAGTAGTGGTTACTCTTGCCTCAGGCATGAACATAAGTTCTGGTTGCTTGTTGATGTGAGGATATATACCATTGAAAAAATCTTAAAAGGTATTGTCTTATGAGGCTAAAAAAGTGTATGAAATGAGCATAGTTAAGTATCAATAGAGTCAATTTGACAGATTCTGATTGTCCAAAAAAAAATGCAACCATTTTAAGGTGATTTAAAGGTAGCCCATCATAGAAAATTGGAGGGGTGATTTATTTGGAGGCTAACAGCCCCTCTGCCCCCTGTTTCTACTACCCTGTATGCACTTAGTGGTTCTCATATTAATTGGTAAAGGGTCATTCATCCTTCATTCCTGTATTGATTGGTTCCATCCAATATATACTTGTATGTTTTTAAATGACAATTTTCCTTTGGAGATCATTCTTGTAATTTGTGCAATACTTCATTAATCATGGAGAGTGGTTGAAACTTACCTTTACCACATGATCATACAGTATCCATGGTTTCACATATGTTTGTGTGAAAAAGCAGTAGATGGACCAAGAGGCAAAGGAACAGAGGTGGCCACAGCAATAGAACTCACCCTGTACCCCCACCATATTACACAGACACAAGTGGCAAAAAATTACTTAACTATAAAACCCAAGACCGAAAATTAATACTATACTCACCAAGAGTTAGCATGTCTGAAAGTGTAATCAAAGCTACTCAACCTATGGAATGACTCAGTATGGAATTCAAAGAGCCAATACTTTCAGGTTCTCACATTATGTGCACTAGCAGAAACCTACCGACCTGCAGGTGGTTATTAAGTCAGCCACTTACAGTAATAAACATTTTTAGTCTGATTTATGTAGCCTGTAAAGGTAATTGACACTAATTTCATTCATAAAAAACATGATAGAGTTAATAAACATGTAAAATTTATGGGATATGTCTTGTTCTGTATAGGTTGCAACAAACAACATCCATTGACAAAACAATACTCATGTAAACCTAATTTGAATGAAACTTTCAGAGTGGATGTGCAGTATTTGTCCTGATTAATTCCTGTTAGTTTCATGAAAATCCCTCTAGCAGTTCTGGTGGAGTCAGAGTCCAAAAACAGACTAAAGGACAGACAGACAGACAGACAGATGGACAGACAGACAGACGGACAGACGGACAGACAGACAGACAGACAGACAGACAGACAGACAGACAGACAGACAGACAGACAGATGGACAGACGGACAGATGGACAGACAGACAAACATGCAAATAAATAGTTAATTATAGTAAAATACTAATCATTTTTGATGAGTATACCCATTCCAGTTGTGAGAAAATTGCAGCAGAAATTCCTTTAGATAAAAAAATCAACTTGCTAGCTAAGCTGCCAATAGCCATCAACGATTATGCATAAAGCATCACATGCACAACACAAATTTACTGCTGTATGATGCTGGCCACATCAAGTGAACAGAAAACACCACAGCATTAACAACCTTGCAGGTGAAATTGCAAATAGTTGTATAGTTATCCAAATAAACCATGTTTTGAGTCTTTTCATGGTTCATTAGGGCACTAACACATAAAGGAAAATGAAAATATTTTAAATGTAAATGATTGCTAGAATTTATGGGCCATAATGCCCAGGAAGCTTAATCATTCAAACTTTAGTCCTTAAATCATTGAACTTGTATGATTATGAATGACATCCTTTGATTCTCAAAGTAAATCCTGTGGTGCATTGGGACAGGAATAATAGGAAAAAATAGCTTGTCACAGTATGTATATATGTTGAAAACCACCTGTTTATATTCACCTGAGGGTAAGAGAGATGGCCTGGTAAAACGTTGTTCAACTAAGGGAGTAAGGGAGTGCCATTATTGTTTAAGATTATTTTCTGCCATATTTTTTTTTGCCTTTTGCTAGTTATAGATCATTCAGCCAATGAGCTTGAATTAAAATTAAAAAACAAAAATAAAGCCTTGAAGCATTCCAAGTATGGAACCCTAGAAGCAGATATGTACATTCCAGGTCCATAGCCAGGATTTTTTAAAATGGGGTTCATTTTTTGGGAAAGGGGGGGGGGGGGGGGTAGTAACCTAATTCTCATTAATTATGTATTATTGTGAAATACCATTCAAATTTAACCAAATGTGGTTTAAAAAAATATGGACATGCATAATGGCAAAACAGTCCTACATAATGTAATAAATTTATGTGTATATATATACATGCATATATGTCAGAGTCACCTGGACTCCACCCAGGGACTCTGCCTCTGTCTCAGTCTTGGCAACCTGTGAAAGAAGAAATGAATAACAAAGTTAATAAAGTTAAGGTAGCTAATTGTGTGAATGAGGGTTATGAGTTTCCAGTGGAGAAAGTTGATTATGAGAACATGGTTTGGAATGAAGACAAAGAAGTGATTACAAAAAAACAACAAGGACTCACCTAATGAACAATTAGCTGGCCAGGCAGAGGCCCAAATGGCCAGATCAGAAAACATATAAAAGATACAGCTAACTATTATTAGTTTAGTCATATCCCCGTCCTCAAACATTATCGATATCCAGACCTAACTGGTACTGGCCTTCGAGGACAGAAGTATCTATCACCTAGCCAGTAACTTTAGTTAATTTGGCATTTTGAAAAAAATCCTCTCTGATGTTATGGTGTAAAAATTGCACACATAAATGAATTACTTCTTTATTAAATACATTATTTCATCCACCATTATAAAAAAAATTAAAAAAATTTTTTAAAAAATTTTAAAAAAAGATTTTTAATTCTTATTTTATCAACTAAATAATTTTAATTATGTTCTTACCTGAATTAATTATTTCATTTCGTATGTGGGGTGATGCATATGTGGTATTCTTTAGCTTTGGTCTTTCAAGGCAAGCATTTATGACAGAGTTAAGCTTAGCCAATTGAATACCTTCATTAATGCCAAAAAAATATTCCTGGTTATCATTATATAAAGCTCCACCATCTTCCCTAAGTGCCAAGCGTTACCGTCCATGAAATAAAATACACTCCGGCAGAACAAAGAATTGTATCTATTTTCCTCAATAGCCTTAGCCAGTACAGAATTAATGCATACATCTACATTACATTGTGCTGTGGATTTTTGACAGATTGGACAAAAGTACTTGAATCTGCCATTGCACTAAGGTGATACAGAGTAGAGGAATGACTATCTACTATGTTATGTCCATTGACCCATTTTTAAAAAGGTGTATTAACAAGAATTCCATACTTATTCCTATCTTCTACAAACAAACTAAAGAAAATACAAAACCTACCATCCAATCAATAACTCATTATATACCAACCAAGAATATTATATAGCCATTTCACCTGAAAGCAACAGCTATACAATATACTCCTTGGGGAAAGGGAAAGTTTCAGAAAAAACTAAATGTTTTAAAAATTTAAGATTTGATCTTTATTCAAAGAATTTACCACATCAATTACTTCAGTAGTGGGCATATTATGCATAAAAAAATAAAAAGAAGACAACATCTTAACTTTCTTTAGAAAACTGTAAGGGCTACCATTACCACCAAGATGGTTCCAACTTGCACAACTAATATTTAGCAGCTGATCCCAAGCTAAGATTTTCACAATCGCCATAATAGTACTAATTACAGGTATATGATTCACATCAGCAACACCATCATGACAATAGAAATGGACAGTGGACACTTCTGGAAGTTGCCCTCTTCTCCCAACAAGCCTTGCTTCCATATTAAGTTTAACTAGATGTCCCACTATCAGGACCACCATTTCCATCTACATCATGATGATTTAAACCTCCATAACCAGCAGAAGGTCCCAACCTAAGATTTTCACTGACACAAGTACCACCAAAATTACTGAACATAGCTACATGGCTCGCATCAGCAACACCATAACCACTAAGGGTAGACATTACAGGGGCGGCTAAGGGTGGGGGCTAGAGGGGCTTGAGCCCCCTCACTTTTTGGTAGGTGGGGGCAGACCCCCTCAAATTTTTTGAACAATGATGTCAATGTATGAATGAAATAATTGTAACTCAATCCTCCCTTTCAATTCTTTTCCTCTTTTCTGTCTCCCTTTTTCTCCCCCCTTGCTCACTGGGAGAGAGAGTGAGCAAGTTTTAAATATGGTATTGTGTGTCTACATACATATGCAGGTATCTGCTAAAATGTCTGTATGTGTAGATACGCTTAACACCACCACCACCTAACACCACCTAACACCACCTAACACCACCACCACCACATGTGAACCACTAACAGTATTTATCATGAATAATCTTGCATTCTGCCAGCTTGCTCTGAAATCAGAACCAGCTGGAATTATATTTTGACAAAATGGTTAAGAGAATGAGACAGGCAAGCTTGCTTGATGCTTGATCATCAGGAAAGAGACAGACTGCTAGAGTTCAGCCAGAAATAATTCTTGAAGATTAGGTCAGCCTGAAATTAACCCTGAAACCGAGGCAGTCAATAAAGATAAATGGGGATATTTAACATCTGAGATTGGTGATCCCACTTTCAGAATAGCTGAAATTCCATATTCTACATATCAAACCAGGTAATTGGTAGCTCTAGTATTTTTGATGAATAACAGTCCATATGCTGTACAGACCAACACCAACCATTTCAGCCTAAAAATAAAGAAATACTCTTTGGTCTCTCAAACAATGGTCAAAATTTCATGGCTAGTTGATATACTACTTTATGCACACAAGCAGTTGACAGATAACTGTGATCTTATTGAATTACGCGGCTGCCGCTGGCCCCCCCCCCCCCCCTCCCATTTAAAAATTAAGTATATGCATTGCTTGTATATAGGTAATAAATCTTGCCACCCCCCCTTGCCCACTTATGTTAGGTAAACTGAGCCCCCTCAATATTTTGAAGCTTGAGCCACCCATGCATTGGAAGTGAACATTCCAGCTTGAATTACCTGATAAAACCACCACTTCAGGTAGCAGCCATCTTGCTCCCAGCAAGCCTAGCTCCCATGTAATACACAAGGGAGTTTAAAAATTTAGGGAAAGGGTAGGAGGTGCTGACTCACAGTTACACAGTGACACACTACAGCTGCAGACCGTCACGCAGAGCTCCAGATCTGATACACTTCAAAACTGAACGTGGGAGGACCCTGACTGATTGACTGACACTTGGTGGTGTGCGCATGTGTTATGGTGGAGATTTTTTTTACCCCCTTCCCCACCCAAAGGGGGTTTCGGTAGAACCCCTGGAACCCCCCCTGGCTACAGGCCTGCATTACTAATTTTATGTTATACAGTGTTCATTGCTTCTCAGTTTGCTGACCTCATTTAAGCTATTTTAGAGGGGAAAATCGAGGGACTGCAACTTCTGTGTTGTGTTTGACAAAATTTTTAGTTCACAATACAGGAAACAAATAGTGACTCCATTGAATTTTAAGAAATTCCATTGGATGGGTTATAAAGAAAAAAACCCTAAACCAATGCAATAAATCAAAACTTCAAAAAGTTTCCTTTGACCCTTTACCAAATTTCAGAAAAAAATTTTTTCTTTTCCGCTTGGGTCACCGAATATATTGCCTTAGGTACAGTTGAAATGAAAACATATCTAGTGTCAATTTATAAATTTAGGGTTACAAAATGGTGGAGAGAAATGTGGCAGATATCCCTGAAATCAGAAGTGAACAAAAAGGACATAAGAGAAATCCATGGGTGGTAATGATAGATAGGTCTAGACTGAGTGGAAGGTGGAGTACTTTTTCGAGTTGTTGAGGAACTCTGAAATGGTTAAGTATTGGTAGCATATATATATATTAAAAAAAAGAAGGTATAAACTACTAAATTTTGTTTCAGCATATCCAAGTATATAAGAATAAGATTGCCATAGTAGTAATGGAATGTGATTATTCACTAGCCACATCTATTTTAACAAAAAAAAAGTGGTAGACCTTGGAAATAAGAGATCTTTATTAGCTTCCTTTGAAATAATTTAACTTACTTTGAAAAGATTAGGCTCAAAATGTGTTCAGTGATAGAAAGGATTAGATCTAAGTTTATTTAATATAGGATATATTTTCACCAGGCAGCAGTTAAAAAATGAATCAATTATTCCTTAATTTATTCAATGCACAGAAGGATTGCCTCTCCTTCAGTGAAGTGCCCAAAAGAGAGCTGCAGCAGTCCACCATGTCTGAAGCTATTCCTCTAGCCATCTTTGCATCCAGAGTGAAGCAGAAGAGAAGAAAGATTTCTTCATGAAGTAAGATCTCTACTTCTAACGATGAAGAATATATCACTGCAGCTTCTACATCCTACAAAAAAGCAGCAATGTAAGTATTGCACTTGTGCCAATGTTATTAAAATTTCAGTATTTACAACCACTTCCTTCATACTTAAGTTGGGTTTAATTTCATAATTTCTAATCTGTTATATCATTCGTGTGTTGGATTTACCACTAACATTAGAACTTGCTAGGCAGAATATGGAAATTCTATGTAACTGACAACTTTTCTCTGTAGTTATAAAGATGTATGTGCTGTGTTGCTTGTTGGTTAAGTAATGGCGGTCATAGATTATGGTATCTAAGTATAAAATTAGACATTTTTGCTCTGGTTTGGAGACTTGATTTTTGTACATAAGCAAGTTGTGCAATTTGAAGCTTTTTTTATCTTTGAAACTGTCTCTAAATACAAGTAAGAACAAATTTTTAGATTACTATTTCTATGATTTAGTATCTGTTTGATCCATTATTGACCTTACGGTCTCTTCAGGATGCAGACCCGACCTCCTTCTCCCATTCCTGCTGGAATTATTGGAGAGGCAGTGGGAGCAGTCTGCTCAGTTCATTTTGGCTCATGCCGGCAGGCATGAAAATGGTATGCACTGCTGTAGTTATGCATATATGTTGTTTTATTTTTTAGTTAAAAATAGATAACCAAGTAAGGCACTATAAATATGCTTAGCCTGGTGCTACAAGTATCCCGACTGTTGCAAAAGATGAGCATATCAAATTTGGTCCCAATGATGATAAAAAAAAAATAATAAATGAGAAGCCAAAAAATCACAGTGCACCTAAATTAGTATTAAAAATATACACCTAGTTTGGTACTAAGAAAAAATACACCAATATTGAAAAGGTGAATTCTATAATCTTCTTTAGGTATTTTCTTATCAAGTCAAGTAATGTGTTTTATAATTTTTCATTGTCAAGGAGCCACTGGCAGAATTAAGCAGATTTTCTACCTCATATAGAAAGATTTACATAAATTTTGTCAAAGATTGTATGATATTGTTATACTTTCTATGTGTCCACAATATATAAATTTAAAAAATATAATCTATATTCTTAATCATGGGTCATGAATACACTATTTGAGGGAATATGAACCTAGTGAGGTCACAGGTAGTTAATCAGCTGTCCTAGTCAGCTGCACTAATTGGTAGGATCAACTAATTACTGACAATTATGATGTGGTATTTTGTCTGTCCTGCATTAAACTATTCTTCCTGTGCTTTCTTACCAAGAACTTTCTGGAAGAAAATATGTGAATGCTCCCTTACAGTTCTGATGGGGGGGGGGGGGGGGGGGGGGGGGGGGTTAGGTTGTTAGTGGGAGCATCCATCAGGATTACTAAACTGTGTTATTAAGTCACTGACACTGATTTTGGTCCATTTATAAGAGTATGAGTAAAAATTTTAATTAATTATGTTTCATTTGTGTGGACACCCATAATGTTGGAATCATGTAAAGTTGACTTCATTAACATCTGTGTACACATCAAATTGTTACTCAAGTAATCTCTTAATTCAGGAATAGATCAAATATATTAGAGAGGGTGGTGGGTGAGGGGGGGGGGTGATGGTGTACTATCTTGTTTGGGGTCTAGGATTGATGGATCTCATGGTGAAAGCCATAGTGGGTGGGTGGGAGGGTGTGTTTTATGTGCAGTAGTAAAAAAAAAAATCAAAAAAATATATATTACTGTCCTTCAAGGTGTGAAAGATGTTTTATCCAAGTGTAACAAAATACATTTAGCTACACCGATACTTAAATAATAAATTATTTATTTAAAATTTGCGAAAAATATTCAAGTGCAGGATTTCTGGCTATCAAATTCATTTGCTACATAATCAAGTCAAGTTTATCAGTGAAATCTTTATAAATGTGTTGAAGGATCATGCACAAGTTTAGCCCAGACTGTAGCATAGTACTTCATAGCCAGTTGTTGTTTTTTACCTTGTAGAGCACTGAATGACCTTTCACTGATTGCATCTGTTGCTGGCATAAGCAAGATCAATTTTACCTGCTAAATTACAATGGAACACAGCTGATATTTATACTCCCTACTAGACTGCAGTTTCCTTTTTTCATTCTTTTGTTTAGAGTTCAGTTGGAAGGTTATAATGTAGAATACACAATTGTAAATACAGAACTTGCTCATCCAAGTCATCTGCACAAGGTGTGGAAATATAATTATAAGCAAAGTAGAGAGTCAAACTTACAAACAACATTGTTTTCACCTTGATTCAATCTATAATCGATAGCCTGGACAGCATGATTAAGCATTCATAGTAGATATGCATACATTATCTTCTACTGATCCCTCTTCCATGAGTGTCGAAATTGATGTACCACTTCATATAGTATTGATACTCTACATATTCTTGGTACTGATGTTTTTCACAACTATCCATAGATAAATGTGTCACTTCTTTGAATATATTTTTGAAAGAGAGCAGTCATCCATTACGGTGGAGGATTCATCTGCTACCCCATCACTCTTGCTTGCCCCTTCATATGCCAAATATGTTAATTAAAAAAAAATAATATTTTGTTGCTACAATAACAAAACCTGGCAATGCATCATTAGTGAGTTCAACAACTTAATTGGTTTCCTCATCAATTTTTTTGGCCACACAAACCAGGGACTACTACATTAAAATGATAGAGGTGGGGGGGGGGGGGGGGGGGGGGGGGGGGGTGCTAGTGGCAGCCTATATCAGGATTTTTTCCCCTTTAAGTCCAAGATAATAATTCAGGTTCATTGGTAATAGTATCAGTAAAAATAAAATTAATTATGTTTCATTTGTGAGAACCCATATATTGGAATCATGTTAAGTTAATTTGAGTAACACCTTTGAACACACATAAAAAATTTTTTTAACCTATTAATCATTATATTATTCTAAGTAATTCACTTGAGTAACAAATGAACCTGTGCCAAAAAAAGATTACTTTCACCGAAGATGATTTTATCTGTAACCACATAATCCAGTATGTATTACCAGTGCCAGTATGCAGTAGTTCACTTGAGCAACAACATGTATCTAGAATGGTGTATTGCAAATTCATCCACAAGTTCTTCTTGCTCCACTTTATGTCATGGTAACAACACATCAATGCTAACCCATTAAGCCTGTCCTGTCTCATGGTGCAATGTAATGGTGTTTTGATGAGCTTAAGCAAGCTTATTGAGTGTTAACACTCACAACTTGTAACATGGACTGTAGCCATCAATTGTAAGAAAGTTGAGTGTTTGGATAATAGAAAAAAGTTTTTCCTTCATTCGCACAAACACTTTCCACATTAGAACTGTCATCCAAGTTGCCCAAAGAGCAAATCGTTGGCTTCCATACAGAAGAACAGTTGCAAAATTTGAACAACACTTCAATCTATTATGTGAAGCAAGTTTGGCTCAATTATTAATTGCCATTGCCTGATTCATTTTTACAGCAATAAATGTCATTATCATCTCCAATGCTTCCAAGCAGTTTTCCCTTTTTTTGGAAAAAAAATACTGAATTATATTTTCAATTGATTTCTTGAAATTTGTTAGTTGGATATTTACCAGTAAACTAAACTGCTGCACTGATGGATTACTATGATAGTGCCCAAAAAAAAATGCAAAATAGAGAGTACCCTCCATTTTCAGACTCTGAATAAGTCAGACCATTATAATTATCAAGCCAGTTCATTTGGAATAATCTTTTATGACCACCAAAACTAAGACTAGGAAATTGATACATCTTGCCTGGTACAATATGACCTTCCAAAAGGATTATTTTTTTTATTGTTTGAAAGCTTTCTAAAATTTTTCAATATTAACACTATTCCCAAGTCACAGGAATGTACACTAGAGTGCATTTTACTTGTTTTTTGCTGTCTAGCTATTGAACTCTCACCCATACTTTTTTCTATAATTACACTAGAAGTTTCTACATATTTATCATTGCTATCCATACTTTTGCTCAAATAAGCACCGACAATACATATTAGACTAGGTTATTCATTATATTAAGTGCTACCGATATTTGACTGGCTCAAGTCAGCAGAATTGGTAGGGACAAGATGGGATCCAAGTGTACCAGATGACAACACACTTTGAGTGGTAGATTCAAATTCCACATTGGTAGTCCCATTGTAATAAATGTTAAGTCAAATAGAGCCATCAAATTTGAGTAAACTTGAGCTTCTCTACAACAAAAATAATAATGTACTTACCATGATCCCTTTTGCTTGAAAAAAAATGTCAGCAAAACCATCATTCCATTTCTACGCTTAGCTGGATGTTTTCCTTTTGATATGGGTCTTTTAGCATGACTACATTACATTCAAAATGGGTATAGTAAACTACAACACATATGCAAGTATTTTGAAAAGGAATCCAAGAAAGAGTTCACATCCTTCCATACATAGCTAGCACAAGTCAATAATAATACACTCTACAGAACTAATTAGAAAAAATTAAAAAAGATCTAGTGGTAAAGTGGGAAAGATGGAATACGAAATACTATTGAAATCTTCATGATATTTTGTTAACTTTAAAATAAATGGAAGGTTCACCGTCTATTCATTATAGAGCCTCAATCATCAAAACCACAGTGTTAGATTAGAGAATAGAATGTTAACAATATATGACTGATCAAATGCATGAAAGTAAAACAATGAGAACCAGGATAGTAATATTGTTATATATTAAATGAATTCACTAAATAAAATTTAGGAAAAGGAAAATGATTGAAAATATTATTAAGATAAAAGATTTACATATCTATCAAGAATTTAATCAGCATTACAATAACGTGGTGCCATTCTGGTTATACAAGCTGATTGAAAGTGGGTGCAGGGAAACTTTGGCAATTTGACAGTGGAATTTACGAGTTAAAAATGAAATTTTGCTCAAGTTAGTAAATACGCTCTTCAGCATTTCATTTGAAACTACAAGCTGCTTTTAGATTCTTTTGTAATGAAATTACATTAGTGAATACATTCCAATTTATTCAATCACTATCAGTCTACACTCTGAACAATTTGAAATGATATTTTAAAGTAGCTATATATAAAAAAAATTTATCAATTGGATTTCATAACATTTATTTCCCATTTATGATATAGTTAAAAAGTAAGTACACTCTCTATATCAAAGAAGAAGTTGTTGGAGAGTCAGGGAGGCCAACCCCCCTCTGATACCATGGTAAATGTCCTTGATGATAGAAGCACAGGAAATTATATATCAAGCAAAAATGAACTTATGGATGACCCTACACAGATAATATAGTGTAAAAATTATGATGCCATACAAAACTGTAATGTTATTATTGCCATAGGAGTTTTGACACATAAGTTCAATCTATATTATTCAAGCAAATAATTAATTATTGGGCTAAGGGACCAAGTTTAACCCTTCCAATGCTCATCGTACTGAAGTGGGGCCAAGCATCATGATAACCTCTACATAATATATTATACAAACTGAACATGTTCATTACTACAAGAGGCCTAAGGTCGATGGAAAACCCACCCATATGACTCGTTCTTGCTAGTTTAATATGGTTATGCTCAGCAATCAGAGGAATTTATGACATGGCATGTTGTATGGCAAGGTGAAACCCAGCCTATGTCATTGGCAGAAAGGTAAGGTGTGGGTACAAGGTAAGGTGAGGTGAGGGTGCAAGGTGAGGTGAAGGTGCAAGGTGAAGTGAGGGTTGAAGTTGAGGCGAGGGGGGAAGGAGAAGCAGTTGATCAGGTTGCTGAAATAGCTTACACAAACAAGGGCAATCAATATTTAAAAAATATGTTGCTGACCAGGGAAGAAGAGATACTCAAGTAGAGATATAGAAAGCCAGCAGTGAGAATTTTTTGCCAATGCTTATATCCCTAGAAAGTTCTAATAGTCACATAAACATTCATTATTGTTATATTTAGTATTATTGCACCATAGACTGCACTTTATGGATTGCTTGTTTATTATTATTTTATTTTTTTTTGGTTATTTTTTCCACTGTATATCCATCCAGGATCGTTTATTTATTTTTTATAATGCAAACCTAATTATTATCCTTTTATATGGTCATTATAAGCAATGGAGTATGCTACCAGAGTGTCTACAATGATTTGCCAACTACAAGTTGAGGGAAATCATATTAGTTAATTTTTTTCTCTCAAAATCATGAGAGAGGGGACACCACATTGAGTAGTCCATAAATGAGTATTTTGCATAAGGCAAATATTGCCCTGTGATCTGAAGGGAAAGCTGTGATAAATTCCAATATAAATTTTTAATATGTGGCTATTCAGAGTAGTTATCTCCATCTGAATCTGGTAGGGAGATAGGATGGGTAACAGTAGGCCACACTTTTTTTTGTGTGTGGGCATGTTATTGTATACCAGGCAAAGCCTGGCATATGCTGCTAGTGTGTGTGTGTGTGTGTGTGTGTGTGTGTGTGTGTGTGTGTGTGTGTGTGTGTGTGTGTGTGTGTGTGTGTGTGTGTGTGTGTGTGTGTGTGTGTGTGTGTGTGTGTGTGTGTGTGTGTGTGTGTGTGTGTGTGTGTGTGTGTGTGTGTGTGTGTGTGTGTGTGTGTGTGTGTGTGTGTGTGTGTGTGTGTACTCCATATCAAATAACAAAAAGTTATGTAAAAACATACATACATTCATGTATATACTAGCACATATACCCAGCATTGCCCGGAATATAATGGCATGCCCACTGGAAAAGGTGTGGCCTAGTGTGGTCCACCTCATGTTCAAGTATTTTGCCAAAAAGCCATTTATGGAATTTATAGCCTGACAAATCCTAGGTAAGAGGTGTGGCCAGGTAGGACCCAGCTGATACTGCTTAAGAGCCATGATGCATGTGCTTGTCAACTTTAGGTGTGTATATCCAAGGGTGTGTCCTCATAGAGCAGGAGCACAGAAGATTTATCTGAACAAAGCAGGCCGCAGCTGTGGGCCACATAAATTGATGGAACACTATCCAAACATCACAAAATGTATTACTTGCAGGTTGGGCAAGCAGTTTTCTCCCCCAATTTTTAAATTTGTGCTGCCAATACCATAAATTCAATTTTGGTGAATATCAGTCCAACAATACATGGTATTCACAAACAAATAAGGTCTATACCCATGTTTTCATGGTCAGAGACTCCAATTGTGAAAATTTTAATGTTGTGAATGTTGGGTATACAGTATAAAATGAATATATGCTTTAAAGGATACATTCCTATTATTTTGAATAAAATAGATATTGGGTTTGATAATCTGTTATTAATACTCAATACTATACACAAGGCCACTACAGTACTACTACAATTTCTTTCTATATCACTCTTAAAAGAAAAATCTACACACTAGAAATAATTCAAGCAGTGTCAATCCTCAGGAGAAAATCTCATCATTCAAGCACTGTTATTCTTCTTTTTTTCCATATATTTTTATAGTCATCACTCCATACACTGTTAAATACAGTATGAGAAGCTCTTGTGCTTCAAGTATCTCCATCCTCTTTTGATGTCTGTCTACCAATCTGGTGCCAGGTAGTTTAGTCAATTTCTGTCTGTACTTGGTGGAAATTGTCTTATCTGTTGGATTAGTTTGGTGGCCTCTTTCAGATTCTTTCAACATATTGTGTGCTCATTAAATTTGATTGTAATGAGTTTTTGTGCATGGTGCAAGAGAAGCACCACATTTTCACTTTAATCTGGCCAGGTGTTCTTTTGAATATCACAACTCATATGCCCAAAGGCATTGTACCCTGCCAGTTAGTGCCACTAGCAGGTGGTACATCTGCATATGGAAATGCAAGAACATTCTGTTAACACATCCCCACTGTTAAATATAGAGTATTCTTGCCATCTGCTGTCTCTGTGTTTGCATCATAGTTATCTCAAGCTGATTTTGAAAAATAAAAGACATGACAAGCAATGCACTTTAATTTTAGAATGATGTTGATATTAATATACATCACCTATTTTTCTGGGGACAGTTTTTTTTACAAAGTGTGAACTGTAGTGGGTGATGGAATCTTTATTGATGCATAGCAAGTTTTTCTGCATGAAATACCATGGCAGCATGTCTAATTTCTTCAGCTTTGTCACTGGACTTATTTAGCAAGGCAAGTGCTAGTTCAGATATCATTGAAGATGGAAGGATCAACATATTCAATTTGTTTGCTTCGTTCACAATGCAGATATCTTCATATAAAACTATTAACTTTGGAAGGAAATAAAAATCTGAAAGTGTCACTCCTGGTGGGGGGAGAGAGAAATTTATATTTTCCATTGATAAAAGCCTTAAAAACCATTGCTCAGTGGTTAAGTACAGGTCTCTCCATCTGAAAGTCAGTAATTCAAAACTGGACTACGCTATTTTTTTCCCTTTTCCTTCCTTCTTTCATGCTTCCTTTAGCATACCCTCTCCCTGTTTTTTCCATTATTTTCCTCCTTATTTTCTCTTTTCATATTTTCCCAACTTTTCTTCAAATTTTCACACATGCATCAAATGTTTTCAAAAAATCATTTAAAAATAAGTAGGTTAAATAGAGAATACTAATACATACACAAATAATTTCTTTCTACTATTTGTTTAGGTACCTGATTAGATTATTATTTGTAGATTGTGACTCAAGTTGATTTGTTTTATATTGAGTTGATTAATTACATGTAGATTACTGATGTGATTAGGAGGATACACACTGCACACACTTACACACATGTATTCGTAATTAGATGATGGACCATTGAATTACATATTATTGTATTATATTATAATCTCCATTGGTGGGAAGATGACCTATTTGAGGGAGGCTGATTTCTGCAGAATGTGGAGTAGTCTTTAGTACTGTTGCAAAAATATTGATTTTTCCCATAACTAGTGATTTTTGGTAACAAAGTGGAGAGGAAATTCTGATTGAAAAATTGCCAAAACCCTCAAAATGGAGTGAAATTTTCAGCATGAGTAATAATTTCAACACAAAAGTGGATAAAAGCCAGCTATGCATTCAGAAGAAGAGGAGATGGAAGAGAATACCTTCGAGTTCCTGAGGAAGGCATTCATAAGTCTGCAGAAAGAATTGACTCCTGAAAAAAATAGGTCCATTCAAAATAGGCACTGTTCTAGCATACCACATCTGGAGAGGGAATATCTGTGTCCACTATTCTTTCTGTGATGTTCCATCACAAGATAACTGGAGTTTAAATGCCCCACAATCAAGGAGCTCGCTTTGAACACCTGCAGCACAGAGCTTTTCTGGCTGGATGTGCATAGATTAGAGGTCTTAATTCAACAAATGTTTTGCTTTTCTATTTCCAATGCAGAAAAGAGGTGAATGGAACCAAGATATCCATTGAATACCGATTGTATAAGGCAAATATTAAAGCTGTGGTCTGAAGGAGAAGCAATGATTTGTTTTAATGTAACTGGGTAATATGTGGCTTGAATGCTAATTATTTTCATTAGAGTTTTTTTTTATAGTGATTTTCTGTATTAAAAAATTTAGGAAGCTGAATAAAAATAGAGATTTGAGCAATTGCAAGGTGATTTTTGAACAAAATCCATCTGAATAAGGTGGTCTTTAGTCATAAGCTTTTTATTAAAAACTTTTGTGAATGAAGAAGCTTGAAATAAATTCCATTTGAATACTCTCTGCTCAGTGTGGCTATTCAATTCACACCTCTTTCTGTGGTCATGTTAGGTTAAAATCCCAAAAATGAAACACAAGACAAATGTTGAACCTAGAGACCCAAAACTTGGCATACACACACCATGGCAGTGGGAGTGACATGTGCTTGGTTCCACCTGCCAAACCTCTTCCTCTGGGCATGTCAGGATAAAAATACCAAAATTGGTACTGGAACAAACTCTTAGCTTTGGTAGGGAAATGGTCTGCTGATATATATATATATATACACCTTATACTGTAAAAGAAAAATTTGTGGTGGTGGTGGTGGTCTGTGTGTTATTAACTCACTCTCCTAAATGTTGATGGATTCCAAAGATTTATGGTGAATACCTCCATCTGGTTCATGGTCAGAACCCCATTGTTTTGGTGAGGACATAGCCATTTTTCTTGGTGTTAAAGGAAAAAATGTGCAAAAAATGGAAACTTGAGGCAAACACCAGATGCTCATACATACTTGCACAAGTGCATTGAGATGTTAAGGCAAATCTGTTTAATAACTACTTTTGAAATGCAAAATAATTTATTTAAAAAAAAAATAGTAGAAAACACATCCTCCTGTAAGACATGTTCTCCCATATGACATATCTTCCTGTAAGACATGTCCTCCTCTAAAACATCTTTCTATTGGACATGCACTCTCATTAAGACATGCGTTCCCATAAGTCAAAATGAAACTAACAGAAAACATGTCTATATATCCAGCTAATACATTAATCTAACTGAACAAGTTTGTTACTGCATGAGGCTGAAGGCTGACCAAAAAACCGTCTAAAGGGCGGGACTTTCACTAGTATAAGATAAAGAATAACAGGAATAGTTTCTAAAGCTAAATTTTTCTAATTAATTACTTTGCACTTGCACTTCATTAATACACTCTTTTACTTTGCAGATTAATTTGTTCAAAATTGAATTTTTTTATGGTTTATGTCACCACATATAAAACCAAAATTCAAATAATGTGATTTATTCACCATGAAGCAGTACAGCCAGTCCATACGGCATTCATATAACTTCCTGGGCAGTCAACTCATGTCATCTGGCCTACCTGGGCAAATGTATTATGTATAGCATGTATGCATGAATTAATGCTGGTGATACACATGCACTACTATTATTATAGTCTGTTCTCTTCGAATTAAATTTACTCGAGATAAACTGTCAGCATTAGATACATGGGCCTTATTTGGAACTAGCAGTGTATACCCAGCTTTGCTGGGATATAATGACATGCCTACAGGAAAAAGTGTGCCCTTTGGTGACCAAACCCATTTCCCTACTAGATTCAATTTGATGCTTCTAAGTACTTAGGTCCAAGAATTTGACCGCCTATAAGTACCATAAATCATTCGCATCATTTTTGGCATCTTTGACCTGGCATGCCAACAGGAAGGAATATGTTCATGTGATCCAATTATTGTTTGGCTAAAAACCATCCACTGTGTAGGATGTGCCTATCCTGAAGTGTGGGTTATAATTTAATGGTGGATTGATTGGTAGAGAGTGTCATGGCCAAATGTGAGCCAGCCTATGTTCAAGAGTTGTCCAAGCACCATTTCTGGTATTTTCAGCCTCACAAACCAACAGAAAGAGGTTTTTATGGGAATAGTTATAATGAGAGGAAAGTATCCAATCAAATGTAATTCAAGCCTCTTTATTCACAGAAGCATTAATTTTTAAAACCTGAATGCTCAAGATCAGTGTTATCAGAAAGTTTCACTCAAAATCAATACTATTTAGATAGATAGATGGCAACACTGCTCAGGACATCTCCACATTCTCCAAAGATGAGTTTCCTTTAAATAGATTGGCATCGGACATATTGAGATGACAATATAATACAATAATAAACACTTGAATGATCAGTCACCTAATTACAATTCATGCATGTGTATGTGTGTGCAAGCGTGCAAGTATGCCTCCTCCTACTCAGGCCAGTCATCTACATGTAACAAATCAAATAATATATAACAAATCAACACAATAAATAATAAATTGTGAGTCATAATCTATAAATAATTATCTACTCAGGTACCTAATCCGAGAAATTCTTTATGTTCATGTCTATCTTTTCTCTATTTTACCTACCAATTTTAAATGATTACTTTTTAATCATTTTAGCAGTGTGAAAATTGAAGAAAATAGGTGGTAAAAAAGGAAAAATATGATATAATAAAGTATGGGAGGGAAAAAAAAGGGAGGGCGTTAATGAAGAAAACAAGGAAGAAAAGGCAAAAGGGAGAAAAATAGGGAAAAGATCAACCTAGTCCAGGTTTGAACCAATGAGTTTCAGCTTGGGTGACCTGTGCCTTTACCACTAACCATGGTTTATTTAAGCTTTTTAAATGAAAAATATACATTCTTTTTGACCCCACCAGGGTTAGAACTTTTAGGAAAATTTTTTGTTAAAAAACTTAGTAGATACCTAAGGATCATGTCTGCTGAGTTTTAGCCTTGTAGGTCCAAGGAATTATCTGGCCTAAGTACCATATACTACTTCTTTTTTTTCCTGACGTGAACAGAGTAAGTGGTATTGGCCATATATAGATACTTAAACGATATTCTGGAGATGCTGATTCCAAAAATAAATAGGTTCATGAATCTAATTTGTAAATTGAAGCTCTTGGAAAGACATTCGGATTATAGTGACAAGAACTGTGCATATATACATATATAGATAAGTAGCTCCATGTTACACTACCATGCTTCCCAACAGACACAGACTATGCCTCTTGTCCTGCACAGACACTCTCTCAAGTATTCTGATGGACACACACAATGAATGACCAAGTAAGAGGAGAATTTACATGTCCACAGTAGAAAAGGCAATGTCACATCCAATGGAAGTGAAAGAGAGAGAGAAGACAAGATATACCCTCACATATGCTGTAGTTTATATCATCCATTGAAATTACTCACTCCTATGATCACATAAAGCAAGTAGTTTAGTTTGGCAGACACAAAACAAGCTGAAATATCTTAAATAATGCATGTCTACTTATAGTAGTAGCGAAACTCCAGCATTGAAACTCTCACTTCCTATGATGACATGGAGTCAGTAGGTCAGAAAGAGATAAATAGGACATGTTCATACAAGAGATAGTTAATGCATGTATTCTTATAATGGTAGCAATAAAATAGCATTGTAACTCACTCTCTATGATAATATTTAGGTCAGAGAGAGATAAATAGGAAATGATCGAATTTGTGATAGTTAATGAATATCTCTTTGTAGAGGTAGCTATACACCAGCATTATAACCCACTTCCTATGTTGATAGAGTCAATAGGTCAGGCAGAGAGAATTAGGACATTTACAAATATGAGATAGTCTGTGCATGTCTTCTTATAGTGGCAGCAATAAAATAGCATTGTAATTCACTCCCTATGATGATATAGAGGTCAGAGAAAGATAAATAGGACATGATCACATTCGAGATAGTAAATGCATGTTTTCTTACTGTGATAGCAATACGCTAGCATTGTAACTTACTTCCTATGTTGACAGAGTAAGTTATCAGGCAGAGAAAAATAGAACATGTTTAAATATAAAATTGTTAATGCATGTTTTGTTATAGTGGTAGCTATACACCAGCATTGAAGTGGTAGCTATACACTATCATTATAACTCACTCTCTATGATGGTATAGAGGAATTATGTCAGGGAAAGAGAAAAAGACAATTTGAATATGAAATAGTTAATGCATGCCTTCTTATAGTGGTAGCTGTACATTAGCATTGTAACTCACTCTCTATAATAAGAGTGTCAGTAGATCAGGCAGAGAAAAATAGACATGTTCAAATATAAAATATTATGCATGCTTTATTATAGTTTGTAGGAACACACTAGCATTATAACTCACTGTCTCTAATGATAGAGAATCAGTATTTCAGGCAAAGAGGAATAGGAAATGTTTAAACATGTAATATCAAAGCATGCCTTTTTATAATGGTAGCAATACAGTAGCATTGAAACTCACTTCCTATGATGACAGAGTCAGTAGGTTAGGCAGAGAGAAATAGGACATGTTCAAATATGAGTGGTTAGTGCATATCTTCTTATAGTGGTAGCTATAAACCAGCATTGTAACTCAACCTCTATGATGAGAGTGTCAGTTGGTCAGGCCAAGATAAAATAGGATATATGTTCAAATAAGAGCTATTAAATGCATTTTATCTTATTGTGGTAGTTATAAATAAGAATTAGAACTCACTGGCTGGTGCAGTATAGAGTGAGTTTGTAGGGAAATGGGGTCAAAATCAAGTATCATTTCATAAATTTATACTTCTGTATATAACACTTTTTTTTAGCATTGCATAACTCACTTTCTACAATAAAAGGAAGACAAAGATTGCACATACAGATAAAAGAAGTAGTCAAATGATAATGGCTCCATATTCCCTAGACATGTATTTCTTAAATCAATAGATAATCTTGCAGAATGTGCTCCCAGGTCTGGGTCATCATCATTATCAAACAAACACTCAGTACTATTCACACAGTACTAGGGTACCCTGTGGTACGCAGGGGCTATATTGGATGGACATTTCTTTCTTTAAATAGGACCATATAACCCTAGCCAAACCCAGAGTATCCTAAAGGAGTGTAAATAGTGAGCTAATCCATGCCATTTCAATTATTGCTAAGCGCTTAATTGGCCTTTGTGTGGCAGTTCCTGCACATTTGACTGAGATGACAAGGAATGCTATTTTACTATTCTACAAGATTACCAATCAATACATGTAGGTACTAAAAACAAATATGACCATAAGAAATAGGATAACATGATTGCTAATGTGAATACTTCTTCTATATATATATACATATATATGTATGTATGTATATTTACATGTATATGCATACATGTGTGTGTATACATGTGTGTATATATACATATACATATATATGTACGTGTATATATACATGTATATATACATGCATATATGTGTAGATAGATAAATAGATAGATAGATAGATAGATAGATAGATAGATAGATAGATGGATAGATAGATAGATAGATAGATAAATAGATAGATAGATAGATAGATAGATAGATAGAAAGTATTATGTGTGTATAGGCATAATGGCCAAACCCTTGGACTAAATTGAACGGTAATTTCAAGGTTTGCACCTGGCACTGCTAGGATGGTTTTTAAGCCTGTTGCAACTTTGCTTCATGGTATTCGTGCAGTAAAGTAGAAAGGTGGTATAAGAAATTAAAGCAAGATATTTGCTGCTGGCAACTTCAATGAAATATTTGAATTCTGGTATTCATACTATTACAATAATGTTTGTGGCCTAATCACACCCATGACCACAGATACACGGGAGGGTAATAACACTGATGGTCACATGAAGTCCATGTGCCAAATTTCAGCAAGATTGGTCCCAGCATGTGCCTGGAAAGTGCATTACTCTCCCATGGGTATGGCTATGTGACCGATGTGACTGTCTCCAATGCTCACCCATGTACTTGGAGATAACATTCCAAATTTCAGCCTGATTGGTCCAGCAGTTTGGCAGTGAAAACAACTGATGCATAAACAAACACACACAGCTCCTATTTCTAAATAGATAAGGTACAAGGTGTAGAAATGGTATTTTGAGAGTCTTCTATGATGTTTTGTGTTGACAGTGGCCCAGGCAACATTGTGTATATGCTGCTAGTGTTTAATAATTTCTACTTGAAATGATGGTTCATAAATATGTGAGTTTGTATGTGTACCTCAGTATAATGGTCAAACCCTAAGACAGAAAGGAATTAAGCTTTCAGGGTTAACACCTAGCACACTGAGAATGGTAATAAGCTCAAAATTTGGGTGTGCAACCATCTGGTTGGGGAAAAAGGAATTCAATTTTTTCATAGAAAGAAGCATAAAAATTTGTCATCAGTTAGAACCTTCCAGGGGAATAATATAAAAAGACTATTAAAGCTATAGTCCAATAGTTAAGGCATAGGTCTACTAGCGGGAAACCCTAGATTCAATTCAAGACTGTGCCTTTTCAATTTTTTTCTTTTCTTTTCCCTCTTCCTTCATTTCATATCATCCCTCAATCCTTTCTTCTTTCCCTCTCTCCTTTTTCCATCCCTCTTTTCATCTTTCCCCCAATATTTCTCTCTATTTATGTTAACTTTGTTTATATTACTATGCAAACTTACTGATAGTTTGCAATCTACCTTTCAGCATTACACCATGCCTCCAAAATAATCTGACCTTTCTGAAAAATTGACAGGAATGCTGTATGCCTACTTACTAGCTGATTTTATTAGAATGACGTACAAGTTCTAGAAATGGTGTTTTCGGTGGCATATATAATGTTTCATGCTGACATTAGCCAGTGTGTTGGTGTTGGTAGTAATCAATAGTTCACATGTAATACACTATTATATTGGGGTCTGGACACAGTGACAAGTTACTGGCTTCCCATTAAACATGAGTGGACCACAGTTAATACATTTATATTCAAGCCAATGAGCAACATATCGATGTCTGCTATAGTAGTATCTGAAACACTTACCTCAGCCATGTCTTTGGTGTGAAGCTTCTATTCTAACAATGAGAAATAAATTTAAATTGTAGCAAGTTATTAACAATAGTGTTTGTTTACGGGTGTGTGGTAAGAGTTTGGAATCACATGATCTCTCAATTAGTTTCCTATGGGAACTTTCACTAAGTTCAAATGCAGGAAATTCTCTTTGAACTGTTGAATATGAAAGCCTATAACATTGAGAAGTTACAAGCTCTTTCTCAGCAGAACCATCGCTCCCTATAATATGATAGAAATGTAATTTACCCTGAGGCACTTCACTGATCTAACATTATCATAAATACATTTTTCTTCATTTTTTTTCTAATAATATATTATCTTTTATAAGATTGTGGTTGGTAATGGATCTGCGCTAAAGGGATGACAATTTCAATATGATCTGTCTGATTGACAAAATTAATACAAAAAAATTGAGGAAGAAGGAAATGGTTGTGTGGGAGAAATGGCTGTAGGCTGCTGTGAACACCCGAGGAATTTTGGTGATCTAAAATCAGCACAAATATTTTTTTGTCTCGCACAATGCCAGGTATATTTTCTAGTTTAATATAACCAGATCAAACAGCACTAAGACCTGTGGCAAACAATTATCAGTTGCGGATCCAGAAAATTGCAGAGGAGGGGGCATGAGTTGGGGGAGTGGGAGGTGGCTATGGAATAAGCTTGTACATAAGCAATAAACTATTTTTATGGATAATAGCTAGCCCAACCCCACCTCCCCCCACTTGCTGGTTATATTCTGCTGAACAAGTTTTTGAAAGATTTGCATATATTTCTTTTTTTCCCCTTCAAATCTTCTAGTCTAAGAAACTCCCAGGTAGCCAGCTCTCACTTTAGTCTCTGCTAGTCAGACCCTATACCAAATGCTAAAATGGATCATAGCGTTAGGTAAAGGCCAAGCTGTTAGAAATTACTCTCTCTCTAATTTGGAGTGATTCTTGGTGTTTACATGCATTGAATATGCTATATTCTACCTCACCAGTTATGCCTAACTCTGCAGATGTTCTAGTGAAGTTAGCTTTGTCTGGTTTGTAGTGGTGACAAAAACTTTTTTTTTTGCAGTTGTGAAATTTTTGCCTAATTTTGTGCCTTCTGAGAATGGCTAGTATATTTCTACCTTCTGGGGAGGAAGAGGGGGAGCATGTATAATATGTATTAAAATTAGTGACACTGGACGTAAAGGGAAGTTTTCTGTTGACCCTTGGCCTCCAGGAGTTACAAACTTGTTCAGCTAAGTGGGGAGGGGGGGAGGGGCTTGTAGGGCATTTGTAAAGTAAATATTATGAATGTACCTCTAGTAATTAGTGTTTTATGGAGTCATCTGGGTTACAATTCTTTATTGTCATATATAGTAGAGTACATAAAGGAATTGCCCCATTCATGTAAATATTATGAATGCACCTCTAATAATTAGTATCTTCTGAGTATTCTGTGTGGATAGTGAACATAACTTTGTATAGAAATATCACTTTCAAAACAATTCCAGATTATCAACTGTGGTTAATTATAAATACGAAAGTTTATTTAATAGCCCTATGCCTTAACCGTAGCCCTAACCACATCCTTCCCAAACTGGGCCAGTGGTCATGTTAGCAAACAACTGACCGACCGACCGACCGACCGACCGACCGACCGACCGACCGACCGACCGACCGACCGACCGACCGACCGACCGACCGACCGACCGACCGACCGACCAACCGACCGACCGACCGACCGACCGACCGACCGACCGACCGACCGACCGACCGACCGACCGACCGACCGACCGACCGACCGACCGACCGACCGACCAACCGACCGACCGACCGACCGACCGACCGACCGACCGACCGACATTCTATTTTTCCTTTCCTTTTATTTTATTATCATCTTTTTTTCGATATATTTTCCTTCTATCCATTTTCCTATCATTTATTTCCTTCCATCCTTTCTTCCTTCAATCCTTTTTCTTATACTCTTTTTCCTTCCTTTTTTCCCCATTTTTTCACCTCATTACTTCTTTCCTTCCTTATCCTTTTTTTCTTCTTTCCCTCCCTTTATCCTTTCTTTTTCCCCCTCTTTTACTATCTTTTTCTTTCCTTCGTTATCCCATTTTCCTTCACTCTATTAATCAACCCTCCCTTCCCCCTTTACCCTCGCTTCTTAATTGTTTCCCTTCTTATTCCTTCCTTCTATTTTTTTTTCATTCTCGAGGAGAAAAATGTAGATTACTTCAAACAAGCCAACAATGCTTTCATGATGTACTGTAAAGTCAATTGGAAATCATGAATGTCTATGTTAAATTGTCAACTGACTTAAATAAAACCTCAGATAATTTTCGGTTGTTAACTGTAAGGGAGTAATGACGCATATTCATAAGATGACAAGCTAGCTGCATAGCAGTTAATGCTATTAAGAGAGAAAGAGAAGATCAGAGGGAATGGTTTAGTTTCAGTATCTTTTGAAAATGCAATGCCTGGAAAGAAAAGAGCATTAAGACTAGGATGCATGTTTACTTATGAGCTATTTTAATTGAAATAAAACCACAAGATCTACATATGGTGTTTTGAGTGCTTTCAATTGCATTTCATATTGTCATTGGCCCAGGCTATGCCAGGTGTACCTGTTAGTATAATATATAGCTAAACACACATTGTTTTATCAATAACAGAAGCATAGAAGCACTGACGATAATAGTAACACATAAAATCTAGAAACATCCAAGAATGGAATTACACCAGCAGCACAGTCTGTACATACTTCATTACTGTACAGAGTTCATGGGGCTCAGAGCTTTGCTACCACTCCTGTACATACCCGTGGAATTGGGCCTCCTAACTCCAGAAATTATTAAAGTTAGTAGAAATAACATATCACCTCGATTTCGATGAATAGTTATACCACAACAGGAAGTAAAAAATTTTAAGCTAAGTTTTCTTCATAAATATCGGACTAAAATTTTCCAATTTTTTTTTTTTTTTATATTAGATTATGCATCAAGGCAACAAGATAAGACAATAATAAAAAAATTTTTTAAATTTTCCAGTTCAGTTCCCCTTTAATTAAAAACAAAATAAACATTTTTAAAAATTTCTTTCTAAATAATAATTTTTTTTTTTTTTTTTTAACTCAAAAAAAAAAAAAAAAAAAAAAAAAATCCTACACAAATAAAAGCCAACAACAGAAAGAAATAGCAAGTTATCATGCAATTCTAACATAAAATAAATTCAAATAGAATATTACTGTTGAATTTTAATGAAGCCAGATTATAATTCATGTATTGATTGAGGAATCCTAGCATATAGTTGCTAGATTTTGTAGAATGTGCAACTAATATGGCCATACTATACTAGTTTGAAGCAATGTTTTAGACCTCACCCAATCAATATCACACTATTCATGGTATGTTAGTTAGTGGGGAAACATAGTATTCAGATGAACTAAATCAGGATAGTGGAAGAGCTAGTTTTGGTTAATTTCAAGCATCCCCAACTAAACTTATAAGAAAACCAGTGTCCCGTTAACTATAGAACAATATAGCGACACACAAATAACCTACACCCTCTAGATGTTTGGAGGATGACCCTCCAAATAGATGGAGTAGAATAGCTTCAGTAAATCTTGTATGATGGGACTAATACATAAAGCACATGATAAATTATACACAAATTAAAATGCACATAAACTACAACTTTTCCACTAGATGGCAGCTAGCTCACTTGGATTGATAGAATTCCAGAAGTGTAGTGGACAAACTTCCCTCTGAGACTTTACTAAAATAAATATTTTAGCTACACTCCAATATATGCCAATGTTTTGGTAGTTACGATAGCACCATTTGGTAGTTGTAACTATTTTTGAGCTATTACTAGCTACAATCCTACCTATGTTAAGCTGTAAGTGCTATTAAAGGCACTCAAGATAGAAGAGGCTTTGCTATATAAATCTGATTAATAACTGATAGCCAGCGGAGGGTACTGTCTGATATAGTGTCACTGGGTATCAAACTCTGGTCAACACACGCACAGAGATCAAGATTTCAAATCTTAGGAGCATGATTTAAAACCATACGTATTAAGAAGCTTAGCTAAACACTTCCCCACATCCTTCTGGTATCTATATGTTGCAATTATAAGTAGAGCATCCACTTCAGGGACCTTTTTCCTGTCCATCTCCACCATCAAGGTGTGTTTTAGCCAGTTGGGGTGAAGGGAGGAGGGAATTGGGGATTTCCTGCTCCAATGCATATATATTCAAAATGAATTCATTCTTTCACAACCAAAACTTTCTCCTTCATTTTTGGGTCAGAATAAACCTATAATTGATCTTTGTATGTTCAGGAAGTTGGTATGACATGTTTGTATTATCCAGAGAATTGAGACACCATGGGACCTTAAAGAGATGGTGCAAGTGAAGACAAGGTAAGGTCCCTTCTCTTCAGGTTAGTGAGTTAGCAGAGTCATTGGGTGAGTGGGTGGGTAAGTAGGTAGCACTAGTTCTATATAGAGGGGGGACCCCAATTTTGATTATCTCTAAAAACTAGATTACTCTTAGCAGCTTTTCTTGCAAAGTTGGTTTCTTTATTTTTCCTTCAAGTGCCTACAATTCACTCAATCAACAACTTGATAATAATTCAATGCATTGTTAAAAATGTCATAGTGCACTACTTTCTTGTTCTCTGGCCAGTGCATATAATCCTCAATCAACAACATTATTGTTCACCTTCCTTTTCTCTCTACCACTATATATATATATATATATATATATATATATATATATATATATATATATATATATATATATATATATATAACTAGCAGATATCCCCAGAGTTGCCTAGGCCAATGACAGCATGAAATATTATTAAAACCACTGAGGTTCTGTATCTAAACCTTGTAGTGGCAATCAAATAACAGCAGCTCTGAAGTAGTCTGCAACCAGCACTGCCAGTTGATTTTTTTGAGAAAAAGATATTAGACATGTAAAATTCCAGTGTTCAGAATTTGAAAGGAAAAATAGGTGGGGAAAAAGCAAATTAAAAAAAATTAGTGAGGAAAAGGGGGGGGGGGGGTGAATAAAAAGAACAAGGAAGAAAATGAAAAGTGGGAAGAAAAAATAAGAAAAAATCAACCATTCAGGGTTTGAACCACTGATTTGAGCTTGACAGACCTCTGCTTTAATCGCAGAGCCAAGATTTCTTAATTGATTTTGTGAAATCAGATTACATGTGGTTTGTAATACACTTAAGTGATTATTCTTGCAGGAAGGAAATTTACTCTTAAAAATCCAGATTTTCAGGTCTGCACTGCAGGATTCCCCTCCTGGGGTTCTAACATATACCAGATTACTCCCTACTTTCCAGTCTCTAGGTCCATTGGTTTGGCGGCCATTAGCCACATAGGTACAGAGGTACATACAACCTTGAGTTTATATACCTAGATAGATAGATGATTCCTCATTTAACCATGCTAAATAAAGTTCTGGTGTAGATTCAATTGAATTTGGTGAAAAATATTTTTCAAGAATAGCTATTATGGTTGTATCACCTAAACTCCACCACCTATCCACTCAAAGATCATAGAGGTATTTCACTAACCAAAAAAGCAAGAACAAAAGAAGTTGTTGTTTTTTATAATTCCTCTCGATATGAATTCCTTTTTACAAAAAAAAAAAAAAAAAAAATCACAGTCTGATCATGATATTGCTGTATAATTGTAGTATTTGCAATACTGCTTTGAAATTACTTACTACTGGTACTCACTTCTAATTATTATTTTCTTAATTTCTCTTTGTATTTCTTTTCTTTACCACAGCAGCTGAACAAGTGCACCGTCTGTGTCCTCAACACATCAACTACAGCAAAACATGATGGTTCCCTCCTTTCCTTTCCTTTCATTCTCTCCACCTTTTCAATACAACACCTGCAAGAAGCATCCAGAAATGACCAGCCACCAACACACAATCACCTCTTCATTGTAGGAAACCTAAAAGCACTATTGCACAAACCAAAAACTAAAAGAATTTAACTTTTTCCTACTTCTTTAATTATATCTCATTTTAAAATAGTTTCCTAGTTCTTTTAAAAATTTTCAGTTTATAACAAAATATTTGCACCTCAAACAATGCTAAAATACCACTAACTACTCACTACTAGAATTTAATTTCTCTTCTTTTCTGTGACTGAAAGTAGACATACCATATACTCCAAGCAATTGTACACAACCATAGCAAAAAATATGATTCTTTCCCTAGTATTAATGCAGCTGCTCCCTTTAGTCAGCCTGCCAGACTGTTGATAAAATAGAAATGGAATTAAAGCATTGCTTTAAGAGAACCAAACCTGATTCTAGTTGGAGTCTTCCCTACTTTCCTTCCTAGAGTTTATTATTCCTAGAATAAAATCAATTATACCACTTGCTCAGAGTTATAACCTGGATATACTGTAAATCCAGACATTCTAATGGCAATTTTAATCTAATGGATTTAAGATATACCATGCCTGTCTTCCAATATCAGAGTATTTTAGGGGGTAGGGGGCATTTGCCCCACCCCTTGAATTTTGTTTTGCCCCCCCCCCTTGGAGATTTAAGGACCTTTAAGTCAAGTTTAAGCTTCAACTTCAAACTCTCAAACTGAACCATATGACCTATAGCAGTGGTTTTGTGCTTAAAAGGTGGATCTCTGTGTGATTATAAATGACATAAAGCATTAGAGAAGAGAGTGAAGTATAGTGACAGTGGCCCGAAAAGTGTTGCAAGTGGGAAGGTTGTGTTTCAACAACTCCAACTCAACCACTAATACTTAAATCAAAACACAAAGTGTTTTTTTTTGTTGCCAAAATCTCCATCATTGCAACAGTTACAAACTATTTTTCATTCTTGTCCCTGCATTAACCTTTAAAAAAAATTGAGAATTTTTTAAATGTCTGAAGAGCAGACAAATGACTGGTTAAGTTAATAACAGGGGAATTAGAGATGTTGGAAAACCATTACCTACCTTCCCATTTTGAGAAAATCTTTTCATGCTCTGCTACTGTCACTACATGTCTTCCCAACTTCATATCACTTCAAGTACACAGGGATATCTATCCCTTGAGCACTGATCCACTCCTATGGGTATGGGGGGAGGGGTGTGGTGGGGGATTCAGTTCAAAAATCATGCATTTGCAGTTGAAGCTCAATTATGATTTTAAGGCCTTCAATAGTGTAACTTTAAGTGGTAAAATAAAATGCATTATGTGAAGTATAGAATCAATGTGTAGTTACAAACTTGTTCAGATTGGTTAGTGTTATATATAGGGGGTGGGAGATTCATGGGGCATTTTTAAAGCAAATATTATTAATGCATCTCTAGTAATTGGTGTCCTTTGCAACTCACCTGGGTAATAATTTTTGCTGTTATACAAGGCATAAGAGGGGGGGGAGGGGGGGGGGGGGGGTTTGTATGGAGGCACTGCCCCATTTATAAAGGAAATGTTATAAATGCATCTCTAGTACTTGTGTTCACCTCTTGTAGGATCATATTATTGTGGTTTGTAAAAACAGAAATGTCCTTTTAAATATGATTCAGATTACATATTACAACTCAGTGGTCACTCATGAGTAGGAAAGTTTATTTATAGAAATTATTCTCTAGCCCTAGCCTAAACTCCCCCAAACCAGGCCAGTGGTCCTGTGAAAAATCCCTGAAATTTCAGAACAATTGGTCCAGGCATCTGGGAGGAGATACATTAAGCACGAACAGACAAACAGACAGACAGATACATGGGTGGGCAGACAGACAGACAGACAGACAGACAGACAGACAGACAGACAGACAGACAGACAGACAGACAGACAGACAGACAGACAGACAGACAGACAGACAGACAGACAGACAGACAGACAGACAGACAGACAGACAGACAGACAGACAGACAGACAGACAGACAGACAGACAGACAGACAGACAGACAGACAGACAGACAGACAGACAGACAGACAGACAGACAGACAGACAGACAGACAGACAGACAGACAGACACTAAATGAATTACAGTGAGGATACACTCATTTTATGCAAAAATTTGTGATGTTTTCTGCTCCAGACATTTGTGACCTCTTCCAATATATATAATCAGGTGATTCCATGAAAATTTGATTAGTAATGATGTACTCATATGTTATAGGCAATTTTTGGTTCATATTTTAATTTTATTTAAAATTGTTATATTTTAATACACTAAAGGACCATTTGTAGCTTCACCTGCAAGGTTGGAATGTTCATCTTCTTTTTTTTTTGATCCTCAATTTTCCTTAACTCAATCATAATTCAATAAGTATTAATAATTTTGAGGTGCCCAACATTTTGTGTTTTTAATCAGAGGAGCTATTGATGGTTGTGTGGAGATGAGGTGGGGTAGCAACTCTTGATGCAGCCACAAAGTGTTGTCAAATGAAAACAGGTTCATCTAATTAAGATTCCATTTTCCCCACCCCCTCCCTGATTTTCTGTGCCAAATAATTCCTCATTTGGCATGCAAAACAATGGTCCTTCTCATCGGTTTTTCCTTAGTTTTTGGTATTCTGTAACCATTTTTCATAGAATGAACTTGTGATTGTACCACCAATATGTAACCAATCACCTATTCACCCACCAAAACCTGGTATCTGTGTATTTGGAAACCAAATACCGAAAAAATTTTATTTTTTTTAATTTTAATTTCCTTCCATACAAATTCCTTGCCAAGAGCTGCAGCTCCATCTATTTTTTTTCTCTTGGGTTTTGCATACAGCTGCTCATTAGCCTGCCTGAAATATCTACTGTAGTTTAGCACTCTGGGTCTTAAACTACTAGTCTACCAAATCATCTTCAAGATTTCAAGCTTTCAACTCACGCTTTACTATTTACCCTCCATACACATTTTACTTATTTTGTTGTCTAGGTTAGAAAGACCCTTTACCTATTTTTTCCTGTGAATAACATTAAGGAAGGTAAAGGGTCTTATAGGTAAAGGGTCTCCCCATGTTAGAGTTGTACAACAAGCTAAACAATTCCAGCCAAACACCAGTTCACCTATGATTTAATGTTTTGACTTAATAATAACTTGATCTTGGGTAAAAAAATTTAAAGAAAAAAAAGGGGGGGGGGGGGGGAGGGGGAAAAAGGGCGAAAAAAAAGGGGGAGTGGGGGGGGGGGGGGGGGGGGAACCCAACCATGACCAGGAATTGAACCTGAGACCTTAGCACTAGTGTTCCTGTGGAAGTTTCTTAAGAAGGACAACAATTAGACCAACAAGAAAGTGACATTCAGACTCCCAAGGAAACATGTTCATGGGTAAAAAAATGTATTTGTATGACACTCCTTCACTCTTATGCCAAAATTTTTATGATATCTCCTTGATGATAAATATTTATTAATACATATTAGCTATACATATTCCTATGCTAAACTTTTAATAACTTCATTATTCAGCAGAATATAGTGGGCTAGGTGCTCACCCCAGGCTCCCTAATACTTGTACAAAGCTACCACTTCTACTACTTTTTGGATACACCACTATAATTATTCCACAGTTATTATTCCAAGGTAATTATTCCATAGTAATTATTCGACAGTATTTATTCCACAGTAAATATTCCACAATAGTTATACCACAGTAATTATTCCACAATAATTATTCCACAGTAATTTAGTCACAGTATCTATTCCACAATAATTATTCCACAGTAATTATTCAATAATAATTATTCCAAAGTAATTAGTTCACAGTAAATAGCCCACTGTAATTATTCCACAGTAATTTTCTCATAGGAATTATTCCACAGTAATTATTCTATAGTAGTTATCTCACAGTAATTATCTCACAGTAATTATCTCACAGTAATTATTCCACAGTAATTATTCCACAGTAATTATTCCACAGTTATTATTCCACTGTAATTATTCCACAGTAATTATTCTACAGTAATTATTCCACAGTAATTATTTCAATTTAGTGAAATGTTTGTGTTCATACTTCCTCTACACTTCTTGGTGGTAAGTTTAGAAACTCCTTGTTGTTGCTTTTCTATTCCCCTTTTAAAAAGGAGTGTTTGTTGTCAACCCTCAACCATGACCATGAATGGAGAGACAGACTATTCGATCTTTATAATGTAGATAGATGTCTTATGGGTAAATGTATGTGTGTCAGCCCGATGCCTGCCTGTCTAAAGATGTCTCAAAATTTTAGGGCTAATAACTATAGTTGGTGAAGGATATGTTTACCCAGAGAGCAGGTTTTGTTTGGTACAGCGATTTGGCAAATCAGCATGCACACACACACACACACACACACACACACACACACACACACACACACACACACACACACACACACACACACACACACACACACACACACACACACACACACACACACACACACACACACACACACACACACACACACACACACACACACACACACACACACACACACACACACACACACACACACACACACAAACAAACTATTTTTAGCCTTACAATGCAACAGGAAGAAATGTGGCCAGGTGGGATCCAATCCTTGTAGCTACCAGAGTCATGTTGTGTGTGCATGCCAAGTTTCAAGTCCTGAGGAAGATTGGCAGTAATATAATTCTCTTTTCTTTTATTTTAGCTAGTCACATCCATAGAAAGATTGTGGCCCAAGTAGCCAAATATTTTGTTGTTATTTTTTGGTTACTGAACCACATTTAGTGTAGGATGTGTCATCCTTGGTGATTTGTTTCATGCTTTGTCAGTTAATTTGATATTCACAAGTACACATACATCTCACATTCATTTATAAGACTAGGAAAAGGTGTAATTATTATTGACTGAACTAGTCCTTTTTATCAGGTATATGAAAAAGAAAATTGTGAAGAAGGAAAATTTCTCAGTTCAGGAATTGAACCACTGATCTTGTGCTTGGGAGATTTGTCTGCTGTGCCTTCACAATTTAGCCATTATATTCAGTTTTGGTATGAATTATTATTATTTTTTTTTTATAATTATTATTATTTTTTTTTTTTTTTTTTTTTTTTTTTGCCATCTGGGTTGCCAGGGTTTTAGAATAATATTATTGTGTACTACTAAGCCAAGCACACAAGTATCATGGATAATTAACTTAGTAGCTACATAAAATCACTTCCACATATCTATTCCCATTCCCAGAAGTCAACAGGATTTATCCTTGCACCCTGCCCTTTTTTTTAAATTTCAAACTAATTTTTACAATACAAATTTTATGAATATAAATTATAAAAATGACTTTCTATAAGAAATGAACAAGGAATACAAAAAAAAAAAAAAAAAAAAAAAAAAAAAAAAAAAAAAAAAAAAGAAGGAAGTATGAAATAGTAATCATGGGAAACTTTTAAGTATATAATCTAAATGTGTTGGTGTAAAATAACTATCTTTTCAGCCAATCCTTTCTCCTTGATATCCACAAGTGCTTGAGCGAAAGTCTTCCATTTCTCTGATGGACTCACTGATGTACAGTGGTCAATCCAAGCTTGCATAATTTCGATTAAGTGTCGACCACACTTTTGATAATCTGCCTCAATCTTTTGGATAGTGGTCAATTTCAGCCCCAATGTGAGCCCCAGATCACAGTACTTGTCAGGATTTAGGTCATCAGTGACTACAGCAATGGTATTCTTCACATTCACTTCCATGTCTGCATATATAAGGACAGGTTAACATTTAAATACCCGAAAATGACCAATATCAAAGTTAAGATTATGGAGTATGATTGTAGAGACTATTTATGTTGCCATGGCTATAAGAGATGAATCCTCTCACCTGCCATGATGGGAGGGGAGAGAACCACAACAATGTAACAAAGTGTTTACATAGTCAAAGGATCAGGGAAGAGAATAAGAACATACCTTTGTATTCCTCTCTGACAGCTCCCACTGCAACAGCAGCTGCTCCTGTAGGTATAGTTAGTCTCAACAATGTGGATTTAACAGTAATCTACAATTGACAGGTTACTATGGACTTAATGGATTTTAGAATACTGAATTTTACTTCATATATTTTAGCAGAAATGTGTACATGCATGTGAATGGTAGAACATTGTTATATCCTTTCCAATCTTAATATCTGATTCCTCCTGAAACATAACATGTCAAACATTAAAACTTCATTGTCCATTTTTAGTTTTATAAAAAATGCTTCATTTTACAAGCAACAAGTTAAGATATGTGGTAGAACCTTCTTTCATATCAGGCTGGTTCATTAGTCTTCTTATTTTGCTTCTGCTTTCAGATCTGCATACTTTGGTGGAGGTCTGTATCCAGATGCACTGGATTTAGCTAGCTGTTGAACAGCTGGTATTTTGGACTGGCCTTGATGTGGTGCATAGTATGTTATGGGTGGCCATAGTTATGTATGGAGTCTCTCAGAACCCAGCCCTACATGGGAGTAGTAAATTGGACCACACCCATTCTAACATGGTTTAGTGTGATCCATTGCCTGTGTGGAAGGTCTATTCCCAGAATATCATCCAGTTCCTCCATGAGATTTGGCAGGCAAGAGTGGTGCATTGCTTATCATTTTTTCTTCAAGCAGTGTGAGCCTCATCTGTTTGGAAACAGCCGTATATACAGTGATGTACAGGAGTTGTGGGGCCTATTCTCATAGAGCATCATTATTTCAGGAAGCCACACTGGTGCAGTCACCTGACAATGTTGCTGAAGAAGTGGTCATTGTTACTGATGATCTTGCATGATAGTATCACAACAGCTGCTCAACTAAGAACAGGTGGAGAAATACTAGAAATGATTGGTAACTTGTGGACCTGTACGTGCATATATCCCAATAGTTGTATGCTATGTACTGTTAAGAACTGCATGTGTCCATCCTCCTGTGTAGCTCTTGCACCAAGCCAGTGCCAAGTACTCAGCCACAGATAAATCCACAGCGTAGGTGGAGAAAGTTGAAGTGTTTATCACAATTCCTATAGTATTCCTGGCCAGCAGAATATCAGTAAGACAGACAATATGTTTTTTGACAGCTTATCTAAGTGCTTTCAGTAGGACAAGGTAAAGTTGGATTAGTCTCAAAGTGGAGCTTGCTGCAATTTATGCTGAAATGAGCTCATGTCTTGCTTCTCAGTTGTTGAAATGGAATGCCAATGTCTTGAGCTTGGCTATGCTGTGTTTCAAGCAGCAATTCACCAGGAAAGTTGAAAGAATGTACAAATCTATACTTTAACACAAGCTATTACCTTCCACTTATGTGGCTGCATGGACACAGTCAAGGATGTCATAAATGTGGTCACAGGAGCCAATAGTTTCCCAGTGTTTGTCAGCATGCAAGATAGCTAGGTCATCTGTTTATCTCAATTTTTTGGCAAGAATGTCCAAGCTGAGCTTTGATCTTATCCAAAGAGGTGAGAGTATAAATGTGACTGCAGTTATAATCTTCTAAAGTCTCAGTTAAAGTTACTGAAAGTGATAAGATGAAGCTTCTACTATGTTAAGTGCCATGCTTTCTTTGGATGATTAACAACTCAAAATCTACGTATGCATGCATGCATGCGCCAACAGATATAGTGCAGATAGCTTGCAGAGCCAATTAAGAATAGATAGGCAGTCTATTAGTCGATTCCAGTGCTGCGTGGTCTCACATAGAGTCCAGTCCTAATACAATAATGGAAATCAGACTACCACTATATCATACTTTAAGAGAGAGGGTTAGAAGATCAAATTACAGCTCTACAACTAATAGCTAATAGCTAATTTTAAAAAACAGCTCTCAGCTCAGTTGTTATATATTACAGATCACCAATCATGACAGTGGCTTGTGGTGATTAGGTAGACAAGAACATCACATGACAAAATTAATGATGATTTAGAAATGCTATATTTGAACGTCATCAATATCAAATAGTGATATCGTCCCAAAATTGTAGGTAAAGGTTGATATTTGAACTCCCACTCCTACAAATTGGTCTCATGCATATTTATGAAAAATACAACATCCTTAGAGCACTTGCAGGGACCAGTGTGTTCTATTTCCATTCAGTACAATGGATGCAACCTGATGTGTCTTATCAACAATTATCTGTTCAAATAATATTTGTGTCAGCATTTGGTGAAGTCATGTGACTGATCGGCAATGACACAGCAGTACTAATTCGTGAGCCACTGCAGCTGATGTCAACTGTTTCCTGTTCATTCCTATTCCATTCTCTTGCTCTCCAGTTCCATATCAAATATTGGAAATAATAATCATATTTTTGGACATTCCTATGTTTTATATTGTGTGATATAGAGTGGAAACTCACCGGGTGAGAACTGATGAGGAGAAGCAGTCAGGGATAAATGTTGAACAGTGGGTACAGGGACACCTGCATGAAATGTAAGACATATGATTTATAACAGACTCTATGAACTACTACCACAGTATCTTAGACCACATCCTCTACAGCTATACACATACCTTGGCCAAGCCAAAGTTTGTGATCTTGTGTCACCTTTCCAAGGCTGTACGGTTCCCTGGTACAGATAAGATAGTCAACTTTTCCCTCGATATACTCTGCAGCATGAAGAGAGTATCTGGTTTTGTGCTGCATCACACACTCAAAGGCAAGCACAGGTTCATCTGGAACATAGTGGAGAGCTTCTGTGACCAGATTGATGACTTCCTTGACTGTGTCCCGAACAGCTACACAAGTTGAAGGCAATAACGTGCAATAAAGTTCAGGATCAAAGGGGAAATGGAGGGTTACTTGGAAGAAGGAGTCATAGGAATCTTGGAGGCAAACTATGCCTAAGCCACAAGGACGAGTGAAAGAAAAGCTGTTTCTAGCTACGTCAAAATGCTCATGGTGTTTCCACTCCTTGCTAGAGATAAGCTTACATACCATGCTACAGAATATGCCTATTCTTGCTACGCTCCTTGGGAAGTGCAACATCATAGGGATGTGTAGCATGGGGTCAGCAGTCTGGCTATCAAACACACTCTTGGATATTTCTGCAGACAGCAAGCATGGCATCAGGAACTCCCCAGGAATCCTCTTGAACACGATCAGCAATTCCTCCAACAGTTTCAGCATGTCCATTGGAGTGAAATGAGAATTGTAACCACCGGAAATTTTCATCAGAATATTCTCAGTAATGATTGCTTGCTCTTTGAACTTCTTCCATGCCCCATCAATCACCCTCCCTGTATCGACACCTGTAGTCAGCTGGATGTGTTCTGTCACTACCTCTGTCACCATGTTCAATACAGCTTGAGGCTCTGCAAACACCTTGTCAGGAAACAACTCACTGAAGTAAAAGATGCGATTGGATTGTTCGAGATACTTCAGACTCTTCTTCAAGGATTTCTCATCCTTGAAGTACTTACCCACATTTTGCATTACTTCATTAACTGTGAATGCAAGCTCTCCAGTGGTTGACATTGAGGTAAGAGTCTCCTCCAATAAGTGATTTTTCACAGGTACGGTAATGATTTCTGCTCCTTCATCGTCCATAACAACCTCCATTATCTTCTGGCCCATTCGGTGGTCATATTCTTCAGGATACTTAGCATTTATGGCAAAGATCAGGTTCTTGCCCTCACAGTCTGCATAGATGGCATTATCTCTCAAACCAAGTGATCTCACCATCTCAGAGAGAGCCCTCTCCCTATCTTCTCTTGTCTCCTTGCATGTGTGCTCCAGGTCTCTGTGTGTGCCAACAATGAGGAACCGGATTTGCCTCTTTTCCTGAGTGTATGACACCACCATCTGCAAGAACTGACGCAGCATCTGTTCGTTAGTCAGCTTAGAAGGCTCCCCTTTCCCAACAGGCTTCCCATCCTTTCCATAGTAGTAGCTTATGGGATACTGATCAAGGCTCTCACTCAGATTAGTGACAACAATGGCAAGATCAAGACCACCAATGAATCTTGGAAGAATTTCAAGGAATTGTGGTTGCCCACCACTGTCAACCATTTCAACCACAAATTCATCAACGAGAGGCTTCACAGAATCAGCCGAACGTCTGGAAAGAGTATTAATCATGCCATTTTCGACATCTTGAGCCAGGTCAGAGATCTTCTTCCTCTTCTTGATGATCTTCTTAAACTTACTAATGATACCCTTCCTTTGGGCAACTGAGCAAAGGATATCTTTCCCAGATTTCATCATCATCTGGGAATATGTTTCTGAATCAACTTCTGAATAGATTTTCGGTGACACATCATCTTTTTTGAATCGTTTGAGGCCCATGGCTCGTATAGGAGTTTCAGCACAGGAGGTGCTGACACGTATGGAAGGAGGCTCCTTATCCAATAAGAGTGCCAAAGTGTGGCTCTTTCCAGAGCCAGCAAATCCCAAAATTACAGCCATCCTGCGCTTAATAGTCACATTCATATCCATGAGTGGCTCAAATATGTCTCGATTCTTCTCAATAGAACAAGCTGGGAGAGAAAGAAAGTAAATTTTTAGTTGTAGTAGAGAGTGATTAGTAATATTTTAGTTGATGGGAATAAGTCGACCATATTTGGGGAAAACAGCTTACTTCCCTCGTATATCAATATGACGCTGGCTCTTTTTATAGGACCAGAGAATACTAAATTTAAATCTTATAATCTATGCACATTTTTTTAACAAGTTCATTAAGAAACCTGTAAATCTACAAAATGAAGTAAATATAGTTACAGAATGCAATTTTGGCATTAGTAAGGTTCAAATTGATCAGATGTTGATATCAGTTTTATTTGGCATCTTCATATATATATACATATATATATATATATATATATATATAATTCAAATGTTATAGTCTATGCACATTTTTTTAACGAGTTCTTTAAGAAAAGGCTCCACATTAACCTATAAATCTACAAAATGAAGTAAATATAGTTACTGAGTGCAAATTTTGGCATTAGTAAGGTTCAAATTGATCAGATGTTGATATCAGTTTTATTTGGCATCTTCATATATATATACATATATATATATATATATATATATATAATTCAAATGTTATAGTCTATGCACATTTTTTTAACGAGTTCTTTAAGAAAAGGCTCCACATTAACCTATAAATCTACAAAATGAAGTAAATATAGTTACTGAGTGCAAATTTTGGCATTAGTAAGGTTCAAATTTATAAGATATTGATATTAGTTTTATTTGGCATCTTCATATATATATACTAGAGAAGAACCCACTCTGTTGACCATACTAAAAAAAAATACCTTCTTCAATGACAAGTGAACATGTGATAAGTCAAAGTGTTTTATAAGAAGTATCATTTTTGGAATTTTTAGCCTTACACACAGTAAAGAGGAAAAGGTGTGACCAGATGGAAACCACCCCATGTTATTCGCTAAGTCAAGTTGTGTCTGCATGCCAAGTTTTATGTCTGCATCTCTATTCTTTTTTTCTAAAAGAAGTACCATTTTTGGCTTTTGTTTACTATAGGAGGGGTTGTGGCCATATAAACCTGCTTAAGACATTCCCCCGGTGACATTAACTTTAAATATATATGGGTTGGTGGGTCTTACTATAACCGTTCAAGCATGTCTCGAGGACACATGGACAATCCGACAGACAAACAATTCGCACTTTATAGTATAGTTAAAGTTGTAGTCTTTGTGTCTGTATGTCTTCCAGTAGTGCCTTCAGTTTTCAAATCAGACCCAGAACCAATATATTTTTGGAATCAGCATCTCCAGGAGAACATTTATATATCTATATATTGCCAATTCCACTTGCTGTACTCTCGTGAAGCTAAAAAATGCCAAAAATGGTAACCCTGGAACCAATGGAGCTAAAACTCTGCAGAGATTATCCTTGGGTGCTTACTAAGTGTTTTCCACAAAAACAAAACAAATTCTGAAAGTGTTATCCTGTTGGAAGAAATAATTTGGATTTCAGTGGTAAAGCACAGGCCTCCCAAGTTTAAACTCAGTGGTACAAATTTATACTCAATTGATTTCCCTACCCCTCCCTTTATTCTCCTTTTTCCTTTCCTTCCTTCTTTTTTCATTCACTTCCCCACCTTTTTCCTCCATTATTATCTTCTTTCTATATTTTTCTCCTTTTTTGCCACTTTTTTTTCTAATTCTTTCCATGGCTCAAATATTTTAATTTTGATTTACTATTTGTTGAGTAGATTTGTTCCATGTAAAGTACTGATCTGAGTAGATGGAAGCATACTTGCACACACACGAATGCAATTCGAATTAGGTGACAGGTCATTGAAATATTTATTTTTTTGTGATATTGTCATTTCATTTGTTTGGATGCCAACTTATTTAAAGGAGGCTGACACCTGTGTAGAGAATGTGGAGTAATCCTGAGAAATGTAGCCACAAGTAGTGAATTTTGGAAACAAATCGGGAAGGAAAGGGTTAATTGGGAAATTGCTAAAATTGTCAAAACTGTAGTGAATTTTCAGCAGGAGTCAGGGATTCCAGACAAAGTCGGACCATAGCCAGCTGCATATGCAGAATAAGATAAGACTGGATATGAATGACTTCAATCTTTTGAAGCACTTTCAATTGCAACATGGACACTCTACCTAATAACAGTTTAGTTGTGTCTTTTTATAGTCAGGCCATTCGGGGGGGGGGGCCCTGCTTGCCCAGCCTTTGTTCATTAAATGAGTTTATTGTAATTACTTCATTTTCTCTTTGTTCTTATAATTAATTTCCTTCACCAAAACCCATAACACACATTATCTCAATTAGCTATCTTAATTAACTTTGTTATTATCATCTTTCTTATTCATTTCTTTATTCTCTTTCTAATTATTAACTTTTTGATGTCCTTTACTTGTTCCCTGCCTCATCACAGGCAGAGTCACTGGGAGTAGTCTCGGTGGCTCTGACAGGGGGTGGGAGAACACTAGAGACTAAATAACTGGGATCATTAAGAACCAAATTTGCCATAAACACATTTGAGAATTCAATAATTTCCGTATAAACTTTTCAGAACAAGCAAATACTGAATGATATATGAGAAACTCAGGTGTTTATATAACAATGGAACAGGAAAATTACAATGGCCACTCATTGTTCAGCAAAAATAGTCTATTCAATGCCCATACTGAGGCAATAACAGGGTGATACAGATGCAAAAAAAAAAAGACACTTCCTTTTTTTTTTTTAATGAACATTTCCTATAATAAAATGACACTTTATTTCAAAAGGGACACATCTTGGCCAAATTTATGGGAGGGCAGCTGCTCTCCTGTTAAATACGGGCTTGTCATCAAAATATACTCAATGTCATAGCCCAACTCTTTACCAACATATTCAGTAGTAAATGTCAAGCTATTCTAGACTAACTCTAAACTATTCCTTGATGACAACTATTATTTTTTGCTGTACGATATTCATCATTAAAGAATATCCACGTCATCCATAGCGGACAGAGTTACTCTGGATAACCTGATGTTGTCTACTTATACCCACAGACATTCCAGACTCCTCTGTCAGAGTATCTGCGGTCAGGAGAAGATGGAGTTTTCTGGTTATCTGCAGATATCCACGATTCCCTGTTCTATAATGCTATATTTTCTGCTCTACTCTATAGATGTGCCTCTATATTCACATGTAGGAAATGAAGGAAGCACACCTCCACCTGGGCATATTGTGACTGATTGCTCTGGGATATCTGTTGCGGACATCTCAGGATGATATGCAAACATCCAGAGTAACTCTGTCATCCACAGATAGCATGGGATCGACAGCAATCACTGTAGACCACACTTCACAAGGAAGGCAGGACCACACTCCACAATGGAAGGCAGGACCACCCAACAAAAGGAAGCATCAATGGTAGCAATAAAAGGTTAATCATTTCATAGCTGGCATTAGACAACCATACAAGCAAGGGACTGGATGAACTTGAGGAACTCAATGAACTGTGAACATCTTTAGCTGGTAATGTCCTATAATCTATGTATATATTATATATATATATATATAACTCATGGTTGTATGAACCCATCTATGTACACATGTACCTATGTGGATAATGACCTCCCAAACAATTGGACCTAGAGACCTGAAAAATGTCAGAACCACAGGAGGGGGAATCCTGAAGCTGCAGGACCTGAAAAACAGGATTTTTACAAGCTTAAGTAAATTTCCGTACTACACAATAACTACAAAGTTGTACTAGCAAACACATATGTAATTTAATCTCAACCGAATTATTAAAACCCAAGCAAATTCAATAGGTTAACATACCATAGCTACTGTTTTCATTATTGCTATGCAGTCCATTCATACAAAAAGTAATAACTCAAGTAAAAGCTGTGCTACAATTAAAACCAAAAGGAACATCCATAATTCCAAAGCACACCTTAAGGTTCTGATTACTCTGCATTATACCATGCTTCTAAAACATTCTTACCTTCTAAAATATTTTTTAAAAAGAAAAAAAATCAACAGGCAACATTGGAATCAACCTTTTATCATTACACAATGCTTTTAAAACATCCTGAAGCTTCTAAAATATCAAAGGGCAACCTGGTTGCATGCATATTTATGAGCTGCTGTTAATTGAATGAAACCACAAGGTTGAGTGACTTCATTCATGTTCAATTGGCACGGGTGATGCCGGGCATACCCTCTAGTTGCAGATAACAGAAAATTAATTACAGTACATTCTTGATATATTTCAAAATGTGTGGTTTAACAATAGAAAAGAACAGTGCCCACTTTGTCTGTACCAGTCCACAAATTAAGAATCTATCAAATTCTATTTCAAGTGTTTTGTAAAAAAGTCACTATTTAGTACCCACTTGAAAATTAGTCAATTTATAATAAACAAATAGATCAGATAGACTTATTGAATAAGATCAATACACAAAAGCATGCTTGCAGGTATGACAGATTTGTTCCAGAGATTGAATCTAGAATAAAATTATAATGTCAAGGAAATGAATATTACTGTGAAAATATTTCAGGACTAATGCTGATGCTGAACTACTAAGCTTCAAAACTAGCTGCCTTAAGTCTTGAGCCCATTAATGTATGGACTTAGTGATATCACAACAGTGCAGCCTACTTGCACATAATTAGCTAGTCATTTAAACACAATAGAAATAGTGACCCTAATTACTAAAATTAAATATACAAAATACAATTAATGGACGCTGATTAGTACAAACTATAAGCATTTCCATAGTTCACTGAAAGTTCATGACATGCAAAACTGCCATATGTAATCAGTGTAGTTCCATGAGTTCAGTCATGGAGAACTGTTAGTACAAGATTGATGTGGAGTAAGTAGCTCAATGTTAGGCTATCACACTCTCCTATATGCACACTATGCCATCCGTTTATATACACACATCTGAGGTGTTCTAAATAATAAGACAAATATAATTCTATAAATACTCACCAGGTGAAAGGATAGTCCAGTTGTCCACAATAGATGGGTGAATATCAAATCATAATAGCAACAAAAACAATTTCATGGCTGAAAGTTTTCTTCGAAAAATAAAAAATCCGAACTTGAGACTAGCTCACCTCCTATGATTATATAAAGTTAAGAATGAGAGAGAAGAGACATACATTGATGATGTTTAAGTTATAATGTTCAACTGAAATAAATCAAGTAGGTTTAATAGACAGGATATGAGACGTGTTATAATATAAGTGGCTTAGTGCACATTTCCCTATAATGCTAGGAATACACTGGCATTGCAATTCACTATCTATGATGATATATAGTAAGTGGAACAGTGAGAAAGAATTAAATGATTCCTCTTAGAGCTAATTAGGGTATATCTTCTGAAAGTGAGAGTAATAGATTAATTCACTCTGCATAAAAATAGGGGGAAAAATTGAACAAAGAGAATGTTGGATGCATTATTGAACAATAGTTATGATAAGATATTGTGTTGAACCAAGAAATTATATTAGTTTATGTAATTCTAATAAAATTAATTAGTTGGTCATTAACGTGTGTATGTATTCTGTTTCCTACAGATCATGTGCTGCCTATTGCTTGTCTGAGGGCTAATGCAGGAAGTTCAGCTAAACGCCTTGTCATCATTTCCAGAGTATAAGAGGACTACACCTATTATATTCTGATGCAGTAAAACAACACTCCAATTTTAAATAATTTTCACCACTAAATATCTTAACCTACACTTTATAAAGAAATATCTTGTAAAAAAAGTTCTGTGATGTCTCATTAGAACTACACTAGCTAATTGACTTACTTTCTATATTGATATGGAGTTCCAACAAGATGAGAAATAAGACATCCAAATGTAAGTACTTGCAAACTTTTTGATAGTTGTAGTAGCGAAATAGCTATGTAACTCACCAGCTTTGAAGAGAAATAGGACATGATAAAGAGTGAGATAATTAATGAATGTCTTCTTTTAGAGGTAGCTATGCACTAGCATTGTAACTCACCAGCTATGATGATATAGAGTCAGGAGGTCAGACAGAGAGAAATAGGACATGTTGAAGTGTGAGATAATTTATGAAAGTCTTCCTATAGAGGTGGCAATAGACTAGCATTATAACTCACCCCCTATGATGATATAAAGTAAGGAGGTCAGAGAGAGAGAAATAGGACATGTTTAAGTGTGAGATAATTAGTGAAAGTCTTCTTGTAATGGTAGCTATACACTAGCATTGTAACTCACCCACTATGATGATATAGTGTCAGGAAGTCAGACAGAGAGAAATGGGACATGTTCAAATGCGAGATAATTCGGGAGTTTTCTTGTAGAGGTAGCTATATACTAGCATTGTAACTCACCCTCTGATGATATAGAGTCAGGAGGTCAGACAGAGAGAAATAGGACATGTTCAAGTGGGATATAATTAGTGAAAGTCTTCTTATAGAGGTAGATATATTCTAGCATTGTAACTCACATCCTATGATGATATAGAGTCAGGAGGCCAGACAGAGAGAAAAAGGACATGTTAAGTGTGAGATAATTAGTGAAAGTCTTCTTATAGCGGTAGCTATAAACTAGCATTGTAACTCACCAGCTATGATGATATGCAATCAGGAGGTCAGATAGAGAGAAGTAGGACAAGTTCAAGTGTTATATACTTAGTGAAAGTCTTCTTGTAGTGGTAGCTATAAACTAGAATTGTTACTCACCAACTATGATGATATAGAGTCAGGAAGTGGACAGAGAGAAATAGGACATGCTCAAGTGTGAGATAATTAATGAAAGTTTTCTTGTAGAGGTTGCTATAAACTAGCATTGTAACTCACCTCCTATGATGATATAGAGTCAGGAGGACAGACAGAAAGAAATAGGACATGCTCAAGTGTGAGATTATTACTGAAAGTCTTCTTGTAGTGGTAGATATACACTAGCATTTTAACTCACCTTCTATGATGATATACAATCAGGAGGTCAGACAGGAAGAAATAGGACATGTTCAAGTGTGAGATAATTAGTAAGAGTCTTCTTGTAGAGGTTGCTAAACACATGCATTGTAACTCACCGACTATGATGATATAGGGTCAGGAGAACAGACAGAAAGAAATAGGATATGTTCAAGTATGAGATGATTAGTGAAAGTCTTCTTAGAGGTAGCTATGCAATAGCAAGGTAACTCACCGCCTATGATGATATAGAGTCAGGAGGTCAGACAGAGAAAAACAGGACATGTTCAAGTGTGAGATAATTAGTGTAAGTCTTCTTGTGGAGGTAGCTATGCACAAGCATTGTAACTCACCTCCTATGATGATACAGGTTCAGGAGGTCAGACAGAGAGAAATAGGACATGTTCAATTATGAGATAATTAGTGCAAGTCTTCTTGTAGAGGTAGCTAAGCACTTCCATTGTAACTCACCATCTATGATGATATAGAGTCAGGAGGTCAGACAGGGAGAAATAGTACATGTTAAAGTGTGAGATAATTAGTTAAAGTCTTCTTGTAGAGGTAACTATGCACTAGCATTGTAACTCACCTCCTATGATGATATAGAGTCAGGAGGTCAGACAGAGAGAAATAGGACATGTTCAAGTGTGAGATAATTTGTGAAAATCTTCTCATAGAGGTAGCAATACACCGGCTTTGTAACTCACCCCCTATGATGATATAGAGTTAGGAGGTCAGAAATCGAGAAGTAGGACATGTTCAAGTGTGAGATATATAGTGTAAGTCTTGTAATAGAGGTAGCTATGCACTAGCATTGTAACTCACCGCCTATAATGATATAGAGTCAGGAGGTCAGACAGAGAGAAATAGGACATGTTCAAGTGTGAGATAATTAGTGAAAGTCTTCTTAAACAGGTAGCTATGCACTAGCATTGTAACTCACCGCCTATGATGATATAGAGTCAGCAGGTCAGACAGAGAGAAATAGGACATGTTCAAGTGTGAGATAATTAGTGTAAGACTTCTTATAGAGGTAGATATGCACTAGCATTGTAACTCACCGACTACGATGATATAGAGTCAGGAGGTCAGACAGAGAGAAATAAGACATGTTCAAGTGTGAGATAATTAGTGAAAGTCTTCTTGTAGAGCTAGCTATACACTAGCATTGTAATTCACCCTCTATGATGATATAGAGTCAGGAGGTCAGACAGAGAGAAATACGACATGTTCAAGTGTGACATAATTAGTGAAAGTCTTCTTAGAGAGGTAGCTATGCACTAGCATTGTAACTCACCTCCTATGATGATATAGAGTCAGGAGTTCAGACAGATAGAATCAGGACATGTTCAAGTGTGATATAATTAGTGAAAGTCTTCTTGTAGAGGTAGCTATGCACTAGCATTGTAACTCACCTCCTATGATGATATAGAGTCAGGAGGTCAGACAGAGAGAAATAGGACATGTTAAAGTGTGAGAGAATTAGTGGAAGTCTTCTTGTAGAGGTAGCTATGCACTAGCATTATAACTCACCAGCTATGATGAAATAGAGTCAGGAGGTCAGACAGAGAAAAATAGGACATGTTGAAGTGTGAGATAATTAATGAGTCTTTTTATAGAGGTAGCAATAGACTAGAAATGTAACTCACACTCTATGATGATATAGAGTCAGGAGGTCAGACAGAGAGAAATAGGACATGTTCAAGTGTGAGATAATTTGTGAAAGTTTTCTTGTAGTGGTAGCTATCACTAGCATTGTAACTCACCCTCTATGATGATATAGATTCAGGAGGTCAGATGGAGAGAAATAGGACATGTTCAAGTGTGAGATAATTTGTGAAAGTTTTCTTATAGTGGTAGCTATACACTAGCATTGTAACTCACCAGCTATGATGATATAGAGTCAGGAGGTCAGACAGAGAGAAGTAAGGCATGTTCAAGTGTGAGATAATTTGTGTAAGTCTTCTTATAAAGGTAACTATGCACCAGTATTGTAACTCACCTTCTATGATGATTTAGAGTCAGGAGGTCAGACAGAGAGAAATAAGACATATTTAAGTCTGAGATAATTAGTGAAAGTCTTCTTGTAGAAGTAGCTATATATTAGCATTGTAACTCACCTCCTATGATGATATAGAGTCAGGAGGTCAGACAGAGAGAAATATAACATGTTCAAGTGTGACATAATTAGTGAAAGTCTTCTTATAGAGGCATTTATACACTAGCATTGTAACTCACCTCCTATGATGATATAGAGTCAGGAGTTCAGACAGATACAATCAGGACATGTTCAAGTGTGATATAATTAGTGAAAGTCTTCTTGTAGAGGTAGCTATGCACTAGCATTGTAACTCACCTCCTATGATGATATAGAGTCAGGAGGTCAGACAGAGAGAAATATGACATGTTGAAGTGTGAGATAATTAATGAGTCTTCTTATAGAGGTAACAATAGACTAGCAATGTAACTCACAAACTATGTTGACAGAGAGTCAGGAGGTCAGACAGAGAGAAATAAGACATGTTCAAGTGAGAGATAATTAATGAAAGTCTTCTTGTAATGGTATCTATACACTAGCATTGTAACTCACCTCCTATGATGATACAGTGTCAGGAGGTCAGACAGAGAGAAATAGGATATATTCAAGTGTGAGATAATTTGTGAAAGTTTTCTTGTAGTGGTAGCTATGCACTAGCATTGTAACTCACCGCCTAAGATGATATAGGGTCAGGAGGTCAGACAGAGAGAAATAGGACATGTTCAAGTGTGAGATAATTAGTGAAAGTATTCTTATAAAGGTAGCTATGCACCAGTATTGTAACTCACCCTCTGTGATGATATAGAGTCAGGAGGTCAGACAGAAAGAAATAAGACATGTTCAAGTGTGAGATAATTAGTGAAAGTCTTCTTGTAGAGGTAGCTAACACTAGCATTGTAACTCACCTTCTATGATGATATAGAGTCAGGAGGTCAGACAGAAAGAAATGACATGTTCAAGTGTGAAATAATTAGTAAGTCTTCTTGTAGAGATAGCTAGACACTAGCATTGTAACTCACCATCTATGATGATATAGAGTCAACAGGTCAGATAGGGAGAAGTAGGATATGTTCAAGTGTGAAATAATTAATGTAAGTCTTCATGTAGTGTTAGCTATACACTAGCATTGTAACTCACCTTCTATGATGATAGAGTCAGAGGTCAGACAGAGTGGAATAGGACATGTTCAATTGTGAGTTAATTAGTGTAAGTCTTCCTATTGAGGTAGCTATGCACTAGCATTGTAACTCACTGCCTATGATAATATGGAGTCAGGAGGTAAGACAGAGAGAAATAGGACATGTTCAAGTGTGAGATAATTAGTGAAAGTTTTCTTATAGTGGTAGCTATACACTAGCATTGTAACTCACCACCTATGATAATATAGAGTCATGAGGTCAGACAGAGAGTAATAGGACATGTTGATGTGTGAGATAATTAATGAAAGTCTTCTTATAGAGGTAACAATAGACTAGCAATGTAACTCACAATCTATGATAATATAGAGTCAGGAGATCAGACAGAGAGAAATAGGACATGTTCAAATGTGAGATAATTAGTGAAAGTCTTCTTGAAATGGTAGCTATACACTAGCATTGTAACTCACCTCCTATGATGATATAATGTCAGGAGGTCAGACAGAGAGAAATAGGATATGTTCAAGTGTGAGATAATTTGTGAAAGTTTTCTTGTAGTGGTAGCTATGCACTAGCATTGTAACTCACCGCCTATGATGATATAGGGTCAGGAGGTCAGGAGGTCAGGAGGTCAGACAGAGAGAAATAAGACATGTTAAGTGTGAGATAATTAGTGAAAGTCTTCTTATAAAGGTAGCTATGCACCAGTATTGTAACTCACCCTCTATGATAATATAGAGTCAGGAGGTCAGACAGAGAGAAATAGGACATGTTCAAGTGTGAGATAATTAGTGAAAGTCTTCTTGTAGAGGCAGCTATACACTAGCATTGTAACTCACCTTCTATGATGATATAGAGTCAGGAGGTCAAACAGAGAGAAATAGGACATGTTTAAGTGTGAGATAATTAGTGAAAGTCTTCTTATAGTGGTAGCTATACACTAACATTTTAACTCACCAACTATGATGATATAGTCATGAGGTCAAACAGAGAGAAATAGGACATGTTTAAATATGAGATAATTTGTGAGTCTTCTTTTAGAGGTAGCTATACACTAGCATTGTAACTCACCCTCTACGATGATATAGAGTCAGGAGGTCAGACAGAGAGAAATATGACATGTTTAAATGTGAGATAATTAGTGAAAGTCTTCTTATAGAGGTAGCTATGCACTAGCATTGTAACTCACTGGCTATAATGATATATAGTCAGTAGATCAGAATAAAATTGTACACATAGTTTTTTAATATTTAATTTTCTATATTATATAAAGAGTTTTCTTGATCTCTTAATGACTCACTTTCTAAGATACAGTGATGTTATTAATTAGGAGATGCGGGATAAAGCACATGACAAATAGTGAATTAACTTTTGAAATGATATCTATTTCCCAAATCAAAATATATAATTGTATATGATTATTGTAATCATAACTAAATTAAGTAAATGTGCAGCTTTTCTGGCCACCAATTATCAAGGAAAGCTGCTTACCCAATTCCTACCCCCCCCCTTACCAGTACCCCCTATATATATACCTGCATGACTGTCAAGAACAAATTCTAACCAATAAGTATTCATCATTAGGATGAGAACATTTTTTTTATTCCATATTAGTCAAGTTTTGAATTATAGCTTCCTTAGGTTGTTTCAGGAATCTCTCCTTCAGCCTTTCAGTGAGGCTTGTCTTTCTGGTCAATCTGGACAAGTCAATCAAAATTAAGGAAGGGATGGAAGGCAAGTCCCTCAAAGCTCTTTAGGTGCTGATCCATTTCCTCTGACACACCCCCCCTCCCCCATTCACAGTATCCCCCTGCTTCACTGTTTTCTTTCTCTGAAAGAACCCTATGGAAATCAAGAGCTCTATTCTTAGTTTCTTTTCAACAATGCTGTATCCCTGAAAAAGGGGAAAAAAATTTTTCATCATTGCAAAAGAGTACAGGGCTCTCTGCAGTTGTACATATATACATACATACACCAAGTTTCCCAGTAATGCCAGAAGCTTCAAAAAAAAAAAAAAAAAAAAAAAAAAAAAAAGGTACACAATTGGTATAAAAAATCAATTTATATTTCACCTTTTGGCCACTGGTAGCTGCAAACTGCTCCTGAAATGTTTGTACCCCATTGCAAATAAGTACTAGCTCTCTACAGCTGTGCTACTTACCTTTATTACCTACCTTCAGAGGTGCCACAGAGCTGCCACTAGAGCATTCCACACTGATTCCTTACCAATGCCACTTTTTCAATGCAGCTGCTCAAATACACTTGAATTAACAGATTTGATGGTTTATCCTACTGACCAGAATAAATCTTATTAAAATTAAGTTTGAGCCACCCCTGAAGCTAAAAATTCAATTTTTTAAGGGGGGGGGGGGAAATGAATAAAAGCTGAACCACCAGGAATCAAACCTGGGACTTTCAGCTTGGGAGACTCTAGTCTTTACCACCAATTTGTTTTCGGGCTATATTTTGTATGGAAAATTTGATTTCTCTTTTCTCTCACCAGTGATGCCACTTTTTCCAATTTTGATCCAAAGTTACTTTGTCACCCCTCCACATCACCCCCCCCCAATTTTTAGCTAAGTCCACCATGACATCTCAGAGGAGATAGCAGACCAAGTTTTGTGACAAACAGATGCCAAATTCACTAAGTAAACCAGATCATTTACTTTGCTAGGAACGAATCAATGTCATTTAGAGATTACAGACATGAATTTATAGTTGTTGACACAAGTGTGTGGGGGTCAAGATGGTTTGAATACTCCATCTCCTCCATAGATGCTACCACCATACTAGTCCTGACTTTGAGGTAGAGTCAATACTACCCTCAGTCAAGGTGTTGAAGGGTAACTGTAAAAGATATATATTATTCATTTTTTATTGTCTTCTCTTGTTGTCCTTAATGCATAATGGGTATAAAAAAATTGGGAAACTTTTGGTCCAATACTCATTAAGAAAACTTAGTTTCATATTTCTTTGGCAACGTAGCTAGCTCTTCAATTATATCACAAGAGAGACAACAGCTGCTTTAACTCACCTAAAGCCATTCCCTCCTTCAACAATTCCTGGAGTCATTTAATAAGCTAAATGTAGCAGCTGGCTAGCTTTGGCCACTTCTGGTGTAAAACTGAATAGCTAGCTAGCTAATTGCTGAACATGTAATTGTTGATTTTTACACATTGTTATGACATTAATAGCTGGTAACTGCACCAATAATCAGAGCTCTATCATTTAACTTAAGGAATTATTGAAGTAATTTTATGACTTTAGGTTAGCTTTTGTTTCAAGTGTCCCCCTTTGACACCATTGAAGAGTTGCAATCCCACACAGGGGCAGATCTAGAAAAATTGAAAGGGGGCTCTTTCTTTAAATTTGTCCCTCCCCCACCTCCCATTCATGGTTTCACTTGTGACACACAGGTCTAGGAACACTTGGAATGGTGGGGAGGGGGTGGATATATCCACATATTTTTGTCAAGAATGGATTTATAACAAATTGCTTACTGCACTGTAAAGAAACAACGAAGTTTGTTGTTACAACTAAGTGCATTTACCATATGGAAACCCTGTGGTTATAACTAAGTACTTTTTCTGTATAAAATCCCAAAAGTTTATATCTTACCACAACTTTAACCTCATATAATGAGTTCTAAATAATTATTTTGACTGGTCTAAAACTACATGTTTTAATAAATATTATAGTAATTATTTGCTACAGGTCTTAGTGCACACTGCCCTTGTAGTTGTAGGGACCACCAGACACTGAATGACTTTAACAGTCACTGTTATTACATCAGCAATATTTTTGTAAGAATCAGTTTAATAAATTTTATACACAGCTAACAGCACAGCACATGATAAAAACTTAAGAGGGAATGTTCAAATTGTTATCTCTACGATTGCTACCTCAGTTATAGTGATCTATCTACTTCAGACAGTGCCACTCAACTCTTTATCAAGAGTAAACCTAAGTCTGAGTTTGCATTTATGTTGGGGGCAGCCTCCAACATTGTCAGTCTAATAAGGTGGAACTGTGTGTGTGTGGGTAACAGAATACAAGGTGGAAAATTTATGTGTATCTAACAGAAAACAATATTGAACATTGTGTTCAATTATCTGTTTATTGTAATTGTGTATTTTTTGTGAGGCCTGGCTAAGCCTTTAAAAGCTCAGCCAGAGCCATTTTGAGGGATGTTCTGCTATGCTGTGCTGAAGACAACTTAAAACAACACACACACACACACACACACACACACACACACACACACACACACACACACACACACACACACACACACACACACACACACACACACACACACACACACACACACACACACACACACACACACACACACACACACACACACACACACACACACACACACACACACACACACACACACACACACACACACACACAGACACCACACACGGGTGTTGGGCACAGGCAATGGCTTGCCGTCAGGCTCCACCCCTGACCTGACATAATAAAATAAAGGTGTTTAGAATATGGTGAAGCGCTGGGGGGGGGGCCCAGAAAAAGGAGAAGATAGCAGATAAAGATATGAGTTTAAACAATAAAGTAACATTTCTCGCTGGCTATCAGTTGCTCCTTCTGCTTTCCTTCCCTTGCTTACCCCACCCTGCCCACCTCAAAAAAAACAAAATTGCTCTGGTTGTTCAGAGTTTGTCTTAGGTGGTCCCCAACAAATGAAACAATTAAAAACTTAATCATTTTTTTTTAAGTAATAAAAATAAATAAATTTAATAATATAATGCTGAAATAAAGTAAATAAAGGGAAAGCTATATCTTGTTGTTTTTATAAAAAGTATTTATTTATTTTCTTATTTGCTTACTTTTTTTTTCTTAATTTAATAATTAAATGGATAATCAAGTGGAATAAGTAGAGGGCTAGACAAGGGATAGGTTATATTAATTATATATATTCTTTCATATTTATTAATTTATTTTTTTCCCTAAATATATGCATCTATTTATTAAACTGTAAGTAGAAAAAAAAAAGCATGTTTGTTTTATGAAAATGAAAATTTGGTAACATCAATTGATAATGGACACTCCAGTAAAATGATAAGCATAAGTGTATACCACACACTGTAGAAAAGCTTCATCTCATGTTAATTTCACCTTAATTAGAATTTCAATTATCCTCCAACTGATGTTACCAAATATTTTTGGTTACCTTTTTCTTTAAAAAATAATAATACAGTGTAGTAGATACAGTGTGAAACACAGCTAAGCAAATCAATTATATACCCCTAATTACTTATTTATTTTATTTCAGAATTTTTCTATTTTAATATAGACCTAGTTTCTTTAATTTGTTTCATTTATTTTTCATTTTATTATTTTTTTATAGCCCTAGCCCTTCATTTATTTTATTTAATTTTCCTTTCTTCTTCTTTTTTGTCTTAGCCTGAGCCCTTATTTCCTTCATCTAATTAATATATTGTGTTTTATTTCATTCCTTTAATAGTAATTAAAGTAGATTTAATAAAAGTTAGGGCTTGGGTTAGGTCTATATCATTTACTAGATGGCAGAACCTTGGCTCCTATGTTGTGGTAGACCTGTCCTTGGGTGGAAAGAGTAAGACTCCATTAGGAAGTGCTGACATCTTTATGCCCCAGGTTGGTCATCTTTAGTGCCATCCCACAGGCACATAAGGTCAGGTGGTAGGTGAAGGAAAGGATCTAAAATACTCTGCCATTGGAGCAGATTGCTGGAGTATTCCCATTGAATGTGTCAGGTCCACAATCTGGACACCATAAGTCATATCTTATCTTGGGGATGATTGGGACATTTTGGGGTTTTTACGGCTGGAGCTGCTTGTGTGTGGTTAAATTATACAAATTGCTTGTTTTCCTGGTTATAATTAAGGACCTTATTTTACCTTATCCAAATTTAGCTGATGGAGTTAATATACTTTTGTTCTGTGGTCCACCGTTTTTTAGATAGGTGTAGAGCTGGGAAATAAGACAATTACAGTTAAGCTGATGAAAATTAAGCTAAGCTCATAATTATTGTATTTTTTGGTCAAACAAAAATTACCTCCCAACTCAGTTAGTAAGCAACAGTTGAGATATAGTCTAAATCAACACTAGTGAAACACTTCCTATTCAGTCTAGAAATTGAGACAATTACAGTTTAAAAAATAATGGCAATGAAAGTCGAGGCACAATTTTTTTTAATAACTCATTTTAACTTAAATTTAGCTCCAGATTCATCAAATCACCAACACAAATCTATAGCTCATTTCAGATTACTATTTCCAAATTTACCTACTTCAAGAACAAAATTTGTTAAAAGAAAAGGCTATAGTTTTTCTCTAATTTATTTTTGTTGGACATTTTTAAGAAATTCAAAGATCTTCCACAGGGATTGGACCACATAGGGAGTAGAATAAAATTTGAATGTCTGTTCTTTATCACTTGTGGTTCAAAGTCTTTTCCTGTCAGTTACACAGTCAAGCAAGAAGGCATGCACAGTTAGTAAAAATATTATATAATTTCCAAAAGCTAGGATTCAGGTAAGTTGTAATTTGCTACAGCTAATTCAAACTGATTTTGATTTCTTCTGTGTGTCTTGTATGCTGTTGGAGTGCAAATAAATATTTCAAGTCAATAACAAGAATTGTGTGTTAGAAAAAGGTGGGCTCAAACAAGCCTTGTTCAGGCTTCTCTAGATCTGCCCCTGCCACAGGAAGTAAATTTTGGAAGATATTTCTTATTTCTAGTAACAGATCTTATTACAGTTTTTTTTTTTTTTTTTTTTTTTTTAATGTTTTTTTGGTTTTTTTTAAATTATTTTAGTTATCCTTTAACTACTCTATCTTAATTATGTTTGGAAAATCTAGCCTTCTACACTCACAAACTTCCTCAAGTTGTTTAGTCTCTGTGGGTTACGTTGAATCCAAGTGAGATAGAAATCTTAAGGGACCAAATATAATCTAATCATTATTATCTAATACACAGATAATTGATATATGCTGCACATGAATAATTAAATTAAATGGTGATCTAAGAAACAAATAATCATAAGAATCCAACCAACAGCTAATTCAAATAATCTTTATATTAAGAATGATCTAAATGTCATGACAATTCATAGATATGTTAATACACAATCATGTTTTATTTGTGCAAACATTTGCATAATTCTCTTTCTTTCTCTTCTAATTATCTATCGAGCAACAATGTTCACAAAACAATTGATATTTTAAGATATCGTATTACAGCCGGCTCAAATAGAGTTTCCAGTATATATGCACATCAATGCACATCAATGCACATGCTAACCATTAAACATGAGTGGGTCACACTTAGTCAAGTTATGTTTACACAAGAGTCATGGGAAACACACGAAATCTACCATCCCATAATAGCATCTGAAATACTTACCTCAGCCATTCTTTAGGTGTTGACTTCTATCTAGTAATAACAAAAGTTTCAGGAGTCAACATAAAGTTATCAACAATTGTGTATGTTTGTTCATTGGTTGGTTTGTTTGCGGCTATGTAATAAGAATTACCAAAATAACATGATATCTCTCAATTAGTTTTCTAAGGCAAAATAAAGAATTACTGTTCCTAATTTCAGAAATCCCTTAAAACAACCAAACTTGAATGCTTGCAACATTAAGAAGTTTATGCTATTGTTGAGCAAAACATTTGGAGTCAGTTCTGAAGGAAAAACCCACTTAGAACAGAATATCAAGACAAAGGCAACAGTCATTTTTACCCATTACACCACCACAGCAAAGGAATGCAGCTTTTTTACTACCCACAAAGTTTGAGGACCAATCTTAAGTTTCTTGACATCATTAACCAAGCTAAGTATAAGTGAGGTGAGACATAACATGACTTTAATAAATATGAAATAAACTTCACACACGAATACACACATGCACGAAAACGCGTGCGCACACACGCACACACACACGCGCGCGCACACACACACACACACACACACACACACACAACACACACACACAACACACACACACACACACACGCACGCACGCATGCACGCACGCACGCACGCACGCACGCACGCACGCACACACACACACACACACACACACACACACACACACACACACACACACACACACACACACACATACACACACACACACACACACACACACACACACACACACACACACACACACACACACAAGGACACTCACATATAAATACTCTCACTTAAACATATACATAATAACCCATACCAATACACACACCCCTAAATAGATGGGGAAACCCCTCAAAGTAATTGGATACATCAGTGGATGTATATAGTTTTCTACTAAAATAAAGAGAAAAGATGTGTATATTTGGACTAAACCATACCACAAGAAAGTACAAGACCATTAGACTTCAGACCAGGGGGAATAAACCATTAAACTTTAGACCAGGGGGAACTACACCATTAGACCAGACCGGGGGAACTACATCATTAGACTTTAGATCAGGGGGAACTACATCATCAGAATTCAGACAATGGACATACATGAACACTCAAGCACAGTGGGTGGGTTTTCGTGTGTGCATGCACCAGCATGCCATTTCTGTCCAGATATTTTTATTAATTTTAATTAAAATTACAAAAGGAAGTTAAGCATGGTTGGGCTTCTTGGATGGGTGATCACCTGGGGAATGCTGGTGTTATAGGCAGTTTCTTTTTTACCAGTCAACTTTGACATGTTCCAGGAATCTAAATTATACTTTCTTGGGAATCTTGTTCTTGTTGTTATTGTTATGAAACTTCCTCTGACCACCAGTGTGGAAGATCCTGGTTCCCCTCCTGGTCATAGTTGAGTTTGTATTTTCTTTTTTTTCTCAAGTATGCCAGTTTTTGGCTGGATATTTCCAGACTTGTTTTCTACTTTTTGCTCCCACCCTCTTCTCTTGTCTTATTTTACAAGCGGACTTAGTGAAAGCATGTTTGTCTTCACATTGAGTGTCACTTTGTGTATATTAGTGTGTGTCTGTCCACTCTCCAATATATACACTGGGCTTGAGAGAACTGCTGGATCAATAATATTTGGTGTGAGTGGGAGGTGGTTTTTTTTAAATAAAAGAATTATTAATTGCTGTAATTTGGTTTGTCTATCTTTAAATTTTACATTCCCAATTAGTTATTACAATTGTTTGAGTGGTACTCTTACTCTACAAACCATACAATGTAAAACACACCATCCCTCTAAAATGCCCTAAATGATATCAGTAAAATGGAGAAGCACATGAACCCTGTACAACAGAAGCATGAATGTATATAGGCTTGTGGGATTCCGGCCTTGGATGGCTTATTGCCTCAGGTTTAAAATACCTGACCATCATTTTCAGATTGTATTTCTTGGCTGTCTGTGTATTCATGGTAAGGGTTGGAAACAAACACAACCACCACCCCCACCCCCCCCCCCCCCCCCCTCCATTGTTTTTAAAATAACTATAGAAAGGCATCACAAAATTTTTTTGGTAATATACTACCAAGAAGTTATCCTGGAATAATTGGTGGAATAATTATCATGGAATAATTAATGTTGTGGTTCCTGGGAGTAGCACAAGTGTAAGCTTTGAACAAATTTCAGGGTGCTTGGGGTGAACTGGCATCTGTTGATACATTCTGCTGAGCTATGAAGTTCTTGAAATGTATCTAAAATTCTATATACATCTCATTTTTAAACCATCCACTGCTAGCTACCATTTTATAACCAGTTCTATCTCTACTTTGGAGTGATTGCTGAGGTTTTCTCACCATGAAATGCTATATTTGACCTCATCAGTTATGTCTGACTTCAGCTGCACAAGATAAGTTGGCTAACAGGTTAGTATTGGTAGAAAGAATTGCTGCAGCTGTGATATTATTAGCCAGTTATTGTGCTTTCTTCTTGTTATTTTTTTATTTCAAGTTAAAAGTGGGGGAGGGGAGCACAGGTGGGATGACCCCCCCCCCCTTTAGCCCTGGGTACAGTAGTAATGATTAAACCTGAGTCATCATCAACATATTGTCTTGTTGTCTTTTTTTTTATTGATTTCTTTTAGGAAAAAAGGATTAATAAAAGCTGTTTTTTTTTCTTTCAAATTTCTTGTATTGGTCCCCCACCCACCCCCCCTCTTTTGGTGGTAACAAGCTGAGGGTGGGGAATGTCAAACAGGAAATTTAATTGGTGTGGCCTAAAAGGAATTCCACACTTGCTGACTGTAGTTGGACAGTTATTGACCACTCCTATTGGGTGCAGCTATAGCTACAAGCTAGCAATGAAGCAAAGCAAATGGCCAGACAGTAAAAAGTGATCTACAAAATTTCTGACCAGAAGAGTTAGGCATGCACATTGCACACTAGACGTTATGAATATTCACTTGAAGCTCTAATTTCTTTCTTTCCCCCTTTTTTTACGAAAATTAAAATATTGTGTTTGTTTTCTTCCCATTTGGTAGTAAAGAGACTTTAGGGTGGGGAGAGTGGAATATGGTGGCCACATTATTAGGAATCTGGCTTCTTGGGAAACTGTTAGGCACCAAAAACATGTTTCTCCATTGGTTACTCAGAATCAATTGTTAAGATTCTGTTTTTGTTGCATGAAATCAGCTAGTCCTCCAGCCTCATTGTAATTTAATTTAATTGTTTGTTGTAATTTTTTAAAAATATTAATCATTGTGTTGTCCCTAGTCGTGCTATATGCTGATACATGATATGTGCTAATCCTCTAATATTCTAATTGTGACAACCCACCCTGTCATTAAGTAGCATGAAATCTGCTAGTACTCCAGAATCTTCACATTTCAAATCTTAATCTCATTTGCACACACATTTGCTGATTTTTTTGCCGATCTTATCCTAAAACACAGAAGAAGGGGGAGGGGGGGAAGGCTAGGAAGTAATTGTTCTTTTAATTTGCTTCATTTTGGCTTCTTGAGGACAAATTTGGTTTTCTTTGGCTTCCTGAGATCCTGAGGTTGGCTTCTAGGGCATTCCAAGACCTGGCTACCCTGAATTTTTGTGAAACAGGAAATTAAATTGGTATGGCCTTATATTAAAACAATTGTAAGAGAAGTAGTGCCCAAACCATATGGCACTAGTGTACCAGAGTGGTCACTATTGGTAAGGATCATCGATGTCAAAAATGCAAATGCTGCAGAACACCCACACCCATTTAAGTGTATGGGCTAGCATACTATTCACACTCCCCTTGGGCTAGAGCCAGGCTAGGCTAGGGCTATATGGCTATCTACTTATAAATAGCTCTTAATCTCTCTCTCTCTCTCTCTCTCTCTCTCTCTCTCTCTCTCTCTCTCTCTCTCTCTCTCTCTCTCTGTCTGTCTCTCTGTCTGTGTGTGTGAGTGTGTGTGTGTGTGTGTGTGTATGTGTGTGTATCCACTATACATTCCTTCATTTTTGAAGGTACAGTCAAGAGGGGTATCACAAGAATGGAAATCAAGCATCACACCCACATATGTGGTTTATAAATTTGGAGAAGACTTGATCAGATCTTAATAGACAAAAATGGCCAAAAAAGGGCCATTTTAGGCTATTTCATGGGAGCAACTGCATTGAATAGCTCTTAGGGAAGTTGCATTCTCTATGTAGTTGAGTGCACACTCAGTGTAATACACCATCCACCAAAAGTAGTGGTCAGGGCATGGACAGAGAAAACATTCCAACCTCTCAACCTCCACCACTTTTTTTTTTCAGACTTTTTTTTATATGGAAACATATTTTGCCGAGTTTGAAGGAGAAAGAAGCATGCTGTGCAAACCAAACTTGGAGGGCTTACTCAGGAAGTCAAGAAGAGCTATGCCATTTTTTAGCTTCTTGAGAGGTTTCCATCATGATGAGCCACTATTTTGATGCAATAATTTTTTTTTGGTTTTTTGGTTATGCAAAAATTGTGTACACATTCTTTTGTGTACAAATTTTTGTGTATAAATTCTGACCCAAATCTCACTACACTCAGTCAGCCCCTTTGGTGTCTCCCTCGCTTTGTGAGACTATAACTGATTAGGAATGTATAATTAAATTACAATTACAAAATTTTATTTGGACTTTAATTCGTTAATTGTAATTGAAATTAGAGAGTGGACAGATTGATAGGCTAAAAAGATGTGCACATGCACACAAGATGAAATAAAACAAGCTTCAGCTACGCAGCTCAAAATAATGTGTTACTAAGCATTCATCCATGTGCCCTTCTAATTAGGTGAACTTTAACCTTTCGTATGAGATGTTTTATTGCATAAAATCAATGGACAATTAATACGTCTATAATAAATTGGTAAAGGGTCATCTAACATGTGTCCTCCATTGATAAGTCTTGTTTCATTCATTTTTTTTCACATCAATCTAGTTTAGTCATGTAATACTAAATGAAGCTGTTATCAACCACAATTTGTTCTTTCAAAAGATAGGGTTTTCAAATAGTTCAAATTATTCACTGGTAGACTAATAGCAACTGAATAACTGAATATTGGCCTATAAAGTACTGAATGATATAAAGATATTAGATATTTGTTCCTACGGACTGACACAGAATGAGATAGATAAATATGCTATTAACTGCTGGACGATTACACAGAAGTTAGAGAGTGTTCTTCGTTTGATAAAAACAACTGACACCCTCCTGGTTATTGGCTGCTGAGTTCTAGTAATTGGCTTCTTAGTAGTTGCCAAAACCATATTAATTTTAAATTTCTTATTACAATCTTGATAATAATTATACTGCTGTGTTCTGTTGTCAGGGAGCCTAAGCATTAGTGTTAAAGGGAGAGGCTCCCTGAAAGAAGCATTTCCCTCTTGATAGAGCTACATGTGATGCAGAACATTTGATATGGGACAACCACTAGATTATGTATGCATTAGTAATAATACATGATACCACTATCAAATTACACTTCTGATACCTTAAAAAAAAAAAAAAAAAAAAAAAAAAAGTTTGGAATTTTTCATCACTCACAAATTAGCCATAGTTATTTTGATGCAATTTTATATATTATATTATTCATAACTCCCTGTGTGCCTGGTGCCTGCCTTCATAACTGTCAAGAAAAACTTTTGAACTGTGGGTGGTGGGACAGCAATTAAACTTCATTCTGCTCCCTACATGGTCCTAGGGGTGCAGAAGGCCTTCGAATTTCTTTAAAATGTCCAACTAAAAAGTTAGAGGTAAACTAAAGTCTTTCTTTTAAGCAAATTGTGTTGATAAAGTAGGTAAAAGGTCTACATCATATCCCCGTTTTTAAAATGGCTGATAAAAATGCCAAAAAAATTAATGAAAGAAAACTAAATCAAGCTAGCCAGTGCCTCTGAGAATGGAATACTCTTTAGTGAGCTGAAGCTTAGCTAAACCGCTAAGTACCTCAAGTTACAAGCCCCAATTCTGTGTTGTGGGCATGTCTAAAACTAATGTAAAATTATGAAGTTGGCAGAATATACTTGAAAATTTAAAAAAATTGTCCTATTTAAAAGATGAAAGATAAAAAATAATTTGAAATGTCTTCTTTCACCAAATTCCTAGAATGTTGACCAGAATAGTATTTGATCATTACCACCAATAAATAAATTTTAAACCAGTGATAAGATTTATAAAAATTAAATAATAAATAAATAGAAAAAAATAATAAATGAAAAATGTAGTTATGAGGGGTGATTATAACTACACTGACTCCAAATAAAATAACATATTAAAAAGGAATGAATGAAAAATATTGAAAGTAACTATATTAAGGATGTAACTACACCCATTTATGGCTGTCCAGAAATTAGGTCAAAGTACACTGGAGAACACACAAGACCAATTTCAACTTCATTTTACCACCAGCTATGCAATTACTGAGGAAAAAATAAAATGAAATAAAAAATTTTAAAAAATGTTAAAAACAACAACAACAACAACAACAAGAAGCAGACAACAACCTGGCATGTGAAGTGGGGATGGGGGATGGGGAGCTATGTGGGCAGTAACAACAAATAACCCCCCCCCCCCCCCCCCCCCCCCTTACACCATCATGAGCAGTGTTTAAGGCTGAATACAGTAGAAAATCAATAAATGAAACAAAGCAAACTGGGGATATTCATAATTGCTGAGGCAGCACTGTTGTGGAAGTGATTTATCTAATCACTGCCAAGCAGAATAATAAACTTGAAACTCTTCCAATGACCTTTTCAATAATTTCTAGGATAATGTTTGTTGGATAATGTGTCCTGAACATAGCATGCAAAGCTGCAAATGGGCCTATGCATGCAACTACTAAAAAAAGAAAAGAAGAAAGAAAGAAATAACAACCAGGGTATGGAAGGGGGGTAGGAAGCAGTATGGACAGTGGCCTCTCCCATGAATGAATGCATGAGGGTATTATTGAAGAAAATGTCCCTTCCTACACACCAATTAGACCAAGAATTTGAAAATATTTTAGAAAATTTGAAAAAAACAACAACCCACACTGTCATGAGCAGTGTCTAGGGCTGGAGACACTAGAAAATCAATAACTGAAACAGCAAACTGGAGACATTCACAATTGCTGAGGAAGCACTGTTGTGGAAGTCATTTATCCAACAATTTCAATCACTGCCAAGCTGAAGAGTTAATTGAAACTCTTCTAATTACCTTTTCAATAATATCTAAGATAGTGTTTGTTGAACAAAATGTTTTGATCATTGCAAGCGAAGCTGCATATGGGCCTCTGGTCATTATTATCTGTGCATGCTCACTTATTTGATTTCATAAATAGCAACACAATAACAGAATATTAGCCTATAAAGTACTGAATGATATGACCATATTAGATACTAGTTCCTACGGACTGACATAGAATGTGATAGATAAATATGCTATTAACTGCAAGACAATTATAAAGAAGTTACATATACTTTTTTTGCTGATAAAAAATAGAAGAAGATGCCTTCCTGATTATTTGCTGCTGAGTTCCTGTAATTTGCTTCTTAAGCCCTGTCCACAATGCACAATAAAACCGGTTTCACCCGTTTCTGGAACCGGTTTCACCTGTTTCTGGAACGGGTTTCATGCATCCACATTACACCTGGTTTCATCCCAATGGGTTCGACCTGGTTTCACTTAAAACTTTCAAAAGGGTAGGTTTCAAGTGGCTCAGATTTATTGAACAACCTTGTGGCTTTATTGTTGATGTTCACTAATAGAAGTTCGCTACTAACAGCTCTCTCAGCTCTCTCAGCTCTCTCACCTCTCTCCAGCCTTCCTTTATGCGATGACATTGTGGAGAGAAAGAGATAGAACAATGGAGCATACCAGAAAAATAAAGTACCTCCTTTTTATATGTGGTAGAGGAAAACCAATTAAATGCCCAGCCAATTATTCAGTCCACGCAGGTGATGTGGAGCGGGTTCAGCACTATGCTATTGTGGATACAAGAAAACGTTTGGAACTGGGTGTTGCTGGAGACCCATTTCTAGTGTGGACAGGGCTTTAGTAGTTGCCACAACCATATTAATTTGAAAGTTTCTTTGTATAGTCTTGATAATAATTACACTGCTGTGTTCTGTTGTCAAGGAAGGGGCTCCCCAACAGAATCATTTCCCTCTTGATAGAGCTACATGTGATGCAGAACAATTTATATGGGACAACCACTAGACTATGTGTGCATTAATAATAATACATGATACCACTATCAAATTACACTTCTGATATCATAAAAAAAGTGAAGGTTTTGAATTTTTCTTCACTTACAAAGTAGCCATAGTTATTTTGATGTAATCATTATATCTGTGCATGCTCACTTATTTGATTTCATGAATAGCAACTGAATATTAGCCTATAGAGTATTAAATTATATAATGATAATAGATATTAGTTCCTTTGGACTGACACAGAATGAAATAGATAAATATGCTATTAACTGCTAAACAATCATATAGGAGTTAGAGATAGTTCTTTGTTGATAAAATAAATTGACGCCTTCCTGGTTATTAGCTGCGGAGTTCATGTAATTTGTTTCTTAAGCCCTGTCCACACTACACAATAAAACTGGTTTCACCCGTTTCTGGAACGGGTTTCACGCATCTACACTACACCTGGTTTCATCCCAATGGGTTCCACCCGGTTTCACCTAAAACCTTCAAAAGGGTAGGTTTCAAGCAGCTCGGATTTATTGAACATCCATGTGGCTTTATTGCTGATGTTCAATAATAGAAGTTTCGCTGCTAATAGCTCCCTCACCTCTCTCCAGCCTCCCTTTATGCGATGACATTGCGGAGGGAAAGAGATAGAACAATGGAGCACACCAGAAAATAAAGTACCTCCTTTCTATACGTGGTAGAGAAAAACCAATTAAATGCCCAGCCAATTATTCAGCCCACGCAGGTGATGTGAAGCGGGTTCAGCACATTGCCATTGTGGATACAAGAAAACGTTTGGAACTGGGTGTTGCTTGAGACCCATTTCTAGTGTGGACAGGGCTTTAGTAGTTGCCACAACCATATTAATTTGAAAGTTTCTTTGTATAGTCTTGATAATAATTACACTGCTGTGTTCTGTTGTCAAGGGAGGGGCTCCCCAACAGAAGCATTTCCCTCTTGATAGAGCTACATGTGATGCAGAACAATTTATATGGGATAACCACTAGACTAATTGTGCATTAATAATAATACATGATACCACTATCAAATTACACTTCTGATATCATAAAAAAAATGAAGGTTTTGAATTTTTCATCACTTACAAAGTAGCCATAGTTATTTTGATGTAATCATTACTATCTGTGCATGCTCACTTATTTGATTTCATACTCCATACTTCATAAAATTTGTTCACACTTATTCAGATCGTAATAGTCAACACACCTCTGATCAAGTAATTTCCTAATCAAGCTAAATACAGAAGAGGCCACAGCATGAGGAGATCAACCATGGCTGCCATAATTAACTCTTGGGCAGGGGATATCTTATATCAGCTATGACTGATCTGGATTGATATTGCGGCCAGAAAGAATTCCCCAGGATCTTTTACAGAAATGATGGTGAAGATTATTGGGCAATATAAAGACAAATATATCACACCTTCTTAATGCTTGGTTTATACTGGAGTATACAGGTCCTGGTGTTGTATCCCTGATACTGCTGCTTCTTCCTTCCTTATTTCAAATTAAAAACTAAATAAATATTTTTTTAAAAATTTTTTTTAATAATAATATTTTTTGAAAGGCAAAAATTAATCCTACACAAACACTAACTAAAACCAACAGACACATTTTAGCAAGTTTGTATACAAGTTCTAACATAAAATTAATTCAAATAAAATGCTACTGTTGAATTTTAATGAAGACAGATTAAAACTCATGCTTGATTGAGGAATCCTAGCATAGAGTTGCTAAATTTTGTAGAATGTGCAATTAATATGGCCATACTATCCCTGTTGGAAGCTAAGTTTTAGACCACAACCAAACATTATCACAATATCCATAATGAGTTAGTTAGTGGGGAAACATAGTATTCAGATGAACTAAATCAGGATATTGGATAAGCCAGTGTAAGGTTATATTCAAGCATCCCCAATTACAGTTATAAGAGAACCAGTGTCCCTGTTAACTATAGAACAATGTAGTTACACACAAATAACCTACTTCTTTTAGATGTTTAAAGGATGATCATTCAAATAGATGGAGTAGAACAGCTTCAGTAAATCTCGTATGATGGGACTAATACATAAGGCACATGATAAAATGTACATAAACTAAAATGCACATAACTACAACCTCTCCACTAGACCGCAGCTAGCTCACCTTGCTTGACAGAATCCCAGAAGTGTAGTGGACACAAGACCAAGACACACAACTTCCCTCCGAGACTTCACTATAATAAATATTCTAGCTATACTCCAATATATGCCAAAGTTTCGGTATTTCAGAGCTATTACTAGCTCAAAACCTACCTACGTTAAGCTATAAGGTCTATAAAGGCACTCCAGATAGAAGAGGCTTCGGCATAAATCTGGTTAATATCGGATAGCTAACGGAGGGTACTGTCCGATCAAGTGTCACCCGCTATCAATCTCTGGTCAACAGACTCAACAAACACGGAGAGCAAGATTTTAAATCATGCGTGGAGGAATTGAAACCATACTTATCAAGAGGCTTAGCTAATTACTTCCTGGGGAAGTTCCCCACATCCTTCCAGTAGCTATGAGTTGCAATAAGTAGAGCAGCACTTTAGTGACCTCCTTCCTGTCCATCTCCAACATCAAGGTGTGATTTAGCCAGCTGGGGTGGAGAGAGGAGGGAACAGGGAGTTTCCTACTCCAATGTGTGTATATTCAAAATGAATTTATTCTTTCACAATTAAAACTACCTCTTTAATTTTTGGGTCAGAATAAACCTACAGTTGATCTTTCATTGATAGGAAGTTGGTAGGACATGTTTTTATTATCCAGAGAATTGAGACACTATGATACCTTAAAGAGATGGTAGCAGTGAAGACAAAGTAACTTCCCTTCTCCTCTCATGAGTGAGTTGGCAGAGTCATTAGGTGAATGGGTGGAGGGTAGGTGGCACCGATTCTATATATAGGCCAATGGGGTGGGCAACAAGAAAGTAGTACACCATGACATTTTTTAGAAATTCATTGAGTTTGACCAAGTTGTTGACTGAGAGAATTGTAGGAAATTGAAGGAAATTAAAAATTAAAAAAAAACAGCAACATATAATACAGATGATTATTCCAACTTAGCAAGCAAAGCTGCAAAGGGTAGTTTAATTTTAGAGATGGTCAAATTTGGGCAGTTGATTTTTTAAAGAAAAAGATATTAGACATGTAAAAATCCAGTGTTCAGAATTTGAAAAAATAGTAGGGGGGGAAAATCAATAGGGGAAAAAAAACAAGGAAGGATATTAGTGAGGAAAAAGTGGGGGAGGGGGGGGGGGGGGGAAGAAGAAAAGAAGGAAGGAAATGAAAAGTAGGAAAAAGGAAAAGGAAGAAATTGTCAACCTAGTCCAAGTTTGAACCACTGATTTGAGCTTGACAGACCTCTGCTTTAACCACAGAGCCAAGAAATTTTTTTACTTGTTTTTTGTGAGATCATATTACATATGTGGTTGTAATACACATAAGTGGTTATTCATGCAGGAAGGAAATTTACTAAAGCTGGTAAACATCCTGATTTTCAGGTCCTGCACTGCAGGATTCCCTTCCTGGAGTTCTAACATAGACCAGATTACTCCCTGGGACAAGTTGTATGTACATTCCAATTTTCCAGTCTCCAGGTCCAAAGGTTTGGCAGGCCATTACATACAACCTCGAGTTTATATATGCATAGATAAATCCTCATTTATCCATGCTAAATAAAGATCTGGTCTACATTCATTTATATTTAGTGAAACATATTTCAGAAGAAATAACTATTGTGATTGTACCAACAAAACTCCATCACCTATCCACCCAAAATATTAAAAATATTTCACTAAACAAAAAATAAAAAAAAACAAGAATGAAAAAAAATTTTTTAATTATTATTTTTTTTATTATTATTAATTCCTTTAGAAATGAATTCCTTTGTAAAAAAAAAAAAAAAAAAAAAAAAAAAAAGAAAGAGTTTACAGTCTGATAATGATATTGCTATTTAATTGCAGTATTTGCAATACTGCTTTAAAATTGCTCACTACTGGTACTCAATTATTAATATATTTTTTAAATTTTTTTTTCTTATTTCTTTTCTCTACCACTACAGCTAAATGAGTGCACCTCTCTGTGTCTGCAACACATCAACTCCAGCAAAATTTGATGGTTCCCTTCTTTTCTTTTCTTTCATCCTCTCTACCTTGTCAATATAACAGCTGCAAGAGCCATTCAAAAATGACCAGCCACCAACAGACAATCACCTCTTCACTCTAGTAAACCTAAAAACACTAGTTCACAAACCCAAACAATTCAACTTTTTTTTCTTATTCTTTATTTTTAAATAAATTCCAAGTTCTTTTAAAATTTTGCAGTTTATAAAGGAATGTTTGTACCTCAAACAATGCTAAAACACCACTAACTACTCACTTCTAAAATTTAATTTCTCTTCTATTCAGTGATTGGAAGTAGACATGCCATATACCACAAGCAGTGAACACAACCACAGCAAAATCTGACTCTTTCCCCAGTATTAATGTAGCTGCTCCCTTTAGTCAGCCTGCCAGACTGTTGGTAAAATAGAAATTGAATTAAAGCATTGCTTTAAGAGAATCAAACCTGATTCTAGTTGGAGTCTTCACTACTCTCCTTCCTAGAGTTTATCATTCCTAGAATAAAATCAATTATACCACTTGCTCAGAGTAACAACTTGGATATACTGTAAATCCAGAAATTCTAACCGAAATTTTAATCTAATGATTATAAGAGTGGTGCCTACTCCATTATAATAATAAAAACATTGGTATTATTAAATTCCAACCAAGCATATATCTACCATGTACCATAACTTTGTGGTCATTTACCAACTCCCCTTAGTTTTATGACCAAATGAAAGCTTAGTTCAAATGCTTTCCAATGATATGCTTTAAGACATGTATGAGTGTCCCACTAAAAATCCAAAAATTCCACAAAATTCCCCTTCATAACACTGACCACAACTAATAAGAAGCTGCATGGCCTCCACCTCTCTACTGAAGGAGACTTTTCTGTTACCACCTAAGTGTACTTTAAGTTGTCCTATAGCCACACAACACTTATAAGGTTATATTCAGATTCCATGTCGATGAAGGTGGTGTCCATGCTATGGAGGTGGTGTCCATGTTGATGGATGTATTGTCCATGTTGATGGTGGTGGTCTCCATGATGATGGAGGTGGTGTCCATGTTGATAGAGGTGGTGTCCATGTTGATGGATGTATTGTCCATGTTGATGGAGGTGGTGTCCATGTTGATGGAGATGGTGTCCATATTGATGGAGATAGTGTCCATGTTGATGGAGGTGGTATCCATGTCTCTCAGGTCAGCACAACAGGGCAGGAGATGAAGATGATGGCATGTTATGAGGAGACACTTCAGAACTGCTCCCATAAAAAATACAAACTCCTCCAACATAAAAAAATACTGACACAGGAACAAACATAAATACAAACAAATGAGTCGTTCTATAACTATATATAGCAACTACACACACATTCATATATATATATATTGTGTACACACTATTACTATATGACAGAATATAAGTGGTGGATTGACATTAAAATTGAAAGCACATAGTAATTAACAAACACTACATTGTCATCATATTGTCCACAATGTTGCCATGCATTGGTGGGTCCAAGGGATCTTTGCATGAGGAAATTGCTGTGGATGATGGACTTTGACCCAGCAACACAGTTCTGCCATGGACTAATACATAATAATAATTTAGAAGACCTATGTAACTATGTAACTATGTAACTATGTTCGTCCGTTTCTCAAAATCCCTCTGTTAGATTTTGACCAAACTTTTAGGGATGGAGGAGACCCACCCTGAGATGGTTTTATGCCAGGTGACATGTCTGGGAAAAAACAGAATCTGTCTGTCTGTCTGTCTGTCTGTCTGTCTGTCTGTCTGTCTGTCTGTCTGTCTGTCTGTCTGTCTGTCTGTCTGTCTGTCTGTCTGTCTGTCTGTCTGTCTGTCTGTCTGTCTGTCTGTCTGTCTGTTTGTACCATCATTCCAGCCAATGTACTACACAACATGTGTATTTCCATTTTTCCAGGCCATGCGTTCACCTCTGATGATAATGTATAATGTGTGTCAAATAACGAATAAAATAGATCGAAAATACTAAAAACAACAACAAATAACACACATTATGTTTGTAACATTGTCAAGATTAATGCTATCACTATAATATCTATATAGTAGATGAGCAAAAGAGATCCATTTAGCTGGTTTTCTGTCATAGAATTCCTCTTTGGCAACCTAATGAACCTCAATGAAGAATTTTCCAGCTCTACTGTGGCTGGTTACTGGAAGCAGCAAGGGTTCCTTCAGAATCAATGTAACATTGGCATTCCAACCAGCATTGCATATATTGTTTAGTGCATATTTGAACACCATTTAGCTGATATTTTGTTTCTCATGTCCAATAAAATAGAGCAGCAACAACCAAACAACAACAAACCTGCCAGCATTCAAACTATCATCTTACACCTGCATGTTCAGAGTTATGCAGCATATATTGACTGTCATGGCTTACCTAAATAGGCCTCCATAGCCTCATTTTAATCCTCCACACAGTGAACTGTACTTCTCTTGTTCAGTTTAATATATATATATATATATATATATATATATATATATTTTTTTTTTTTTTTTTTTTTTTTGTGCAAGCATACCTTAAATCACTTTTGGTGAAGTAAATAGGCTGAAGCATGCATTATGTCATTCCTGGGGCTCAAGTGAACCCGAAAAGAGATAAGGAGCTCAATATGAAAATGATGTGTTTTGAGCAGCCAGCAGCCTGTAACTAAAAGCTGCTCCAAGCACAGCATGCAAGCGCTTAATACAGACATAATGTACAAAGCCATGGCAAGGGCAGAGCCAGGATTTCAAAAGGGGTGTTTCTTTAAAACGTACTAACCCAAACCACATCCATTGTTAGAAACCACACCCATTGTAGGAAACCACCCCCTTTACAAGCTCTCAGTTAAAAAAGGGGAGGGGGAGTGTATAAAAACTGAAAAACAACATTTGGAGCTGTGCAGCTTCTTTTTTATAATCAAGTCACCTGAACTTACTAATCTATATTATTATTTTTGCTTGCACAAATAATAGTATAGATTGGTAAATTATCCAACAAATTACAGTTGTTCATGATCCTAGGGTATTACTAATATTCTTTTAGGATGCTGATTTACAAACAAATGTACTGGTGAATCCCTATCTGGTGGTGTGTTTCTGCTATCCATCAATAGTAGCAGGAAGTGTACAGGCTATAGTAAGCAACACTTCATGTTAGGGAAAAAATTTTCATCATAAGTGTACACATTTACAAGTAACAAACTTACTCATTTATGTTTGCAAGTATAAGGTGTAATAAATATTTGTGAATGAATTCTGTCTGATCCTAGTTAGAGCATCTCACCTTCTTTTTTCAGAGAAATATGATCAGGATTGCTGCTTTGAGATTCTAGCCACAGCAGTGAGGTCTCTTGCATTGATGCTTTGCTGACCCCAAATATTTTATTTTATTTTTTTTATTATTATTTAAATTTTTTTTTTTTTTTTTTTTTTTTTTTTTTTAATATTGATCCTTGGAAAGTTTCCTCTCTCAAGCTCCTGAACTATTTCTGTCCTTTTTTAGCTCTTCCAGTACACAACCAGCAGGAGCTAGCTTCACTTCTCTCCTTTTTATCATTCCTAACATCTCCATAAAAAAAGAAAGAAATTATAAAACTAATAACAAAAAAAAATGGTATTAACAGAACTAGTGGAACTACCTTCTATTTACAGCTGGAGGAAAGGAGGAAGGGGTGGGGGGGGGGGGGGGGGGGGGCATCAGGGAAGAGAGAGAGTGCCTTGGAAGAGGATAAGGGGAGGATAAGGGGAATATAAGTGTATTTATCAATCAATTAGCTTCACAGCCAGTTTCTCCCAGAAGCTATTGCTATGAGAAAGGAAAGAATTGACCCTATACCTAATCTCAAGCTGAAAAGGGGTAGCTGGACGAACTCAACAACTACCTTGCATTGAAAAGGAGGCTCCAGCTGAGTTGGTGACAAAACACACAACTTTCCACCTCTAGTACATAGTGAGGAAATCCTGTTGAATAGAGAGTTTTAAGAGGGTCTTGCTAAAATTAGTACTGATGGAGAACAAGTACCTCTCTAAACCACCAACTTCATAGACAAGGAATCTTGTGACAGACATGAGGATGTATTTCCTGAGAATTTCAAACTGTTGAATATCTTGCACATTCTTCCAGTCTGGACCAGCCTCAGTCAAACACTCTTTTAGCTAGAGGACACTTGTGAGAATGAAGTTAAGGAGTAAAACTAATGACCACAACCACACAGGCAGGATGATGCCAATCACAATACAATGACCAAAACTATATGTGGTGATTTTAATCCAATTCTAGACATTTTATTTCAGCTGTAACTAATGTTAACTTCAATTTCTACATGGTATTCTACTTTTGGTGGGTGAGACTATTTGGGGGATTACACCTATGGTAGCCATAACTATAGTCACTACATGAAGAGTAAAGGCACTCCTATAACTTATTTCTTCAATTTAGTTCAGAGAGACTGCCAAACATTTGAGCAGACCATAAAATGAAGTGGTGATTTAATTTCAATACAATCATATTGGCCCATGAAAGTGCCTTGTAATGTAGTCAATTGCCAAAAAGTAGCTGCAAGTCCAGCTAAGAAATATCTGCTGCTGCAAGGTAACCAAGAAACAAAGAAGAAAAAAGAAATGAAGGTAGGGGATAGGGGAGAAGTTGAAAAAAAGGGAAGAACCTAAATAAATTAAAATTATAGCTATATGACTTGTAATAACGATATGTTAATGTGCAAATGACAATATAGATTAGTAAAAACACTACACATTAAAATGATAGGGTAGTCCAGGCTCATATAAAGAAAACAGGCTCCATAAGTTTAGAAGATTTTTCCAGAGCAGTTTGTTCCAGAGATACATTTAGTTGAACTAAGTTATATTTCCTGTATAGTGCCAGTAAAGATCAGTTGATAGGTCTGCACTGAGTGCTCCTGAATAGAGTCAAGAGTGTGTTAAGTTATGGCCAGCTGCAGCACTTGTTGCCAGCTGTTAAATATACATTATTACTGGAGACAGAGCTAAAAGTAAGAAATGTCTGTTTACAATGATCTCACCCACAAGCTGCCACATTTATAACTACTTTTATTGAGAAATGGAGAACAGATGAGGTGGGAACCACCAGCCAATAACACACAGAAGAAAATTGAAAGGAGCTACCTGAAGTCTACTCTGTATGGAGTAGAGTAATTTCCAGTATTATTGGATCATACAACATTGAGTTCACCTATCTACTTAAACACCCATACCCAACACACCCAAGAACAGTTGATAACAGAGACAATCTGAAAGTCATGATGGAGCCTTGAGAGAGTGGTCAGGAACACAGATTGAGCAGGGATGGCAGGAAAGTAAATAGGAAAGTGTGTGTGTGGGGAGGGGGGTGTGAATGTCCAGCTTGTAATCGACTATGACTCCTGTTTGGTCACTCAAAAGTTATCTTTCTCATGATTACAACCAAAAACCCTTAAACAACATTATCTCTAAAACCCACCCATTCATCAATGACAACATGAAATATTTAATCGTCTTTTATCAAGTCTGAGTAGTTTATATGCATGCACAGGGTGATACTAGTACTAGCAAATACACAGGGTGATACTAGTACTAGCAAATACATAGAATCAGTATTGAGTGTGTAGTTTGAAGATCACTATTGTTGCAACCCTAGCCAGTGTGTTCGTCAGGATCTTCAGGTAAATATTTAATTTACTGTTCTGTTACAAGTATGAAACTTTGTTCAGGAGTGGATTAAATTCTTTTATCAGCCTTGAAGTAGTCGATCTGATGGGCAAACTTCACCCAGCGACTGTCCCCCTGTCTGGCAAAACAGGGCATGTCAAACTGACTTACACCAGATCCACTTCTTGGCTGCCTAACACCCTCACCTACATCACAAGTTTGAGGGGTGTGGTCAGATTGTCCAGGAGCATCACTATACAGTGTGATTGTGTCAGGCTTCACAGTGGCATTAGACACGCCTCCACTGGAGGCTTGCACCACATTGGAGCAATCTGGCACTGGATAGATCACATCCACTGGGCGACTGCATGTAATGGCCTCACCTAGGGGTTCCTTAAAGTCACAGACCTTACCCTTCACCCCAATGGCTGGTGAAGGATCACCAGTTTTATCCTCCGATAGGTCCTGAAACTGCTCCACATCAAGAACTATGGAACTACCACTCGTATTAGCTGCTATCATCTGGCTGTGTTTTCTTGAACTATTACTGGCACTCAGGTGACCCTGATTTGACTCACCTGAGCAACTTTCAGTGGCATAATCACCAGGGACAACTAACTGAGGAAGTTCGCTTAGATTTACCATAATCCCTCCTTCCTTTGCCCCCACTCTGGCAAACCGCTTCCTCTTCACCCTCTAGCTCTTTTAACTGCTGGTTTGTATTTGCCTGCCTTATCATCAGGAGTCGTGCTAGTAAATGAACCTTTGCGTTGTGGTTTAAGCTTGATTTGGCATGTAGGGGGACCCTGACTTGATTCACCTGAGCAACTTTCAGTGGTATAATCACCAAGCAGAACTGATTGAGGAATTTCACTCAGATTTACCATAATCTCAGCTTCCCTTGCCCCCAATTTTGGCAAACCGCTTCCTTTTTCCCCTTTAGCTGTTTTAACAGCTGGTTTGTTAGGAATCATGCTAGTAGCTAAACGTTTGCATTGTTGTTTACATTTGATTTGGCATGAAGGGGGCAACTTGGAGGCAGTGCTCTCTTTCTGACCACCATCATCAGCATTAGTTGGAGGAGTTCCACTGCAGTACTCAGGGTGAGTATCTGCAGATGGCGATGCAGAATGATAAAGAATGGACTTGGAAACATAAGGAGTAATGTTGGATGAAGTGATGCTCCTGTCCAACGGAGGCAAATGAGAGGTTGACAAAATGGACGAAGCACCACAACTGGTGAGCAGTAAAGATATGGTGTTAATAATTTGTAAACTTAAAACCATTGAGGTCACAGTAGAGACCACCCTGTTTCCTATCATGCTGAATGAAGGTATAATCATTGTTCCATCCATGACTGTAGCATTTCTGATTAAATTTACAATGGTAATGATATTGTTGGCAATGGCACAGATTTCTTGGCTGGTCAGGGTCAATGACGATACAGGATAGGTCGTTACCACACTTGGAGTGTCAGGATTCAGGTTAGTTTTTGTTAAACTCTCAAAAGAACTGGATTTTGTAGTAGAGGCTGAGGTTTGTAGGTTTGATGAGCCTGTGGCTGTTTCTATGGAAACAGAAGATGTTGGAGGAATACTGGCTGGTTCAACAGTGGCTACACTATCCACAAGTGTTCCTGGTGGGTAAATATTGCCTACAGAGACAGGCAAAGCAATACAAGTGGGTGTACCAGTTTGCATGGGACAGGGCATGGCAGAGAGGATGGTCCATTCTGGTGACTCAAGAAGTCTACATTTAATGTTTGAAAATAAACTACCAGTGTGTGCATTATTTCCTGCACCTATTGGTATAAATGTTTTAGGCACCGCCTCTTTACTAATTGCAGGCCCTGTTCTGGTACCTGGGGGGCATTCACCATGGCAGTGAACTGATGATGTAGATGATGATGGCCCAATAGTTGAAAGAGAATCAATTATGAAGGGTGTGGTTTTCTCAGACACCTCATAATTTTTGATGACTAAAACACCATCCACTGCCATATTTGAAGATGAAGGTGTGGTCAGGACTAGTGCCAGCTTGGACAGGTTTGGTGGAAGTTCAGGGACATAACTTGCTGCATTATTATGTGTGATGCTTGTAGTGGAAGTAGTTGTAATGGCAGTGGAAGGAGATGGTGGAATCATGTTAAACTCTGTAGCATTGGCCCTAGTAACATAGGAGAGACCAAGAGAACCACATAATGCATTGCATAGGAATTGATTGAAACAGCATTATCCCACATACTAATTAACACACACTAACCAGTTAGTGTTCCATATTGAGGCACACTTACTTGATGTCATTCTTCTGCTGCTGCTGGTTTTCTGACTTGGGGATACTGTTCCTAGCCTGAGAGAGGAGATATATCAACTGCTGCTGCCTTGCTAGTTGACCAACAGTCCTAGTGCAAGGTGCATTTTCATTAGGGGTTGGCTTTATCTTCACAAACTTTTAATTTGGAAAATTACATGAAAATTAATGCATTAAATCATAGTATTAATAATGATGGAGCACAAAATGGAGTTTAACTCTCAGAAACTGGAGAATACTTGGTTACATTCATTGCCACTTCTTAAATAACATCACGCTTGGACCAGCATTTTAGTTTTAAACCACCATTTTGAATATATACAAAAGGGAGTTCACAAATGCACCATCTACAAGTGAAAGTAAAATATTTTTTTCAAATAAAAAAGGTAACTATGGATGACGCCAGCGCAAAAAGTGCTTCAATGACAAGAATTTTGTGACACTATGTATTACCAAAAAATTCCCTTTCTTTACTGAGTCTTGTGAACTTAGAATTTTACACAATAGTGTGTTGCAAAATTCCTGTTAATTTAGAATAATTCTTCTACATGAGCTAGCTACAAGCAAATTGAAGAGGTGGCAGTCTTTCGGCATCACATCTTGCACATTACGTGAGAATGTGGAATCGGTAAAGTAGGGAATTTTGTAACACACTCACAAAATTCTTGTTTCTGCACTTTTTGCTGACACATCATCCCTACTTACCATTTTCATTTCAAAGAATTATTTTTATCTTTACTTGGTTCCTTAAGTTTTTGCACATTGTCAGATAGCTAGCTACAAATCTGGATTGGCATCTCGTATAGATCTGATTGGCATCCACAATTGTGCACATATTTTTTTACTTTCACTTGCAAAGTATAATGTCAATATTAATACTTGATAATAATGCACGTAGTTGAATTAGAAGTGTCAAACATGGCGGTTTGAACTTAACACTGTAGCTGCTAGTCTGGGATATACTTAGGTAGATTGTTAGCATGGTGAAGGAAATGAAGTGGTCATGGACATAGTCCAAAGAAATAATAAACTCTTCAAATAAAAAAAATTGTATGATTTGCTGTAGCCAGCTAGGGTCTAGCCCTGGAACTGAAGAATAATAATAAGAAGAAAGATGAAGGGCATTCCCCGATTTTGATGATTCTCGGCTCACTACTTTAGCAATTAATTTGGAGGACACAACCTATTTTGGTTATTTTGGTAGTTGGTGTTTTGCAGCTTAATGGACAGCAGGTCAGTTTTGTATAATAAGTTTGAGCTATAGCAGAGAAAGTGAAGCTTTTTAATGTATTAATTTGATGAGGCCGCCATTTTTTTGTTGGTCATTCATGATATTTAGATAGCAAGGCAATGATATACGCACACATAAAGGTATGCATTAAGGTGAGCTCAAAAGAACGCATCATCTCTATTTAGATTGCATCGTTTATATTTAGATTGTGTCATCTATGTTTAGATTGCATTGTCTATGTTTAAATTGCATTGTCTATGTTTAGATTGCATTGTCTATATTCAGATTGCACTGTCAATATTTATATCACATCATATAAATTGGGATTGCATCATCCACATTTAAATATAATTACATATATATGCATAGATTGCATAATCCATATTTAGATTGCATAATCCATATTTAGATTGCATCGTCTACATTTAGATATAATTACACTGATTTTATCCTTCTACAATGGAAAATTTGTGCTAACAGATGAAACTCTCTCTCCAAAAGTTGACGCATCCACAATGTGTGGCTGAGAACTCATTTTAGATGAGCCCTGGGGTGGGGATGGATTGCCCAGATAAGTCTGTAGGATTCGGAGTTAATTGGAAATTGGCTGAGGAGTAAATCCACTTCATCACCACCTTGTCGTGTCTTGCTAAAAATTTCACTTTCCTGTTCACTTTGTCCTACTTCCATTTCATTGGACATGTAGTCGGACTGGGTTTTGTGTACAGCCATGTTTTCATTATCAGGCATGTTGGTAGGATGAACACTAGACAAGTTGTCTCCTCAGACGATATCCAAACCAGTAAGATGTAACTCCTGAGGAATTTCATTGGTTTGAGAATAGACATAAAAAGTATCAACAAGCTCAGGACGAGAGGAAAGTTTTTCCTGAAGGTCAAACGTCAGGGCCAAGAAGGTGAATGTGGTGGTAGTAAATTGTTTGTCCTTGGTTTTAAGTGAAGTGACCAGCAGAGGTGAGAGGGATAAGAGGACAAGAGGAGGGGAGACAATCTGACAACTAACAGGGCATTGGTCATGGAGGTCCAGGCCAACAGGACTTGGTTTCAAAGTTGCTCATTGCCTGATGATGTGCTGTCACCAAGAAACATTTTATGCCATAGCTTGGCCAGTGGATTGGCTAGAATTTCTACAGCAGCAGTGATAAATTCAAATGTTTGCATGTCATTGAAGAAGGCAATGATGATATCATGAACAACGAAAGAGATTTTGAGTTGTTGAAAGTCAAGGGCACTCTGTGTTTGTGTGTGTGCACATGTGTGTGGAGGGGAGAAGAAAGCATTGCTAAAGACATCACATGACATAAGGAAGTGTAAAAAAATTGTTGCTGTAGTTAGGCCATGTCCCTTGATATCCAGGGAAACAGAATACCTGCTCAAACCAACCTAAAGGAGGTTGTGTTACTTGCCAAGCTAGCCATTATAATGCATGAGAAATGTATGCAACTGATTGATCACCATCACCTAAACCATTGATAGGTTTTTTTTCACAAAAATAAATGTATGAATTTTAATATATGGATTAAATAAAGAATGCATGAAGTAATAAATAGAATAAAAAGAAAGCTTTGCCAGCTTTTTCCCAGTGGTGAAGAAGCATCCATATGAACTCCAAAGGATTTCCCTTGTCCATATCACATGTAGCAGTTGACATTAATCACTAGTTGAAGTGGGACTAGTTGCATAGGTGGGTGACTGTGGTCAAAAGGAGTGTATCTCCTGTTATCCTCAGGGTAACTTTTCTACTAATAAAAAATAACAAAACTTTGGTCAACTAAATTATTCATAATTAACACGATACTAAGCCGAAGATGTTTATTACAATGAGACAATTCTAAAAGATAAGAACACCATGAAATCACTGTGCATAACCATGTCATAACCCTACCTGCATATCCTTCCCATACACTTAATATGACAATGAATAATCAACAAAAAAAAAAAAAAAAAAAAAAAAAAAAAAAAAAAAAAAAAAAAAAAAAAAAAAATGCTGTACTTACCATGCTTGCTTCCTCGTGAAACATCCTCAGTTGCCACGATAGCAATGTTAAGAGCTTCTGGATGCACAGAGACCTCATATCTGAACTCTGTCCCTTGGAGTTACTAATCTTGCTGAGCATAAATGACAAAGAAACTGCCACACTGTTGTGATAAAGGTCAAAGTTGAAAATGCGCATTTCAGTATCCAGTGAATCAAATATATTGACGTGGTGCAGCTGCAAGCATGATGTGGTCACAGCCGTGATAACAAGGTGTGGGCAGTAGGTGGGGTCAGCCACCAATATTGTAATGTGAATTAGCACGACATCATACAATTGCTGCCACAGGTCCAACAGGTGGGCCAACTGATCCTAAAGAGTACACAACATCACAAATATAGCAATGATGATGACAAAACAATCTTTTAACTTTTTCTATATCTATCCAACCACAACCCAGTATAATTCTGGTCCAGTGTGTATCTTATTAGAGCTATTGTCAACCTACTGCAACCTTCCTCAATCCGGTGTGGTGTTGGTCAAGTGTGTGCATCCCAAAGAGCTTTTATAGACATATTCCAACCCAGTATGGTGTACAGCCAGTGTGTTTGTACACAGATAACCTTAGTGTCAACCATCCTCTACAATATACCTTGTCTGCATGATGAAAGAGAAAATCGAAGGGAAATTTGGTGATCTGCAGAGCGGCTTTGAAGTCCGGATGCTGAGCTGACCCATGGTTGATAGTCCTGGTCTGATGTGGACAATAACATACATGCACACGTACATGTGTCAGTAAATAGTCATATGCATATGTGCATGCACTAGTGAAAAGAACGCTAATGGTGTCATACACTGAAAAAGCTCTGATCAACTTGTAATCCCACAGGAAACTATTGGATAGTGTTATTCATTTGTTAAGGTGAATGAAAAAGCACAAATTTATAAAATCATCATCAACTTATTCAAATTCAATATTAGCAAGCTCTTTCAAGTACTTTATTGCTAGATTAAAATAATGATTGTTTATTGATCCATCAAACTAAATCAAATTCTTGTATGTGCAACATAATGACACTGTTGCTTCAACATTTGCTACAGCAACTTCATAACACTGTTTCTTCAACATATTGCAACAGCAACATCATGACACTGTTGCTTCAATAATTTGCAGCAGCAACATCACGACACTGTTACTTAAACATATTGCTAACAGCAATATGATAACATTCCTGCTTCAACATACTGTTTACATATTCTGAACAGCCTGTTTGCTGTTGGATAGGACAATGCTCCACAATATAAAACACTCTGGATGAGAAGAAGAATATTATTTTATGCAGACACAACCAGCCAGCTTGGATGTGCAAATATTTGCTGTGGGGGGGGGGGGGGGGGGGGGGGGGGGTACAGGACAGGGGTAAGGGGTATAGGATGGGTAGAGGAAGCATGGTGGTCAAACACCCACAACACCATCCTGCAACAACAATCTCCATCGGGATTTTTTTGCTGCTAACTCGGCTTCCATGCATAATTGCATAAGCTGATAAGTAGTGGACTAACTTTTTGTTGATTACAACCATTGACCTATGTTGATTACTATTGATATTAAGTATTATCATAATTAATTACCATAGGCCACACACCACACACCCTGACGTGATTTGAACATGCAACAAGTTCAATTCAATTCCACAAGCCAAACATACAATCAACTATATCATGCTCTTGCTACTTAGTTCATCTATGCCAATGAAATCTATTAAAATGCTGTATTTGGTTGTTCACTATAATACCAATACTAAACCCCAACACAAAGAACCAATAAACTCATTAATTTGCATTGCTATTGAACAAGCTATCAACTTTACCATATAGACATGCCTTAGCTAATGAAACTATTTGTGCAAACATTGTACAATAGATAAAATTCATAGAAGCGGTCAGAGTGTTTCCAGTAATGCCTCATCTTGCATTTTTTTAAAAGTTGTTAAGATAGGAATGTAGTGGAACTGAGGCTTCTTGATGGAAGGTGTTTAGGGAAATATCCTTAGTTAATGAACTTGCTCATACACTTACTTGTTTACTATTATATATATTTAAACTCCCCTTATCTGGCCAGGGTTCTGTCTGATCCTAGCTAACTTTAGTAAGAAACAACAAGAAAATAACCAAAAAAAAACCAGCAAATGCAATGCTGCAGCATAGCACATGGTGGTGTTGTGGCACAAGGTCCCTCTATTTGCAGCACAGGGAGAGAAGGGGGTGTACTGTAGGTGGGGGTGCCCTGGTATGGGCGTGCCTGAGTGTGGGGAGTGCCTGGGTGTGAGGGAGTTTGAGTGCATGTCTAGGTCATTGCCCTGACTTAAGAACAAGAGTTAGGAGAGAGGTCACACATGCCCACATAAAGTAATGTAATAAAACACCCATAAAATGGAACATACAGTAGACAGTTATTATGGCATTTCATCTCCCTCCACCCCCCCCCCCCCAACCCACCAATGAAATATCCACAATGCTGTCATGTACACACACTCACCTCAGATACAGAGCCTATGAACGACATTGCCAAAGTGGCCCACATAAGGATAAGCACAGACCATCTGATCAATCCCTCTGTTGCTGTATTTTGTAATTGGCTGGATAAGAACAAGTAGTTAGAGAGGATGTCAGCAGGTTGGGATACAGATGTCACCATATCGACCAACTTCATCCAGTTGCAAGTCAGCCAGATACTATGAAATAATATAGAACACACATGTGACAAATCACTCTCAAGCTTTGGATAATACTATCCCAGGTTGTCCTGCACAAAGGACAGGGAACACCTAATTAGTCATTAGAATGAGCTGCATTCATGGTAACTAAGTCTAGGTAAGCTGCATAACCAAGATGAGTGAGGTACAAAAGAGTATAACTAAGCATCAGCATAACTAAGCTGCAATGTAAGGCAACAGCTTAATTAGGCAACAGCGTAACTAGGCAACAGCATAACTAGGTCACAGAAACACTAGGTAACAGGTTAACAAAGTAACTTGGCCACAGAGTAACTTGGCCACATAATAAGTAGGCCACAGAATAATTAGGCAACATGTTGATTAGTCAACAGCATAAATAGTCAACAACAGGGAACCCTTAATTTAAAATTAACCAGTCATTCGAAAAGTTTGTGCGCACATATTCGTGTCTGTGTGTGTGTGTGTGTGTGTGTGTGTGTGTGTGTGTGTGTGTGTGTTTGGGATACAGATGTCACCATATCGACCAACTTCATCCAGTTGCAACTCAGCCAGATGCTATGAAATAATATAGAACACACATGTGACAAATCACTCTCAAGCTTTGGATAATACTATCCCAGGTTGTCCTGCACAAAGGACAGAGAACATCTAATTAGTCATTAGAATGAACTGCGTTCATGGTAACTAAGTCTAGGAACACACACACACACACACACACACACACACACACACACACACACACACACACACACACACACACACACACACACACACACACACACACACACACACACACACACACACACACACACACACACACACACACACACACACACACACACACACACACACACACACACACACACACACACACACACACACACACACACACACACACACACACACACACACACACACACACACACACACACACACACACACACACACACACACGAATATGTGCACACAAACTTTTCAAATGACTGGTTAATTTTATAGTGGCATGGATGCCCCAGTAGTTGTGGTGAAAGGAATTGCTGCAGGTATGGAACTCCTGCTTTCCCACTCCCAGATAAGAAATACACATTTGCTTTTTTGATGATTAGATTTTCCTCAATTTTTGAGATTTTGATTCATTGAGATTTATTCTTATCACAATGGCACAAGAACACTTTAATAAAATTACCAGACCTGATCATTGTGAGTGTTGTATGAATATGTTTCATCATGGTATAGTACATGTTTAATTCTATCACTTGCATTGTTAATGTTAATGTCTCTGTTGTAATGTATTTTACCTTATTAATATACTGCACACAAATTTATTTCAATAAATCCTACTCCTACTTAGCTGAGGTTCTACTCCATCTTGTACGTGATAGCGTCATGATTTAACCTATTATATTGTCTATTTACAACATCTAGTTAGTTTATATGAAATACATTCAAATAATACACCACCCCCTATACTTCTGCTAGTGTCTTTACCTGTCTTAATCTGCCCTAGACTGTGTACATTACTCTTATGATGTTCTTTCAGTCTCCATGTAGCTCACCTGTCATTCCAGGCTGTAGGCCAAGCTTATTTGGGATTCACAATTGTAAATATAATTTGGTAAGTGGAGATTTGGTAGATACTAGCTAGTATGCTTAGAGTAAGCATTACCTATAACTGCCACCACAAATTGGACATACATTTTAAAGAATTTCATGGGGCTAAATTTGTTAACAATCTTTACATGTTCTTATTCATCGTACAGGGTCATACTTGAGTACATAATAGAGCAGCCCCTGAATATTATTGCTTAAGTGAATGAATGTTTCATCATGGTATAGTACATGTTTAATTCTATCACTTGCATTCCCATAAGGTTAATTCCCATCAGTGTTAATTCCACCAGGTTAAATCCAATTAGAGTTGATCCCATAAGGTGTAATCCTATCAGGATTAATCTCATCAAGTCATGAGCATATCATCTTGCTCTATTTAGTGTCACTGTGGACAATGAATGGAACTTCCTTTGATGCTGAAGTGATTTCTACATACAAAAAAACTTTGGAAATACATGGCTCCTGGTCACACTGTGGGCTGATTCTTCTAGCTATGGATATGAAAAATTCTAGCAGTATTACATACCTAAATAGGCAGCATTTAGTTAATCAGAAGAATCAAGTATGTTGTTTCTATTATCTTTGGAGCTACCCATGTCTTCATTTGTGTGGCACTTGTTTTAATGTTTACTCTCATTATTGTAGAATGTTTCTTCTTTGATTTGTCTGCTATGAGAATAGGAGCAGATTCAACATATTCTGGCGAAGGAGTTTGTAGCTGGAAAGAGTTATCAAGCAATTCAATTCAATAACTAGGATTCTCCCATCACACTAGGATTCTCCCATCTCACTAGGATCCTCTTTCTGCATATAGTGCTTAAGTGAGTATACCAATAAGCTTATAACTACATATCAATTAAATGAAGTATATGCAAAGCAAAGACAAACTTACTCGATTATCCTTGTGCTTTGAGTTTTTGTTATGTAGAGAGTTATCTGAATAGGGACAATCATGCTTGGGAGTTCAAGGTTCATCACATTCAATCTACAACATGTAGTAAATAGAGAAATAGTATTAACAACAATGGCAGTCATAAACAATGTTTAAATGGTTTAAGGATATAGCTAATGCAATAATACAAACACCTCCCTTCACACTTAGTAGTTAGCTGCACTGAGACTTGGGTTTCAACAACACAACTCTAGCCAGTGGCCAGCCTAAATTCATTTGACTATCAAGCTAAATCATTGTGAGATTTCATGATGAGAAATATTTTTGTGTATGGTACTAATCTGTCACTAAATCATGATAGATTATGCTAGCATAATTAAAGTAGTCTAATTTTTAAAAAATTATTCTCAAATAATACACTAGGGATAAATAGAAAATAATATTTTGTTTATACACAGTACAATAATTGATCATAGCTCAATATTCAAATAATGTTAAGTTCATTACTACATTTGAGTAATTTACAAATATTGAGAGAAAAAAAGAAATATTAAAAAAAATAATAAATCTTTTCCCAGCGTTATAGGGAAAATAATTAAATTCGTATATAAGCTGTGGCTACATACATTCAGGTAGTTACATATGTTTACATTTTCATAGAAATGGATTTATTTTCATTGATGAAAAAAGAAATGGTAAGTAATTTGAGTAGTAAAATATTAGTAATTCTTGAGAAATAAGATTATGATAATACTGTTATAGTACAGTAATGGAAAAAAAGTGAACTTAATGATTCTAAATATATGCATTTGAGGGTCTAACTTGAAATGTTTAGTGAGTGGAGCATACAGAGACAGACAAACAGATAAACTATTCATGCTCTATTATATAGATTAGGACAATTTATTAAGGTTATCTGTGACACTATTTGCAACTAGTAGATTTATATTGTCCAAGAGGTAGTGAATGATGGAGGTCCACATATTTCAAGAAGGGTCTATATATTTCAAATATATACCTAACATAGGTAAATATAATTTTGAAGTATGTGGACAAGGGGAACAAATGGTGGGATTCAAATCTGTCATGGCAAGTCATGTATGCCATGTTCTCACGAGAAAATTATGCCAAGTTTTTACCTAAAACATACAAATTTTATATCAAGCAGGATGAACACATGCCAACATTATGCCAAGTTTAAATTATGTTGTTTAACAGGTATGAAACACCATTTTATGCATTTTTCTTACACTTAATCTTCATTTAATAAACTTCGTGCAATTATATAATGAAATTTTTTGTCAATTATATTTTTTAAAGAAATTTTTGCATGTCACAAGTTTCCGTATGTGCAATAAATCATTCATTTTTTAAACAATTATTTGCTTGATAACTCGGTTGTCAATCTCCTGAATCCTGACATACAATAAAATTTACAGCACTTTCTACTGAAGGATAATAGCATATGATATTTTGAGACCCAAATAACTTAGAAGCCTGGTTTTCTTGTAAGTCATTTAACTAAATGCACAAGGGCAATTACTGCATTGGGTGTTGGTAAGTATGCACTGCCAGATCACTGCATTTTGCTTCTTTAAATGCATTTCATGTAGTTCATGTCCACAAAATGGTTCTGGCTGTAATAAAAATACTTTCAGCTTAGGTAGAGGGCAATATCCGTGACTACTCTTTAAGCCAGGTTCCCCCACCCCCACATCCTATTATACATGTGTATAAATCTTCAGTAAAATTATAGCAAATATCCAAGATTAGTCTAAGGAACTCTGACCCCTTGATATAGCTCCAAACTGTCCCACTTCTGTCCTGACATTTAACTTCCTCCAAGCAATCTAAGGTTAAACTGTAATTAATAAAATCATAGTGTCAGGAGTCTGCAAATGCTTCAATGGCACAGTGGTGGAGCACAAACCATAGCAGATAAGAAGCTAGTTTGTATTTTTAGCATTGACTATGATAGGGTTAATCTCATGGATAAAGTTGATTTTGGGGATAAAATACCTAGAGGCACTCTCTGGCTGAGAAGAAATAATGGCATTGCAGATTAAAAATAGCAACAAGAAATAGTATATAAAAACACAGACAACAGCCAAAAAAAAAATGCTTGACCCAATATAGAGCACAATATATGATAAAGGGGAAGAAAACCAAAATGACTTACAAACAAGCAAAACTTTTTTTAGAGTTTGTAAAATGCCATCCTAAGTGGAAAATTATAATACTTTTCTGGGTCAAGGCTAAAGTTTGCAAAGTACAATATAGGTCTGCCCTCCCCCTTTTATTTATTAGGGTGAATTCTTTTTTTTTGATATTTTATTAACATTAATTATTACAATTATCAAGCTAAATACATATATTTTTGTTATTAATAATTTTTTAAAAATTTTTTTTTGTTTTTGTTTTTGATCATTATACTTTGGATTTAATTTGATTATTTCCTCAATTTTTTTAATTTTATATTATCATGAAGTCTTGATGGATATTAAATTTATTTATCCACTTCAAGAGCTTTATTGACATAAGGTGAATATTCAATCTTGCAGTGGTCTTGATAGAGAGTACTGTCCCTACACTCACAAGTGGGAGGGGTCAAAGCATACCAGACTGATCATAAAAGGTATGATCTACTGTCACCAGAGACATAACATAGTTCAACTGAATATATATTAGGTCGCATCTTACTATGACTCAACTAGTGTGTCTGCTATCTACCAGCCACCTTGATCAATAGTCCTGAAATTTTCATGAGTTGATCATGGGGACAATTTTACTAGTGTGTGAGACCATTGAATAAACTTCGCTATTCAAGAGTTACAACAAAATTGTTATTTGATCCCATTCAAAGGGATATTTCAAAAGGAAGTTGCATTTACAAACCATGCTGTAATCTGATCATACCAAGAACTTAAACCAAGTGGTTTTGAACAAATCGATGCAAATTACAAGATTTGCATCCATAGTTTTGTAGTGTTCCTATTACGGTATAGCTGTAATAGAAACTACAGGCAGATGAGAGAGGGGAGGGAGCTAGAAAGCTTAAAATAAGTAAATAATTTGTTTAAAAATGAAATAGATGCACATCTTTCTTTTATTACTAACTAACTGTTAGACTAACATGGATAAGAAAGCTGCATATCCAGGTTCTAAGAGAAAAGGGGAGGGGGCGGAGGGGTTCAACTACAGGCAGTTGAGGAGGAAGGGAGGGGAGGGGGGTGGGGCTACAAAACATTGAAGAATTTATAAGTAAATGAATATGTATAAAAATTAAGTAGATGCACATCTTTTTTCTTTTTTTTCCATTAGCCCTATCCTTCCCCCCCCCCCCCCCCCCCCTCAAATCTTCTATTGAGCTAATACATTCAGCAACCTTATTATTGCAGGATGCTGAAGGCAGACAGGAAAACTGCCCAACCCTAGGGCTAGGGCTAGGGCTAGGGTTAGCGAGAGGCATAATTATACACAAACAGAGGTCCAATTCATGCTCAAATTATACCTACTATGTGTTCGGTACTGATATAGTTACATTATATAGTGTTAGACATTGATACCTCAGGAATATCTGAAGCATATAGTGAAAAATCCATATGTAGCTTAAACAGTTTGTATATAAGATATCTTAATAGTACTGAACATCAAAAGAAGGCTCCTATTTTCAAACATGACTTAACCTATCAAACATCCAGAAGAATTGAATAATTCAACTCTAAACTAGGCAGAATACTATCGAATCCAGCTGTTCTAATCAACCACCTGGAATAGTGTTAATGTATATGGTTGTAAACATGAATCCCATGAAATCAATCTCTGGAAAGATTAAGCATCCAGAACTGAGACATGGTTAATTAACACCAACTAAACCGAGATGGACCTTGACCAAGCGTATACAGATAAGACAAAATTATGTTAATAAGTCAAACAATAGGTTTTAATCACATTCTAAGTTTTAAAAGCAATATTAATGGTATTTTCACATTTAATAGAGTTGCATATTGTGAAGCAGAAGGAATACTGGATACAGAGTAGCACCAGGATGGGCAAGAATGAGGACAAAAGAAATAAGGTCATATTTAACACATTACTATTGGATTGCAGGTGGAGAGAATAGAAAATATTTTTTAAAAACCCAGTGTAAATCACAAGTCAGTATATTTTTAACAGTTCAAATCAATATTTGAAGCCTCTTTTCCATTATTAATCCTCAGAGATCAATCCATTATAATCACTGAATCTATGATAAATGTATTTTCTTCTTAATCAATTTACTTTTATTAAAGACCATTATTTGATTGACCTATGATAAAAAAGGGAAAGAAGACTACTATTTTGATATCAAGGTTTATAGTCTTTAAACAATTGACTTTTTAAAGGCTATACACCAAAATGATTAGTGTATAATCAGCTGTATTACTCTATTATTTTAATAAGGCAAAACAATACAATGATTGGTGTACCAATTCATTTCCTTAACACATTGTATTGGACTATGCAGAAGGACTATGTACAAGTGACAAAATATTACTTTAAATGAAATGTGATAAGTTTATATATAGTTTACACTGTCATCTCTTCCAATGATAAACAAAAATTTATTACATAAGTACAATATAAACTGAAACATACAATAAAAAATACAATTTTGAACCTATTACTAAATCAAATGCGTGAGTCAGAAATTGTAAAAAGCTAAAGTAATCCTTTTTGAAAGAATCATGAAGTTCTTCTTTTATTATGATCATGATTAAAGTGGAATATCTATCCCTAGCCATAACTAATTATCTATATGTAGCAATGAATGCTAAAAAAGAACCATACGGAGACTGTCAAAACATTTTTTCTACTAAAGCTTTTGAGATCCTATGGAATGCAGCCAGCTCAGTTTCTATTATGTCACTTAATAGAGCCTTGCATGTGAGGCACTTCTCTGAGCATACTTAGGTGTAATGAGGTGAACTTTAATTGGTTTCAGTCTCACACAGGAGCTGGACTTGGTGGTTTAGTACTAGTTCTGCATGAAGAGTGCAATGCTCAAGTAACTAAAGTGAATGATTATTAACTACATGTGGGTGTGACAATGTGTGTGGTTTGTCATGGCCACACCCACACATGTTGTTTTCACTGACTGGAACCAATTACACTAAAACTTGGTATGTGATCTCCATGCAACCACAAAAGTACTAGTGACCTGTGACTTTGAGTGTATCTAGTCACACTCATCGCATAATAACATGGACAGATTTGTCAATAAGAGCAATAAAGTGGAACAAGACTCAAATGAACCCTAAAGCACACATAGCCACACCTACACCTATAGGAGAGTTAAACACTTTATGGTCAGATGCTAAACCAATCGACCACCTGGACTAATGTTAATGCATATGGTTGCAAACATGAATCCCATGAAATCAATCTCTGGAAAGATTATGCATACAGAACTGAGACATGGTTAATCAACACCAACTTAAACGAGGTGGATCTTGACCAAGCATATATAGATAAAATATAATGACAGCAACTAGTCAAACTGGTAGTTCAAATCATATTCTAGTTTTTAAAAGCAATATTAATGGTATGGTTACATTCAATAGAGTTCTGTTTTGTGAACCAGAAGGAATACTGGACATAAAGTAGCACAAGGAAGGGCAAGAACCATGACAAAATAAATAAAGTTTTATTTGAAACTAATTACTATTTGATTGCAGGTGGAGAGAATAGAATATAAGAAAAAACGATGTAAATCACAAGTTGGTATATCCTTGACAGTTCAAATCAACTTTTGAAGCCTCTTTTCCTTTGTTAATTATCAGAAATGAATCCATTATTATCACTAAATCCATAATACATGTCATTTTTCTTAATTAATTTACTTTTATAAAAGACTTATTTGATTGACATATGATTAAAGAAGGAAAGAAGGCAACCATTTGATTACAAGGTTTATAGTCTTAAAACTATTGCCTTTTGAAAGAGTATACAATGAAATGATTAGTGTATACTCAGCTGTATACACCTATCATTTTGATATGGCACAGCAATAAAATGATTGGTGTACTAATTCACTTCTTTAACACATTATATTTAACTATTCAGAAGTACTGTGTACCAGTGACAAATTATTACTTTGAATAAAATGTTATATGGATTATATACTGTTTACACTGTCATCTCTTCCACGGATATGCAAAAATATGTTATATAATATACTGTATAAACTGAAATATACAATGAAAAATAGCATTTTTAACTGATTACTAAAACACTGCATGAGTCAGAAAGTTGTAAAACTGTCCTTGGGAAGAGTTAAAGCAATTTTTTTGAAAAAATCAAGGTGTTTTTTTTATTTTTATAAAGATCATGATTAAAGTGGAATATCTATCCCTAGCCATAGCTAATTATCTATATATAGCAATGAACACATAAAAAAGAACCATATGGAGGCTGCCGATGACATTTTTTCTACTAAAGCTCTGAGATCCTATGGAGTGCAGCCAGCTCAGTTTCTATTTTTCATCTTAATAGAGCCTTGCATGTGAGGCACTTCTCTGAGCAAACTTAGGTGTACTGAGGTGAACTTTAATTGGTTCCAGTCTCATACTGGAGCTGGGATGGTGGTTCAGCATGAAGAGTGCAATGCTCAAGTAAACAGATTATATCTTTTGATTAAACTCTTGAGAGATTATTTACTGGCCTTTGAGGGGGCAATGGGGATGCAAGTATACTCTGGTGGCAGCAGTAATATTATCAGTTGTGAGATGAGGGGTGTGGAATAAACCACAGCTATTAACCAACAACCACAACCAGACATAGCCACCACAAACAGTGGTAGTCATGGCAACAATACTAGCAATATAGCCGCCACAAACGATAACAGTATTGGCATCAGTACCAACAACGAAGCTACCACAAACATTTGTAATCATGGCTGACAACACCAGCAACGCAACCACCATATACTATGGTTTCTTGATAAGAGGACAAAGTCCAAACAGATGGCCATATTTTCAAAAGAAATCTTAATGTGTGTTCATACATGTGTTAATGTGTGTGTATACATTTGTATGTGTGTTGTGTCTGTGTGTTGTGTGTGAGAGTGTATGTGGGCATTGGTGTTGTCTGTGTGTGTTATGTGTGAGAGTGTATGTGTGCATTGGTGCTGTGTGTGTTCAGTATGTGTGTATGTGGATATATTTGTCTTCTACGCATTATTAACTGGAGATTCCATACACTGGAGCACACAGATGCAAAGTCTGACTGATGTGATTCCTGGTCCTGAAATCATTAAAAAGTGTACATATATATGTATGGAGACTGCACACATGTGCACTGAAGTTTAATGACCCTTGAAAAATTCATATCAAAGTCATTAATTATACTGCATGAAATTAGTAATCAATGGGCTCATCTATTCCCAAATCAGTAAAGGGTTATCTTAGTTGTGGTTTACAATTGTAACATTCTTGTATATGGATCATGTTATAACTGCTCCAGAGATTGTGAATCTAGACAGATTTTAAGAATTGCTAAAGGAGATAATTTCTATGTAAACACACACTCTCTCCCCTCCCCCCACCCCCCTTTCTTTCCCTTCCTGGGATAAAAAAAACAAACAAAACACTCTTCTGTATTACACAGAAGATAGCAAGTGTTTTGAGAGTGTGTCTATATGGTGGGGATATTGGGGGGGGGGGGGGGGGGGGGGGGAGTGTATCAATTTATATGGATGTCATTATGGAGAAATTTGCTCTTTAGTGATGACTGAAGTAGTTAGGGAGTAGATGTGTAGGTGCTGATCACAACCCACACCTATTTCTGTATTACACATCAAAGTTCCTAATGATGACAGAAATAAAGCATGCTATAATGATGATGTTGTTGTTGTTGCAGGAAGTTGTGACTGTGCACCATGCACAGTGCGACTGAGGACTGGAAAGTGAATAGTCAAACAGCCATTCTCCCTAGTCATGAAATTAAGCAAGTAATTCAAACACTACCAACACATACAGGAGGTAAACAACTTTTACAAGAGGTAAACATCTTGTGCGGGAGGTAAATAACTAGTATGGGAGGTAAACAACTTGCACAAGATGTAAACAACTTGTACTTTTGCACAAGGGTTAACGACTTATAGAGGAGGTAAACTACTTGTGCAAAAAGTAAACAAGTTATACATGAGGTAAACGACTTGAACAAAAGAGGGTGAAAAACTTGCATAAGAAGTAAACTACCATTGTCCACCTTGTTGATCAAGTTTTTCTATCCCTGATGTAGGTGAGCCTTCATGTTACTTTTGTACTTTTGCAAAACTACTTGCTGCTTGGGTGAGTACTTTATCAACTGTATAACCTCCATAGCAATGTTTGCGACTACTTATATACACTTGCTATCTATTGCAATATCTTTTATGCATAGATTCATGCAATCTTCAAAGCAGTCTACCGAGATTGCTTATTTATTATCATTCTAAAATCTTTTGGCAACACCACTAGTGCAACCCTAAAATTTTCTGGCCTCAACAGATCCCTGGCCCCTGTGATGTCTAAACAGAATGTCTAAAGAAATTAAGCAATTTTTTAAAGATGAAAAAGGACATTCAGCTGTAGTAGCACAAGTTGAACAAGCCCAAAAGTATTTTTAATATTATTAACACATTTTACTGATACCCATCCAGTGTAATAATAACCTGTTTATGATTAAAAATGTCCCTAGTATCATTAGCTAGCTATGAAAACCAAATGTGGGAAAGTAAATCTGCAATTAGTGAATGTAGAACGAAATGACCAATTAACACTATAATTTCACTAATAATTTCTTCGGACTGATATTTATGGTCGTCCACCCATATCAATTGCCCAAGTACATGTTGAAGCATAACAATCAAATTTGAACCACCAGCATGACTATTTCTGATGGAAGAAAGCTGATTTATTAAGCTGATTTTTTGGACGAACATGGATAGTATCAACTTCACTCATAATTGTTCAGTTACAAGGGTAAACTTGTCAAAAATTCAAATGCTACAGCATTTATGAGCTCTTGAACACTCATGATCTTTAGAGATAGTTGTAGCTATTTCCAAATTGGAAAAAAATGTAAAAATAAATGCAGGTTCAGCTCTTGTACTTATAATACTAATCTTTGATTGAGAGTAAAAATGGATACATGCAAATGTTTTGTACCATGATTGCAAGAAACATCAATTCTGGGCATTGTACCAGATCAATCTATCTTTTCAATTTTACCAAAGAACTCCCTGTTTGTAGGATGGTTAATTATTTCAGCAATACTACATCTACCATTACATTTATTAGAATTACTAAGCAAACTCCTGGAAGTAATACCACTGGATGTTTAACCACCATCATCAGCAAGGAATTACTATCACTGGGATCTACATCAGGACATCACCTATGAAATAATCAAATATCTGGGTCAGTAAAATCATCATTATCATCACTAGCTAATAAATACCTGGTACTTGCTAATTCCTTTTAGATAGGAAAACTTTAGTTTAAGATAGAATGACCTAATGCCCTGTTGACTGGGGGGGGGGGGGGGGTGTGTGCAAAGGGGATAATCTCCCCCACCCCCCCCCATTTTTTTAAATTTAAAAGATGGTGTACTTCACTAGCACTTGATGTGAAAGTGTTTAATTTACAGCTGCACATTACTAGCACATAATAAAAGTGTTCAATTAGTTGCTGCCATTGCTGGTGTATATTTTACAGCTGCACATTACTGGAATAATGTGAGTGTTTAATTTACAACTGCATATTATGGTATAGAGTACCTTTGCATGTACATGAACATTTTGCTAGAAAATAGTTCCTTAATATGAATCAACAAAGGATAATTTTGAAAAATCTGGTGTTGGATCATAGAGAGTGGATTAAGCATTTCCTTAGTGACACACCTTAGTAGTGGTTACTCTTGCCTCAGGCATGAACATAAGTTCTGGTTGCTTGTTGATGTGAGGATATATATTATTGAAAAAATCTTAGAAGGTATTGTCTTATGAGGCTAAAAAAGTGTATGAAATGAGCATAGTTAAGTATCAATAGAGTCAATTTGACAGATTCTGATTGTCCAAAAAAAAATGCAACCATTTTAAGGTGATTTAAAGGTAGCCCATCATAGAAAATTGGAGGGGTGATTTATTTGGAGGCTAACAGCCCCTCTGCCCCCTGTTTCTACTACCCTGTATGCACTTAGTGGTTCTCATATTAATTGGTAAAGGGTCATTCATCCTTCATTCCTGTATTGATTGGTTCCTTCCAATATATACTTGTATGTTTTTAAATGACAATTTTCCTTTGGAGATCATTCTTGTAATTTGTGCAATACTTCATTAATCATGGAGAGTGGTTGAAACTTACCTTTACCACATGATCATAGTGTATCCATGGTTTCACATGTTTGTGTGAAAAAGCAGTAGATGGACCAAGAGGCAAAGGAATAAAGGTGGCCACAGCAATAGAGCTCACCCTCTACCCCCACCATATTACACAGACACAGTGGCAAAAAAATTACTTAATTATAAAACCAAAGACTGAAAATCAATACTATACTCACCAAGAGTTAGCATGTCTGAAAGTGTAATCAAAGCTACTCAACCTATGGAATGACTCAGTATGGAATTCAAAGAGCCAATACTTTCAGGTTCTCACATTATGTACGCAAGCAGAAAACCTACTGACCTGCAGGTGGTTATTAAGTCAGCCACTTACAGTAATAAACATTTTTAGTCTGATTTATGTAACCTGTAAAGGTAATTGACACTAATTTCATTCATAAAAAACATGATAGAGTTAATAAACATGTAAAATTTATGGGATATGTCTTATTCTGTAATAGGTTGCAACAAACAACACCCATTGACAAACTACACTCATGTAAACCTAATTTGAATGAAACTTTTGGAGTGGATGTGCAGTAGTTGTCCTGATTAATCTCTGTTAGTTTCATGAAAATCCCTCTAGCAGTTCTGGTGGAGCCAGAGTCCAAAAACAGACTAAAGGACAGACAGACAGACAGACAGACAGACAGACAGACAGACAGACAGACAGACAGACAGACAGACAGACAGACAGACAGACAGGCAGGCAGGCAGGCAGGCAGACAGACAGACAGACAGACAGACAGACAGACAGACAGACAGACAGACAGACAGACAGACAGACAGACAGACAGACAGACAGACAGACAGACAGATAGAGAGACAGACATGCAAATAAATAGTGAATTTTAGTAAAATACTAATCATTCTTGATGAGTATACCCATTCCAGTGGTGAGAAAATTGCAGCAGAAATTCTTTTTGATAAAAAATTCAACTTGCTAGCTAGGCTGCCAATAGCCATCAACAATTATGCATAAAGCATCACATGCACACACAAATTTACTGCTGTATGATGCTGGCCACATCAAGTGAACAGAAAACACCACAGCATTAACAACCTTGCAGGTGAAATTGCAAATAGTTGTATAGTTATCCAAATAAGCCATGTTTCGAGTCTTTTCATGGTTCATTAGGGCACTAACACATGAATGGAAAATGAAAATATTTTAAATGTAAATGATTGCTGCAATTTATGGGCCATAATGCCCAGGCAGCTCAATCATTCAAACTTTAGTCCTTAAATCATTGAACTTGTATGATTATGAATGACATCCTTTGATTTTCAAAGTAAATCCTGTGGTGCATTGGGACAGGAATAATAGAAAAATTAGCTTGTCACAGTATGTATATATGTTGAAAACCACCTCTTTATATCCACCTGAGGGCAAGAGAGATGGCCTGGTAAAACGTTGTTCAACTAAGGGAGTGCCATTATTGTCTAAGATTATTTTCTGCCATATTTTTTTGGCTTTTTTGCTAGTTATAGATCATTCAGCCAGATGAGCTTGAATTAAATTAAAAAAACAAAAATACGCATAGCCAGGATTTTTGAAAGTGGGGTTCTTTTTTTGGGAAGGGGGAGGGGGGTTTAGTAACCTAATTCTCATTAATTATTCATGAGATCTATAATATGTACCGTCACTTTGTTGTCACTCACCCCCTACCCTTAATCTTATTGCCAAATGAAAGTTTAGTTCAAATGCTTTCCAATGATATGCTCCATGGCATGTTCAAGTGTCCCACATTCTCAAGTATTATTGTGAAATACCATTCAAATTTCACCAAATATGGTTAAAAAATATGGACATGCATAATGGCAAAACAGTCCTACATAATGTAATAAATTTATGTGTATATATATATATACATGTATATATGTATATATATGTGCGTATATATATATATATACACATATACATATACATATACATATGTATTGCATATAGTGTCCTGAGTTGAATCACAAGCTGGCAACCTTCCTTAGAGGTGGATCATAGATTGAGGCACACTACAGTGGACATAGACCTCCTTCAATATTTACTGGAAGAGTTCTGTCGCAGTGCAAAGGCAACTCAGCATTAAACTGGACCTTCTGAGTAATCAGAGTGATGATGTTTTTATTAATTAGAAAGATAAATATGTGAAGAAATCATGTGCTGCAATAGATCTACATGTAATATCTATACTATAAAGTACGAATAATCTGTCTGTCTGTTGGTGCATCATTGGGTTCATGCTTGAACAATTGAAGTTAGACCACAAACCCATATATATATATATATCAATCAGTGTCACCAGGGAATGTTTTAAGCAGGTCTATGTGGCCACACCCTTTTTCCACACCCCAAAAAAAAAAAAAAAAAAAGTACTTTACTGGGGAAAAAATTGAGCTACAGGCCTAAAACTTTGGCATACAGACACAATTTGACTCTGTGAATAGCAAGGGGTGGGTCCCATCTGGCCACACCTCTTCCTCATAGTGTGTAAGGCTAAAATTATTAAATATGGTAGTCAAAAAAACTGTTTGACCTAATTACATGTTCACATTTGTTTCAAAAAGTCTACAAAATATTTTCAAAGCAGACACTTTGTGATTATGTGTGTCGAATAACCGCCCGTAGGGCATGTTTTTCGCTAGTATTCATAAAATATCAACCTCTATATAGGGTTACAAAAAATTTTTTTGTATATTTAGTTTCAATACAATATATACTAACAATTAATTAAAAAGATCTTTACCCCAGTAAACACAATGAATATACCAGGTGTTGCCAGGCCAGAAATAAATTTGTGATAAAGATAGCTTTTTTATATCTTACAAATAGAAGATGGTCAGTCAATTAGCAATCCAATCCACTCACAGGACATATTGGATGCTTCATCATATCCCCGTCCTCAAACATTTTCGATATCCAGACCTAGCTGGTACCAGCATTCGAGGACAGAAGTAGCTATCAACCAGCCAGTAACTTTAGTTAATTTGGCATTTCTCAAAAAAATCCTCTTTGATGTTATGGTGTACAAATTGCACACATAAATGAATTACTTCTTTATTAAAATACATTATTTCATCCACCATTATAAAAAAGAAAAAAAGAAAGAAAAAAAAAAGATTTTTAATTCTTATTTTATCAACTAAATAATTTTAATTATGTTCTTACCTGAGTTAATTATTTCAGTTTGTATGTGGGGTGATGCGTACGTGGTATTCTTTAGCTTTGGTATTTCAAGGCAAGCATTTATGACAGAGTTATGCTTAGCCAATTGAATACCTTCATTAATGCCAAAAAATATATTCCCTGTTACCATTATATAAAGCTCCACCATCTTCCCTAAGTGCCAAGCGTTACTGTCCACAAAATAAAATACACTCTGGGCAGAACAAAGAATTGTATCTATTTTCCTCAATAGCCTTAGCCAGTGCAGAATTAATGCATACATCTACATTACATTGTGCTGTGGATTTTTGACAGATTGGACAAAAATACTTGAATCTGCCATTGCACTAAGGTGATACAGAGTAAAGGAATGACTATCTACTATGTTATGTCCATTGACCCATTTTTAAAAAGGTGTATTAACCAGAATTCCATACTTATTCCTATCTTCTACAAACAAACTAAAGAAAATACAAAACCTACCATCCAATCAATAACTTATTATATACCAACCAAGAATATTATATAGCCATTTCACCTGAAAGCAACAGCTATACAATATACTCCTTGGGGAAAGGGAAAGTTTCAGAAAAAACTAAATGTTTTAAAAATTTAAGATTTGATCTTTATCCAAAGAATTTACCACACCAATTACTTCAGTAATGGACATATTATGCATAAAAAATAAAAAGAAGACAACATCTTAACTTTCTTTAGATAAACTGTAAGGGCCACCATTACCACCAAGATGGTTCCAACTTGCACAACTAATATTTAGCAGCTGATCCCAAGCTAAGATTTTCACAATCACCATCAATAGTACTAATTACAGGTATATGATTCACATCAGCAACACCATCATAATGACAATAGAAATAGACAGTGGACACTTCTGGAAGTTGCCCTCTTCTCCCAGCAAGCCTTGCTTCCATATTAAGTTTAACTAGATGTCCCACTATCAGGACCACCATTACCATCAACATCATGATGATTTAAACCTCCATAACCAGCAGAAGGTCCCAACCTAAGATTTTCACTGACACAAGTACCACCAAAATTACTGAACATAGCTACATGGCTCGCATCAGCAACACCATAACCACTAAGGGTAGACATTGCAGGGGCGGCTAGGGATGGGGGCTAGAGGGGCTTGAGCCCCCACACTTTTTGGTAGGTGGGGGCAGACCCCCTCAAATTTTTTGAACAATGATGTCAATGTATGAATGAAATAATTGTAACTCAATCCTCCCTTTCAATTCTTTTCCTCTTTTCTGTCTCCCTTTTTCTCCCCCCTTGCTCACTGGGAGAGAGAGAGCGAGCAAGTTTTAAATATGGTATTGTGTGTCTACATACATATGCAGGTATCTGCTAAAATGTCTGTATGTGTAGATACGCTTAACACCACCACCACCTAACACCACCTAACACCACCTAACACCACCACCACCACATGTGAACCACTAACAGTATTTATCATGAATAATCTTGCATTCTGCCAGCTTGCTCTGAAATCAGAACCAGCTGGAATTATATTTTGACAAAATGGTTAAGAGAATGAGACAGGCAAGCTTGCTTGATGCTTGATCATCAGGAAAGAGACAGACTGCTAGAGTTCAGCCAGAAATAATTCTTGAAGATTAGGTCAGCCTGAAATTAACCCTGAAATTGAGGCAGTCAATAAAGATAAATGGAGATATTTAACATCTGAGATCCCACTTTCAGAATAGCTGAAATTCCATGTTCTACATCAAACCAGGCAATTGGTAGCTCTAGCAGTTTTAATGAATACCAGTCCATATGCTGTACAGACCAACACCAACCATTTCAGCCTAAAAATTAAAAAAATACTCTTTGGTCTCTCAAACAATGGTCAAAATTTCATGGCTAGTTGATATACTACTTTATGCACAAAAGCAGTTGACAGATAACTGTGATTTTATTGAATTAGCCAGACAATTCTGTGCAGTGTTAGATGAACACAGAGAGCATTTTGGTGCATTTAAATAGCTCTGTTTTTTTCCTCACACTTGATTTATCAAATTCTCATGATTATCAATATCCCCACTATTACTCTTGGTAGTGCCTATGTCCCCCCCCCCCCCCACCTCCCATTTAAAAATTAAGTATTTGCATTGCTTGTATGTAGGTAATAAATCTTGCCACCCTCCTTGCCTGCTTATGTTAGGTAAACTGAGCCTCCTCAATATTTTGAAGCTTTAGTCACCCATGCATTGGAAGTGAACATTCCAGCTTGAAGTACCTGAGAAAACCACCACTTCAGGTAGCAGCCATCTTGCTCCCAGCAAGCCTAGCTCCCATGTAATACACAAGGGAGTTGAGAAATTTAGGGAAAGGGTAGGAGGTGCTGACTCACAGTTACACAGTGACACACTACAGCTGTACACAGTGACACACTACAGCTGTAGACCGTGCTGACGGATGGACAGACTGACTGACTGACTGATTTTTGGTGGTGTGCGCATGTTAGCTGTTTTAACAGCTGGTTTGTTAGGAATCATGCTAGTAGCTAAATGTTTGCATTGTTGTTTACATTTGATTTGGCATGAAGGGGGCAACTTGGAGGCAGTGCTCTCTTTCTGACCACCATCATCAGCATTAGCTGGAGGAGTTCCACTGCAGTACTCAGGGTGAGTATCTGCAGATGACGATGCAGAATGATAAAGAATGGACTTGAAAACAAAGGAGTAATGTTGGATGAAGTGGTGCTCCTGTACAACGGAGGCAATTGAGAGGTTGACAAAATGGATGAAGCACCACAACTGGTGAGCAGTAAAGATATGGTGTTAATAATTTGTAAACTTAAAACCATTGAGGTCGCAGTAGAGACCACCCTGTTTCCTATCATGCTGAATGAAGGTATAATCATAGTTCCATCCATGACTGTAGCATTTCTGATTCACGAAGTAAGATCTTTACTTCTAACGATGAAGAATGTATCACTGCAGCTTCTACATCCTACAAAGAGGCGGCAATGTAAGTGTTGCACTTGTGCCAATGTTATTAAAATTTCAGTATTTACAACCACTTCACACTTTACATACCTAAGTTGGGTTTAATTTCATAATTTCTAATCTGTTATATCATTTGTGTGTGTTGGATTTATCACTAACATTAGAACTTGTTAGGCAGAATATGGCAATTCTATGTAACTGCCAACTTTTCTATGTAGTTATAAAGATGTATCTGCTGTGTTGCTTGTTGGTTAAGTAATGGCGGTCATAGATTATGGTTCCTGAGTATAAAATTAGACATTTTTGATCTGGTTTGGAGACTTGATTTTTGTACATAAGCAAGTTATGCATTTTGAAGCTTTTTTCATCTTTGAAACTGTCTCTAAATACAAGTAAGAACAACTTTTTTAATTACTATTTCTATAGTTTAGTATCTGTTTGATCCATTATTGGCCTTATGGTCTCTTCAGGATGCAGACCTTACCTCCTCCCATTCTGCTGGAATTATGGGAGAGGCAGTGGGAGCAGTCTGCTCAGTTCATTTTGGCTCATACCGGCAGGCATGAAAATGGTATGCACTGCTGTAGTTATGCATATAATGTTGTTTTATTTTTTAGTTAAAAATAGATAGCCAAGTAAGGCACTATAAATATGCTTAGCCTGGTGCTACAAGCATCCCAACTGTTGCAAAAGATGAGCATGTCAAATTTGGTCCCAATGATGATAAAAAAATAATAAATGAGAAGCCAAAAAACCACAGTGCACCTAAATTGGTATTAAAAATACACACTTAGTTTGGTACTAAGAAAAAATACACCAATATTGAAAAGGTGAATTCTATAATCTTCTTTAGATATTTTCTTATCAAGTCAGTATTAGTGTTTTAAAATTTTTCATTGTCAATGAGCCACTGGCAGAATTAAGCAGATTTTCTACCTCATATAGAAAGATTTACATAAATTTTCTCAAAGATTGTATGATATTGTCATACTTTCTACATTTCCACAATATATAAATTTTAAAAAATAATCTATATTCTTAACCATGGGTCGTGAATACACTATTTGAGGGGAAGATGAACCTAGTCAGGTCACAGGTAGTTAATCAGCTGTCATAGTCAGCTGCACTAATTGGTAGGATCAACTAATTATTGACAACTATGATGTGGTATTTGGTCTGTCCTGCATTGAACTACTCTTCCTGTACTTTCTTACCAAGAACTTTCTGGAAGAAAATATGTGAATGCTCCCTTAACAGTTCTCATTCAAACTGCACAAGACAGGCTTTTATGGTTGAACAGGATATTATAGGTATTACCTGCAGTGGTATGTTGAACATGTTATAGTGGCTGAGCATGAAAAGTTCCATTAACCATACCATAATGAGTTGAACAATCATAAATGAGTTGAACAGACTATTCTGAGTGGAATATGCTGCTATGGGTAAACATCCTTTTACAGGTTTAACTGGCACATGTTGGGAGAAAGGCGTCCTTGTCGTCATGATGAATAGTCACTTTTACTAAGGATTTGGCAGTAGAAGAGTCACAATGGTATAACTATACAGTTGAACCTGCCTAAATGGTCTCTCTGAAATTGGGAAAATCTCTCTATAATGGACCAGCAGTAAGACACCTATTGATTCCCTATTAGAAATAATAAATTATACCTCACAAAGCAGACCCTCCTAACTCTGAACAACGGATAAATGCTGGGGCAGCTTCCAATAAATCCTTTGTTATGGACCTGTATGGAAGTGCAAAGCCACACCACAAGGCCCTTTCTTGATACCCTGCCCCAGCCTTTTAGTAAAATTGAATGAACAAAAGTCAAGAATAAAGATATTAATGCTGAATGAGGCTAATTTAGGCTTGTGACCATTGCTAAGTGAGATAAATTACTTTGAAAGACTCTCCACCAGTTCCTTTTGCTTCTCAATGTAGGATTTTAGTCCTTACAGCTAGTAGGTATACTATTTCCAGGCAAAAACCAGCAATTCTGTTTACAGTTTTGCAGCATAATCCCTTATTGATCTTTCAGTGCAAAAACAACAAAGCAATTGTTATGTTTCTAAAAATTAAAAAAAAACAAAGAAGGCATGCCAGTTGAGTCTTGAGACAGGGCATGAACACTCAGTTATTAAGTTCCTAATTCTTCATTCCTAATCACTACCTTTGTGATTTTCTCCCCACTTTTCATGATAGTAGTAAGTACATCCAATATCTGTAGTGACATAAGATATTACTACAATGTCATTAATAGATTTTTGGTTGATCTTGGGAAGACCTCTGATAGAGGACAACCTCTCTACAAAGGACATATGTGTGGGTCCCAACATGTCAACTATTCGGAGTTCCACTGTAGACAAAAGTGCCACTTGTTAGAAGACATTTAAAAAAAACAATCATCTATTACTGTGGATTTATTTGCTTCTCCAATCCTCTTGCTTGGCCTCACGTGCTAAATGGGTATAATAATTTTATGGCTATAATTACAGAACACAGTAATAAATTATTAGTGAGATCAACAACTTATCTGCTTTCTTCTACAGTTTTTGTGCCATGCATGCCAGGGCCAGGTACAAGATTTTGATAGGGGGTGGTTTGGGGGGGGGGGGGGGGGGGGGGGGGGGGAGGAATAAGATTATTAGTGGGAGCATCCATCAGGATTTTTAAATTGTGTTATTAAGTCTCTGACACTGATTTTGGTCCATTGATAAGAGTATGAATAAAAATGTTAATTAATTATGTTTCATTTGTGTGGACACCCATAATGTTGGAATCATGTAAAATTGACTTAGTAAACATCTGTGCACGCATAAAATTGTTTCGTATGTGATCTCTTAATTCAGGAATGTAGATTAAAATAAATTAGAGAGGGTGGTGGGTGGGGGGGGGGGTGATGGTGTACTATCTGGTTTGGGGTCTAGGATGGTGAAAGCCACAGTGGGTGGGGGAGGGGGGTGTGTAAATTTTTTTTTTTTTTTTTTTTTTTTTTTTTTTTTATCTATTACTGTCCCTCAAGGTGGGAAAGATGTTTTATCCAAGTGTAACAAAATACATTTAGCTACACTGATACTTAGATAATAAATTATTTGTTCAAATTTTCTAAAAATATTCCAGCGCTAGGATTTCTGGCTATCAAATTCATTTGCTACATTATCAAGTCAAACTTATCAGTGAAATCTTTAAAAATGTGCTGAAGGATCATACACAAGTTTAGCCCAGACTGTAGCATAGTACTTCCTAGCCAGTTTTTTTAGATTTTGTAGAGCACTGAATGACCTCTCACTGATTGCATCTGTTGCTGGCATAAGCAAGATTAATTTTATCAGCTAAATTACGATGGAATACAGCTGATGATCATACTCCCGACTAGATTGAAGTTTTATTTTTTCACTCTTTTGTTTAGAGTTCAATCAGGGAAGGTTATAATGTAGAATACACAATTGTAAATGCAGAACTTGCTGATCAAAGTCATCTGCATAAAGTGTGGAAATATAATTATAAGCAAAGTAGAGAGTCAAACTTACAAACAACATTGTATTCACCATGATACAATATTTAATCAATAGCCTGGACAGCATGACTAAGCATCATAGTAGATATGCATACATTAATCTCTATTGATCCCTCTTTCATGAGTGTAGGAATTGATGTACCCACTTCATATAGTGTTGATACTCTACATAGTCTTGGCACTAATGTTTTTCACAACTAGCTATAGATAAAAGTGTCACTTCTTGGAATAAATTTTGAAAGAGAGCAGTCATCCATTACTGTAGACGATTCATTTGCTTCCCCACCACTCTTGCTTGCCCCTTCATATGCAAAATATGTTACTTTTAAAAAAATTATAATTTTGTTGCTACAATAACAGAGCCTGGCAATGCATTATTTAGTGAGTTCAACAATTTAATTGCTTTCCTCATCAATTTTTGTGTCACACAAACCAGGGACTAGTACATTATTTTGATAGAAGGAGGGGGGGGGGGGGGAGGTGCTAGTGGGAGCCAATATCAGGATTTTTTTTTTTGTCCTTTAAGTCCAAGGTAATAATTCTTGTTCATTGGAAATGGTATCAGTAAAAATGAAATTAATATGTTTCATTTGTGAGAACCCATATATTTGAGTAATGTAAAGTTAATTTGAGTAACACCTTTGAACACACATAAAAATTTTTTTTAACCTATTAATCATTATATTATTTTAAGTAATTCACTTGAGTAACAACTAAATCCATGCCAAAAAAAGATTACTTTCACAGAAAACGATTTTATCTGTAGCCACATTATCCAGTGGTGTGTATTAGCTGTGCAAATATGCAGTTGTTCACTTGAGCAACAACATGCATCTAGAATGGTGTATAGAAAATTCATCCACAAGTTCTTCTCGCTCCACTTTATGTCATGGTAACAACACATCAATGCTAACCCATTAAGCCTGTCCTGTCTCATGGTGCAATGTAATGGTGTTTTGACAAGCTTAAGTAATCTTATGGAGTGTTCACACTCACAACTAGTAACATAGACTGTAGCCATCAATTTTAAAAAAAGTTGAGTGTTTGGATAATAAAAAAATTTTTTTCCTTCGTTCGCACAAACACTTTTCACATTAGAACTGTCATCCAAGTTGCCCAAAGAGCAAATCATTGGCTTCCATATGGAAGAACAGTTGCAAAAATTGAACAACACTTCAATCTATCATGTGAAGCAAGTTTGGCTCGATTATCAATTGCATTGCCTGATTCATTTTTACAGCAACAAATGTCATTGTCATCTCCAATGCTTTGAAGTAGTTTTCCCTTTTTTTGGAACAAAAATACTGATTTATATTTTCAATTGATTTCTTGAAAATTGTTAGTTGGATATTTATCAGTAAACCAAACTGCTGCACGGATGGATTATTATGATAATGCCCAAAAAATGCAAAATAGACAGTACCCTCCATTTTCAGATTCTGAACATGTCAAACCATTATACTTATCAAGCCAGTTCATTTGGAATAATCTTTTATGATTATCAAAACTAAGACTAAGAAATTGATACATCTTGCCTGGTACAATGTGACCTTCCAAAAGGATTAGTTTTTCATATTCTGAAAGCTTTCTAAGATTTTTTCAATATTAACACTATGCTTAAGTCACAGGAATGTCCACTGAGTGCATTTTACTTGTTTTAGCCCTCTCACCCACATTATTTTTTCCATAATTACACTAGAAGTTTCTACATATTTATCATCTCTATCCATACTTCTTCACTACGTGGTTTCCTGCACCTTGGTGGCGATCCACTCTACTTCGGTGGCATCTGCGCATTAACCGGCTGGTGCCCAGGGCATGCCATCTTGGACAAAAGTTGCCAGGCCATGATGTTTGCTCTTGGTGTTACCAGCGAGAATGAAGCCAGGGAGTTTTAGGGTGGTGTTGTTCTCCTTGTGTGTTTCTTGTAGAAGGACGATGGTTGCCTTGTTCTTGATGGCAATTTGTTTGAGGACATCTAGCTTGGTGATGGTGAGCCCTTCAATGTTTATTTGCAGGATTGCAAGACTTTCAGTGGACAAGTCCATCCGTCCTGATAAGGACGCATGCTGTCTCGGATGTTGAGGTCGCTGGGAGTGGGATGAATACATCAGTTTCGCTGCTGGGAGCTACTTGTAGAGGAGGCCATGTAGAGGCTCTCTTCTTCTCCTCCTGAAAATATGGCGGTGGGCCAAGATTATCGTTCTCCCTGCACATCCCCACCCAGGCACTGGTCTTCTCTGTGGCCGAGTATTTCGCCCCTGTCTGGTGTAGGAGTTCCCACACAAAAAAACTGGACTCAAACCTCAATAATGCCCTACTTACCATTTCTAGCTGCCTGTGCACCACACCAGTCAGGAAGCTACCCATCCTTGCTGGCATCGTCCCACCTGCATTAAGAAGAGAGTCAGCTGTACTGGTGTTGTCTCATAAGGCCACCAACAATAAAGACCACCTACTCCACAAGATTGCTACAGAGACTCCACAGCAGGCCCACCTTAAGTCACAACATCCCTTCACATAGAATTTCCATCAGTTCCTGTGTTCGACACCAGCTGACATCTCCAAAAGACTATGGCTCAAACACCGTTGGAAGGAAGAGTGGCAGGCAGTAGACCACTCCAGGCTTCACAGATTCGTGGAGGAGCCAGAAGAACTGTTTGGTGAAGATCTACCACGAAGGCAGTGGACAACACTCAATCGACTTAGAACTGTGTGTGTGTGTGTGTGTGTGTGTGTGTGCACTCAAGTGTGGGTGTGTGTGTGTGTGTGTGTGTGCACACTCGAGTGTGGGTGTGTGTGTGCGTGTGTGTGTGCGTGTGTGTGTGCATTCGTGTGTACTGTGTACATTTTCATATGCATGTATTTGTGGGCATGCAGTCATCACTTAGTTGGAGTGGGAATTGCACTAATAGGTGAACATAGCAGGTGGAAGTTTCTTCTCTGGGAGGGGAGGGAAGAGGGCAGGAGTATAATGACAGAGTATTTTTAATGGGAACATGCTCTCTAGGGGGTTTTGGGGCAGTCACCCCCTCTTCTTTCCAGCATTGCTTCAAGAACTAGGTGCTCTCATATGAATCTGGTGTGTTTTGGGTAGCCAACTGCCTATAAACTAATAGCTGCTCTATTAAAATTTATAGAGCTCAAGAGCTCAGAAATATTTAGCCATTTTATTTCCATCAAAGGGAATGCATAGCCTTTCACAGGTACCATTTATAAGTTATTCTAAAGGTAGAATATAATTTGTAAAGCTTAATTGTGGGCCATTACATCCAATTTCTGGATGGGACTAGGACTACTGCTTCTGAGAGCAGCTGAAACATACAGAATTCTGTGCTCTCCCCCTTCCCCCCCCCCCTCTCCCCCTACTAGCACCCACCACTATTACTGTATAATTAAATTAAATTCCTGTACGACATATGGAAGCCAACGATTTGCTCTTTGGGCAACTTGGATGACAGTTCTAATGTGTCAACAGCTGGACCTCCCATCAACATTGTCCAGCTCATTTAAACAAAAATTTTAAGCTGATGCTTTCAAACCATAGTGAAGGAGATAAATTTTTTCAAGCACACATGAAGATTAGGTTTTCAAATTTAAAAAAAAATAATAATAATAAATAAAATTAAAAAATAAATAAATTAAAAAATCAACAAAGCAGATCACACAAAAAAAAACCTATACCCCCAAGAAGAACACATACACATTAAATCTTTTGAAAACATGTCTCAGAGCAAACAAAATGTGACTGGGGAAAAAAAAAAAACAAACTTACTAACAGCAGCTTAAATGATTTCATCATATGCACAGACCTGCAAGACATGCCCACCTACTAAACTCATCCTCCCATAACAGATATTGTCATGAAAAACAAGACCACAACATAACATGCCTTCCAGCAATACATGTTCACCTGCACAACATGCCATTCTATAAAACCTGACCTCATGCTGGATGTGCCTTCTGTCAGAGCCACCAAGACTACTCCCAGTGACTCTGCCTGTGACAAGGCAGGGAACAAGTAAAGGACATCAAGAAGTTAAAAATAAGAAAGAGAATAAAGAAATGAATAAGAAAGATGATAATAACAAAGTTAATTAAGATAGCTAATTGAGATAATGTGTGTTATGGGTTTCCAGTGAAGGAAATTAATTATAGGAACAAAGAAAATGAAGTAATTACAATAAACTCATTTAATGAACAAACAGCTGGCCAGGCAGGGCGCCGGAGCAGGGCCCCCGAATGGTCTGACTATAAAAAGACACAACTAAATTATTATGATAGAAAAATGTCCATGTTGTAATTGAAAGTGTGATATTGTATATTGAATATTGGAAAGATCATTGTTGCTGGTACAGAGAGTCTCTGACCAGTATTTAATACTATCTATTTGAAAGTGAGACAGGGTGTGTGAACCTACTGTTGGCTACTCATAACCACAGCAGGTAGTCTTAGTTAGTACTATAATAACTGGTGATTAACTAGAGAGCAGGGCAGCTATCCTAGCTTGCATAAAATATTAGCTGAAGCTAGGGTAGTAGCTCACACCTTCCATAAGACATTCCTACTTTAAAACATGTATTTCTAAAATACATATCTACTCATACTACACACTACATGTACTCCAGCTGGACATGTCCACCTGCAAGACATGCCCTCATGTAATACATGAATTCCTCTAATACATACCACCCAGCAAACCTATCCCCATACAGGAGTTGTCCTCCTATGTAATGAATCATCCAGTAAAATATGCCCTCCTGCAAAACACATATTCCAGTATTCCAGTGAAATGGTATGAACTGTAAGACATGCCCTCCAATAATACATACCCTCAAGTAAAACATGTCATCCAATAAGAAATGTCTTTCAGTAAAACAGAACATATAGCAAGATATGCCATCCTGAAGACATGCACTCCACCAAGACATGTGTTCATAAGACGTCATCCTGAAAGACATGTACTCCCATAAGACATGTCCATCCTTAAGACAATTTTGTGACCACAGCTAAGGCTAGGGCTGTCTGTCTGTCTGTCTGTCTGTCTGTCTGTCTGTCTGTCTGTCTGTCTGTCTGTCTGTCTGTCTGTCTGTCTGTCTGTCTGTTTGTATCATCATTTTGGCCAAGCCTATGGATGGATTTCTCTGAAACTTAGCATGATGATAGGCTCTGACCCAACTTGAAATATGGGCTAAAAATTTCGAAAAAATGTTACCATGGTAACGAGAAAAAACAAAAAAAAATTTTTTTTTCAACATAAAAAATCTAGGACTAACAGATCTAAAATTTGGTATGCATATGTAACTTCAATTTGGGATTAACCTGGGCTAGGTCCCACTTGGCCACACCACTTCCTTTCCCTGTATAAAAAAAAAATGCCAAAAATGGTATTTCAGCAACAAAAAAAAAACCTAGGGAGTTTGACCAATGAACCCATATATATTTGGAATTGATATAATCTGTGGAACATTTTAAGTACATGTTTAAGATCAGGCCCTTTACTGTTTTAATGTCAGGCTAAAAGGAAGCCATAAAATGGTACTTTGATCAGACAAACCCTTGGAGGAACAAGACTTAATATATGGTATGCATAAACAACTTAACGTTTGGAGTGGTATGGGTGGAATCCCACCTGGCTACATGTCTTTCCATTGGTGTGTAAAGCGAAAAAGTGCCAAAAAAAGATATTCTGAATAATGCTTGGACCGATGGAGTTATATCTACAAACACTTTAAAATTGTAATAAAAAAAAAAGAACTCATGAAAGCAAATTCTTATCTCTTTGTTTATATTTAAAATTTCTATTTGAGTATAATTTTAACAAAAGTTAAAGGTGTACGTTTAATTACTTATGTTGCCTGATTAAAAGAGATCATCACTAGGGTAAAAAAGTATTAGGGCGAAAAAGTATTAGGACAAAAGATCATGAAGTGAGGCCAAATATATATATTTACATTAATATCCATCAATATCCATCATTGCCACATACAGACACCATACACATATATACGCAAGTGCGCACTCCGCACTCTACCTGCGCCTCTCCAGAGGGAGTGCATTCACCTAGTACAGTACTCAATTACTCTTAATTAATTATCAGGAAGTAACAGTTAGATAGCTGTAACACTTCCATGACTAGCTTTAACAAATTTAGCTACTGAATTTTACTTACATTCAATATTTGGAAGTGTAGCTGTGGTAAAGATATTCATAGCCTTACGCACAAACTGGTTTCTAATTGTGTGCATAGAATTGGTAGTGTCAAAATGGCGGTTTCAACTTAAAACTGCAGCTATTAGTCTGGGATATACTTCATTAGTTTCTTTGCATAGCAAAGCAAATGAATAGGTCATGGTCATCAACCTAGTCTAAAGAAACAGTAAGCTGTTATTATAACTATTGCATGATTTTCTCTAGCCAGCTAGGCTGTAGCCCTGGAAATTAAGAAAATAAATAATAAGAGAAAAGATGGTGAACACTTGGTGATTTTCACGAGTCTATGCTCGCTACTTTAGCATTGATTTGGAGGACAGAGACTATCCTGGTAGTTAGTATTGCAGCTTATATGGACTGCAAGTGAGTTTTGTGGCCTAGGTTTGAGCCATAGCAGAGAAAGTAAAGCTTCTATGTTGTATTAGTCAATGGGGCTGTCATTTTTTTGTGACCATCCCTACTTAAGGAGTACTACTGTACTCTCTGCTATACATATATATATAATATATGCATATATGTATATATTTATAAGATAACCAGTCAAATGGCTGAAAGGATTAATTTGAAAATTTGCAAATAAGATCTTCAGGAAAGGGAAATTAACTTGGACTGGGTTCCACTTGTCCGCACCCCTTTGTTCAACTTGAGGAGCCAAAAGAAGCTTTAAAAAAGACCCTTCGATGTCCACCATATTTTTAATTAATAAGAAAGCATAGGTGAAGCTAGAGATACCAAATTCTCTGCTCCAACCTCACCCCTCCCCCCTACATCCACCCATCAATTTTTCTGTACACGAAATTAAAGGCTATTAAATATTTCGAAGGGAGAAGAGTGTTGTAAGAATGCCAAAATAGTGTGCCATAGAATTTACTCATAAAAGAGCCAAGACATAGTATTAATAAGAAAATTATTCTAGCAAAGATTTCAAACCAATCTTGCTGGTGTGTGGCATCAGCCCTCATCATTATCTTTCTCATTTCAGCTACAATTTTAAAGCAGGTGCAAGCTCAAAATAATGAGAAAACTAAATCAAAATTAGGTAAAGATAAACAGGAAGAAAAAACATGTACATACATATACACATGAAAATTCATTTATTAGATAGGGAATTAAAAATATGAAAAATTAAAAAAAAATAATAATAACATTGCCTTGAACAATAATAAACATGTACATAATGATACACAACATACTGAACTAAAAAATAAAAAATTTAAAAAAAAATTAAAAAAAAAAAAAAAAATTAAAAAAATGAATTAAAAAAAAGATATAAATATATAAACAAATAATTTTAAAAAATATATGGGGGAAAAAATGTACTATCGATATATGCATGTAGTTATAAATTGCAACACAAACACCACTTGATTAAAAAAAAAATTAAAAAATTAAAATAAAAAAATTAAAAAAATTAAAAAAACCAACCAAATTATAACAGGGGATAAAAATAATGCCTTCTTGTTTACCCTTAACCATTGAATGGTACAGATTAAATTCCCAACCCCCCTCCACCATGAAATTATTTTTAAAAAGCAACTAAGGTACATAAAAACAACATACTTAAAATTGTAAAAAAAAATAAATAAATAAATAAAAAATGAACCACTCATTGTGAAAGTAAACTTTTATCTATTCAGTACATTTAGAATTTGTACTTGAATGTAATTTTAACAAAAGTTAAGGATGTACATTTAATTACTTATATTGCCTAATTGAAAGAGATCATCACTAGGAAGAAAAAGTATTATGCCAAAAGATCGCAAAGGGTAAGGCTAAATATATATTTAAATTAATATCTGCTAATATCCATCATTGTCACACACACACACACACACACACACACACACACACACACACACACACACACACACACACACACACACACACACACACACACACACACACACACACACACACACACACACACACACACACACACACACACACACACACACACACACACACACAAACTTAGAACTTAGAAGCTGCCCATGGTACGAAGTACCATGATGGCAGTGTCCTGGATGAATCCAGGACCAATGGCAATAAACTTAGCTTATGATGGCATCACACAGAATTGTTGGTGTCTGGTCAGATCTCCTTGTCTTCGAAATTTCCTTCCACAGGCACAACTAAGTGTTCTTAATTCAGATTGCTTGTTAGCTGAACAGGTGTTCCATCGCCTGGATGTTGAAATCTTCTCTACACCATCTAAACACAGATGAAACCACCCCTTCCTGTCCTGGCACAACTCATACCATCTATCATACACACTAATTGCCTGCAAATCCACTTTCAGAACATCCCTCCACCTCTTCTTTGCCCCGTGGCATGGTCTCTTCATGTTAAGCTCCCCAAACAACAATCTATTTGGAAGCCTTTCTTCATCCATGCGACCCACATGACCCAGCCATCTTAAACGCTGCTCCACAATGATATCAGAGATGGAGTGCTGCAAGCCAAACCTATGTGATAGGCTATGAGATGCTAATCTCTCATTCCATTGTTGGTACCTCGTCACACCCAGGATTGTCCGAATACAACGGTTATGAAAAGAATTCAAACGTCTTGTATGCACAGCCTTCATTGTCCAAGTTTCAGCTCCATACAGTAATACAGCTAGAACAACTGCCCTATACACTGCTCTCTTTGTGGCCAATGAGAGGTCTTTGTTCTTAAATACTGGCACCCTCAAACATCCAAATGCTCTAGCTGCTCTAGCAATTCTTCTAGTCACCTCACTAGTGATCTCCCCATCTCTTGAGATGTTAGCACCCAAGTATGTGAAGTCCTGGACTACATCTACAGAGCCACCCTCCACCTGCACTGGTCTGACATCACTCTCATTCAATCCCTCACCAACAACCATCCCTTTTGTCTTCTCAGTACTCACAGTCAGCCCCCATTCACTTGCCACTTTCACAAACTCTGCTGCTACTGACTCAAAACTATCCGGAGAGGTTGCATACAATGCCACATCATCAGCAAACTGGGACTCAGTTACTCTCATCTCACTCAATCTAGACTTAGCTGTGCGGTCCCCAACCAACTTCCTACCATGCTTATATAACACACTCACTCCTGCACCACTACTCCTATTGCGCCAATCAGCCACCATGGCACTAAAGTAGATATTAAATAATGTGGGTGCCAGGGTACATCCCTGCCGTAAACCATTCCGGACCTCAAACCTATCAGTTACAGTCGAACCCACTCTAACCTCAGCATGCATCCCCTCATGGAAAGACTTCACAACATTCAACATTTTTTCTGGCACACCATACTTCTCTAGGACCTTCCATAGGGCTTGCCTGGGCACTGAATCATAAGCCTTCCTCAAGTCTACAAACAACACATACAATGATTCACCATGTTCCCTCGCTTTCTCCACAAGCTGTCTAGCAACAAAAATCATGTCTGCACAACCACGTCCTTTCCTGAACCCACTCTGTGACTCTGGCAGAATTTTTCAGCAATCACTTGCAATCTTCCCTGTACAATTCTGCCTAGTACCTTCCCTACCACATCCAACAAACTTATTCCACGCCAATGGTCACACTGCTTCAGGTCACCTTTCTTTGGGATTGGAACAACTACTGCGTCCTGCCAGTCTCTCACCACTTTACCTTCTTCCCACACCTTCTGCATCACCTCCAGCATTCTATCCCACAGATCTACACCACCATGGAGGATTAGTTCAGGAAGGACACCAGACTTTCCTCCTGCCTTTCTCATCTTCAATTTGGTTTGAGCCTGCATCAATTCCTCTTCAGTTGGTGGCATATCCAAATCCAAGTGTGGTGGGAGTAGTGGCAGAGTGTCAATCACTTCATCATTGAATGCGCAGGGTATGTTAAGTATCTTTACAAAATGCTGATGCCATCTGGCTCTTACCTCCTCGGGACCCTGAGTCAAACTTCCATTTTCTTTCATGACAGCAGTGGGTCTTGTTGGTCTTCTTCCAGCATGAGCCAGCTGCAACTTCCTGATACTCTTCCACCTTGTGCAACCATCCTTTTTTGCAGCTTCCCCCTCCTTGGCAACCCTGCATATCCATTCTTCCTTAGCATTGTCCACTGCAACCTTTACCTTTCTCTGATGTCTCCTAAACTCTTTCCAGTTGGCTGAAGTATTGCACTGTATCATCCTCAGGTGAGCATCATCCTTGGCTTTGATCAGAGGTGACAACAACTCCTCACTATCCTCAAACCAGTCTGGTTGCTTCCTCTTCCCTCTACCAACTACTACCTCTGCAGCTGACACAATACAAGACTTCAGAGCATCCCAGTTGCACTCGATGGAATCTCCAGCTCTGAGTGGTCTAGCCAGCAAATGTTGCTCCAACACTTCACGGTATTCATCCCTCTTGGCAGGGGTTTTCAGTTTATGGATGGCAAAAGGCAAAGAAATCTTCTCTTTTCTTTTGGCAGAACGAGGAACAGTAACATTTAGCTTAGCTCTTACAAGCTTATGGTCAGTCCAGCAGTTTGCACACACACACACACACACACACACACACACACACACACACACACACACACACACACACACACACACACACACACACACACACACACACACACACACACACACACACACACACACACACACACACACACACAACCAAGGTTGCAGATGCATGTAAAGGTGAAGTGTAAGTCATGTGCTCTTGTAAGATATGTCTTGCTGTTATACATGACCAGCAAAACTACATGCCCTTTTACAAGACATACCCTCCATCCTCCTTTAAGGTATTCTTACCTGAAGTCCCTATATAACATGTTTTCATACAAAGCATGACCTCCCATAAGATATATACTCTTTATGACATGTCATCCTGAAAGGTATGTCCTCCAATAAGAATTGCCCTTCCATAACACATGACCTTTATAAGACATACCTAGGGGAGGACATGTCGTATGGTGGGCCTAGCAAGCAACAAAGGCACTAACTTTCATACTAGTTACCTTGAAATAGTTATTTTAGATTTATTAGTGTAATAATTACAATGTGAATCCACAAAGTAGCAAGAAAGTAGTGGGATATATTCTGCTAAACAATAAATTTTTTGAAAGTTTAGACTACATTTATATATTTTTTTTTTTTTTTTTTTTTTTTTCTAAATCATCAACTGCAAGAAACTTCTGGAGTTGCCCTTGAGGTTGCCCTTGAGGTTGCCCATGCCAAAGTTTTAGGCCTGTTCCATTTCTTTTTCTTTTTTTTCAAAAAAGTACCATTTTTGGCTTTTTTATGAATATAGAAAGGGGTGTTGCCATGTAGACATGCTGTTGATGTTCCCTTGGTGACACTGATTCTAAATATATATGGGTTCATGGGTCTAACGAACAATTAGGGCATGAATGGTGTACACAGACCGTCTATTTGTACTTCATAGTATATATGCAGTAAGTGGATTTTGATAGACTAGCTAATATGCATAGTAGTAACCCTTACCTATAACTGCCTCCACAGGTTGCATTCATACAATAGAACTAAACCAACAACCTGGTGGCTTTGTTGGTGGTATTCACCATTAAAAATCTAGCAACCAGCAATTTTGTCTCCTCTCTTCTCTGATTTGTTCTTGATATTGCAGAGAGAAAAAGACAGAACAAACTAACAGGAGAGAAAATACAATATTCAGTTGCTATGAAGGAGGAGGAAAACCAATTAATCAGCCCAACTGATTATTCAGCCAAGTAAAATAATATGGACTGGGTTCAGCACTATGCTAGTATGGAAGAATAAAAATGTTTTGAAACTGGTTTGCTGGAATGAGTTATGAAGTGGTTTGCAGTGTGGACATGCCTCAAGTAACTGACTGACAGACTGGAAGAAATTTAGAATGTGATCGATCATCTGTAGAGAAAGAAAAGGAGAAAATGAATTAACAAGGATTAACATTTGTACTATGGCAAATGGGCATAAATAGTGGTAAGTAAAAAGACATGGATAGTGGTATGTACAAGGATTATCTGAGTCAAAAATAAGAGAAATTAGTTCCATAAGTAGAAAGATTTTTTTTTTCATAGTCAACAAGAGCAGTTCCATACGTGATCTGTGGAAAATAATTGCTATAGTATTTATCACAAAGAAATACTTAGATAAGAAGTGTTAGTGGTAACCACAGGATTTCCATACAGTAAAATTGTTTAGTTGGAACCAACTGGTTGTAACAACTAACTTTTGTGTTTCGGAACTATAAATAATTTGATTAACAAAATACTAGCATTTCCCTCTTGCAAAACTTTTATATCAATGTCACTAAACCTTACTTTCCCCTTCCCAGTTTATTTGTCATTCAGAGCATTTGAAGAGATCCATGTTTTGAGCATAGATCCACTATTGTGGGGAGTATGGTTCAGACTTTATCAGCACTTGAAGTTGAAGCTCAAACTTGATTTTGAGGTATTCTTTAAATCTCCAGGGGGTGGTGATATACAAGGTGGCAAAAAAAAAAGAAGAATCCAAGTGGTGTGTAGTGTCCCTGTCCTACCCACACTTAAAAAATACCTTATCAGTGTTTCACTGAGGATAATTAGGCTGAGGGCAAGAGGTGGACTTGCTCTACAGATGTAAGACTGATGTGGTAAAGATGAACTCTTTTTTTTTTTATAGATGTACTACTGATTAGGGTTGCCAACTATTTCTTTTCAATCCAAATTTTTGGAAACTGGCTTATGTTAAAAGCACCTGGCTTATTTATTATTAATTTTTTTTTTTTTCCCCAGTTGGGCTTGAAACACAAATTTGGCTTATTTCTGGCTTATTTCTGGCTTATTTCTAGGAAGATTGAACCTTTTTTCTTCCTTAGCTTATTTGTCTTATTTCTGGCTTGCTTGATACTCTTTGATCAGAAAACAAAACCTTTGCAGCCTGCCACTGTTGTCAGCATCTAGCCAAATCAGTTATCAATTCAATAAAATCATATTATTTGCTTAATGAAAAGTATAACAAAGAACATGATTTACAAATGGAGACCTCATAAGAATTTCATAGTATAATTATACTTTAAAGCAATTTATTTATTTTATAAAGGGATTTTGCTGTAAGTTATGGATATTGGTGTAGCAGTTGTATTACTATTTAGACTTACAAAACCTCCTGGTTTCTCAAATTTCTCAAGCTGTTATTTCTAAAGCTATTTACTACCACTTACCTAACAGTTTCTTTTCTATTAACACTCAATCTTTCTATTTTATATTTTTTCATAACAGCTGGACCAATACAGAATCAATTTAGCATGAGTATTTAGAGAGTGTAGGATTTGGCTTAAAAAAAATAATAATAAAATAAAATTTAAAAAAATGAAATTTAGAATCACAGTTTTGCCTATCTATCTATCTATTTATCTATCTATCTATCTATCTATCTATCTATCTATCTATCTATCTATCTATCTATCTATCTATATATCTATCTATCTATCTATCTATCACATGATTTCAGAAAAAATGATTTCATTAAAAGGGTAACTGAGCTGGAAAGAAAAAAAATTTTTTTTTATTTATTTATTTTTTTAATCATCTTATCTTGTCCTTGATGCATAACAAGGTATTGAAATTTTGAAAAAATTTTGGTCCAATATTCATGAAGAAAACTTAGCTTAAAAATTTAACTTTCTGTGGGGGTATAATTATTCATTGCTCATTGGTAGCAGCACATTAACATCTAGAGAAATTGCAACTGAAAAGAAGTTGTGGAGTTGTACACCTGAAGGAATATGTGAAGAGACATGTCCCTTGGGGAAATGCAATAATTATTCATACATTCAGATCCTATTGATACTGCTTTTCAGTTTCATCTTCAGGTACAAAAATGAGAATGAAAGACTTTCTGATTTGCCATGACAAAATATAGCTATTAACAAATACTTTTTAGTTTTGGCTACTTTTGGTGTGGAGTTAGATATTTAATAGCTAGCTATATAGCTACTGAAAATGAGTATCAGAGACTTTTTAATTTAATTTCTTATGGTAACACTTGCTAGCCAACTTGCCCATTTTTGGTGTGGAGCTAGATATTTCATAGCTAGCTAGCAATATAGTAAGCTGTGTAATTGTTCCTTTTATACTTGCTTATAACATTTATAGCTAATAGCCAAGGGCAGTTACTAGCTATAAATGTTATAACCAAATGTAAAAAAGAACAATTGCATACTTAGCTAGCTACCTGAATCAGAGCTGGATGGAGGTAAAACAAAATCAGTACCAGTAGGCTCTGAAGTTATTAGAAATTATTGCACTCTCAAAAGGGAATTCTTCACCTATTCCTTCAGAAGAGCTGGGTCTTCAGATTAGCTACTCCAATACTCTTTTCAGTTGCTATTTTTCTAGATGTCTGTGTGCTGCTACCAATCCTGGACTTATCGTAGGCCTCCAGACTCCAGAAACTATTGAAGTTTGTTGAAATAGTGCATCACCTCCATTGAGTTCTGGCTGCATCTGTTCCCCTTGTGACATCAATGAAATAGTTACACCCCCACAGGAAGTAAATTATTATTATTATTATTATTATTATTATTATTATTATTATTATTATTATTATTATTATTATTTTTTTTTTTTTTTTTTTTTTTTTTTTTTTTTTACACCTAAGTTTTCCTCATGAATATTGAACTAAAATTTCCAAATATTTTTAACCTGGTCATATATATAGGACAAAACAATAATATAATTTTTTTTTTTTTTTTTTTTTCTTTTAATTTTTCCAGTTTAGTTCCCTTTAACTAAAATCTTAGTAAAACATGTCATCATGTAAAACATTTTTAACCTCAAAATATGTTCTTCTGTACGAAATATCCTCCTTTGAAACATAACCTCACATTAGATATTTCCCCCCATAATATGTGACTTCCCACAAGAAATGTCCGCATGTAAGACCTGCCCACTTACTAGAGTTGACCTCCCATAACACATGATCTCATGAAAGACATGACCACCACTACCACATGTCTTCCAGTAATACATACCCTCCTGCATAACATGCCATCCTATAAATCCTGTCCTAATGTCTAAATGTACTCCTGCAAGACACGTCCACCTGTAAGACATGCCTTCATGTAATACATGGCTTCCTATGAGACATACCCAACAGTAAAAGCTGTCCTCATTAAGACATGTCCTCCTGTAAGACAAATCATCCTGTAAGATATGCCCTCCTGCAAGGCATGCCCTCCTATAATACATATCCTCAAGTAAAACATGTCCTCCAGTAAGACATGTCTTCCAGTAAAACACATCATATTGTAAGACCCTGAAGACATGCACTCCACCAATAAATGACCTCCCATAAGACATTTCCTCCTACAAAGCATAACCTCCCTTGAGACTTATGCTCTCATAAGAAATGTCATCCTAAAAAACATGTACTCCAGAAACACTTGTCCTCCCATAAGACATGTACTTCATTAAGATAATTTCATGATCACAGCCCACCGAAAATGGGCCTAGCAAGCAATGCGGTTAAAGGCATAAAATTGTGTGCTAGTGTATGTAACATATCATTTCATAAAGGAGTTTAATAACAGCATTTTGAATGTCAATTTGTTAGTTTATGTTCAATGGTTACAAAATTATGAGAGTTTGTTCCATCCCAGCACTAATTATTTAGCACAAAGTTTTCCTCACCTCATTATGTGTATCTAGTGATATCCAACAAAAAGCTGTGATTTACAAAAAAGTCTATCACATGAACTCATTTTTCACATGCATGAGCCTATTGATAAATGACCATGAGACTTTGCTCACCCATATAATAAGAATTTTGGTTAAATTTCAGGGACTGGCCAAATCATTGAATAGAAAATTTCTGTGTGTTCCTGGTTGAACCAATAATATATATGTGAAATACTACCAGCAATGGTAATTGTAATATGGTATATAGTGTGGATGAGTTATGTTAATAAGTTAGAGAGAGGATGACATCATCTGTGGTGGGCAGGAGCTTCAGCATGGTCAAAAATGAGTGTGAAGGATTGGAGAATAATGGCAGAGTCACTTTGGGGGATACAATGGACAAAGAAATAGTCATACAAAAAATAATAATATTTTTAACAATAGGTATATAAAATAAAATTAACGACATACATATGTATTTTCATAGTATGTATATGTATTCCTATGGTGATATGTGATATAACAAAACTAATAATGGTTATGCATGTGTGTGTGTGTGTGCGGGCGTATATGTGCATGTTGTATTTCTGATCCATTGAAAATTTTGATGCTCTTCGTTCTTCAACCTAAACAGAAAATACAAAAACACACAAAAAAATAAATCATTGAAAAATTTATTTTTAGCTGCCATTTTTATTGTCATAATTCTGAAATACTGCTGAGTATTCAAAGAGGGGTTATGATTGCATGATAGAGGGGAAACCATCATTTCATCACTTCCCTCCACTCCATACATTATTTGCACCATGACTTCTTCTATAACTTTGGACACTTGTTTTTTTCCTCAATTCAAACAGGTCAATTTAATATAGTCATTTGAAATGAAGCTTTTTTTGTAAAGGTAATGTAAAGTATTCCACCATCTCCCCAATGAGGACCTGTACAAGTTGCCAATAAATCACTGCAACTATATACCACACACGCTCACCTCATGTGTTACAATGGTGTGATGAGCAGCAGGCTTCTTGTAGATCCTCACTGGCCTTACCAAGCCCAATGTCATTCAACAGCTCCCGCAACCCCTTCCATGTGCACGGGTATGTAGTTATGTTGGGTCCAGCACTCATCCATTCTTCCATCACCTCACGTATACACTCCCGAACATCATGACGATGATTCACTCCTATAATCTTTGTCTCCAATCGTATACGGTCAGCCACATCCTTCCAACGTGGAGCCATTTCGTCATAGAGCCTCAAACATGAAGTATTTCCTTCGTTGTTTGTCCACTTGATGAGTTGTAGGTGGTATGGATTGATAGACTCATCACCAGCTGAATATCACAATAATAAACAATTGAATCAAAATCTACATTAGCAATAATTAGGTCACCATGGATTGATAGGCTCATCACCAGCTGAACATCATAATAATAAACTGTGGACAACTGAATCTAATAATACATCAGTAATATTGGATCAACATGTGCCTTCTCCTGAATTTAATCAAAACGAAAGAATAAAGATAGAATTACGGACAATCCTCTTCACAATATAACAGTAGGATGTGTGTTGTAACATGGTATGGCAAAATCCTACCCAATACTGGAATAGAATGATTCTGTTCCCAATTATCAATGGAAATGGACATTTAGTATTACCTCAAGTTAGTGTGATATTTTCAATAAGGCTAAGGAAGAAAGCAAAGCAACCTTTTCACCCACTGCATACAATTTTTCATTGGAAAGACAAAGTTTTAATGCAAATAAATATATTGGCAGTGTTGGTTATCTAGAAAACAGTCATTCCATGCAATAAAATCCACAAAAATACACAAAAAAAAATAATAATAATAAATAAAAAAATAAGTTTACATATGTTGGGATGGAAGGTTATAAAAAGGGTGCACTTGAACACCAGTGGCAGGTCCAGGGTGGCTACAGTCATTTCTAATTGAAACTTACTTTCAATAAACAAGTGAGCACATAATTTTCACAGCCTCTGCGGAGTTGCTAATTTAAGTCTCATTTTGTTATGGCTAGCTCCACTCTGCTGTATCAATCTACTGCTCATACTGAGAAAGCTCATTCCAGAAATTTCATTCCAGAATAAGGCATAAAGATTAATTGCCGGAAGGTAGGCCTAACTTTAATACTTGTTATGTGGGTGTGGCATATTAGGAAACTGGTAAATTTAGACATTCAATAAATTCTCATGTTATGTCTCCGCTAGACTCAGCTCTTTCGATATTTTTTCCCAGTTTTTCTTCTTTTTTTTTCCTTCAGCTCTCTCAATCTAACCTCACTCCCCCACATAGCCTTCCATTCATTTCTTGTAAATATAATAGTATGAGTAACATAAAATTATCATACAGAGTGAACACTTATGCATTATGAATCTTGAACTCTCTTTTATTAATCCAAGATAGTCTCTAAACACCATGCAAATATCTGAGGAACCACATTTGACATGTTAGCTATTTGTCTCCGTAAACTTTACTCCTATGATGTTTAATCACAATATTATTGCTATCTGGTTAGCAGTACATAATCTATGATCCGTGAGTTTGCTGTGAGGACCTCAATTAAGCAAGAAAAGGGTTGGTCAAATGTAAATAACAACCCACACAGAAGTGATCAATATTCATCATAAGAGAGATAGGAACCATACCAATTGTAGAACATATCACTGTGTATGACCCTACCCTGTACATTATCCTTCACATGTGCTGTGGGTATTGATGCAACTCCACATGTTGGTGATGATAATGACAGTTGCTCTATAAAGATGGTGTGACCTCTTGTATGAAATGCCAGTGCAGCTAATCACAGTACTTTATTGCTCTACAACACGAACACAATTATGCTGTGGTTGAATCCAATTTTTGAGTGCATGTAAAGTGAGAGTACCATCAGGATTCAGGCAGCACATAAAAAAAAAATTAAGATAAAACAAACAAACAAAAATTTCTTTTAAAAGATATCACACTTCAACATATTTAGAATAAAAATCTTATCCAGTCCCAGAAGTGAAACCCAATGGAAAAAGTGCACACCATTGTGCTGTTAGAGAGTGGGTAAGCTCCCATGAGCCTAAATAGTGTGTTTGGGCCTCACAGCAATGCTGCATGCATAATGTGATGCAATGTGACATCATTAGATTCAAACATACAAGGAGTGGAAGAGACTTCAGTTGCTCCAACATCAGAAGTCTGTTCTTTGCCTGCACCTTTACACACAAAAGATATCAGTTATAAATTAAAAGTAATTATTAACTATAAAATATATCAATATATTAGCTAGCTACACTAATACTATTTGAGATCATTGATACAACCATGACTATTAGACTTAACAACAGATTTGTCATCCTCTATCAGTGATGCTGGATAACCATCAGAGAACAGGAGTAGATGTGACATGCCACAATGGGCACTAACTTATACTAGAATAGACCAAGTTCATTGTGAGAGAGGGAAGGGTCATCAAGTTATCAATATTTTCACAAGTTTGATGTGCTATTTGATGAAAAACGACATAAATGTGCTACTTTGCATGTCTTTGGTTGGAAGAATGGCATAAAAGCTCCCCAGAAGATGTATGCAGTACTGGCTAGTGGAGCCCACGTATTCAAATATTTGAATTTTGCTGCGTCATCTTGTGCCTGGCACAGTCCCTTTCATATGTGCTTGTGGGAAGGGTGACACTTGGCCCAGCCCACTGGTTCCTTTTCCTTCGTGGTAGAAATTATTGCTGAATGTAGGGTATTTTAAAGTGCATCTTCTCCTTTAAAGGACCTCACTTGATGTTTAGCAAACTTAAATTTGCCACTTCAAGAAACCTCAACAATGAGAATGAAAATTTAAGTATAGTTAGAAACTAAAATTGATCTATTTATGATTTTGTTTATGCAACAAAAGCGTTGATCAATGAATTCATCTAAATAGCATCGAAAGAGGTTGCTCTTTGTGATCAGAGTGAGACCCAACTATACTGCAGAGTTTATATATTCTTGTGTATGACCCAGCTCAGCCTATCAGCCCATGCATACAGCAGGGCGATGTTAGTGCAACACCATATGTAGGTGATGGTAGTGCAGGTGGCTGGATAGAGAGTGTGAGGAAACTTAGTATATGGAATATCAGCACAGCAATTATAGTGCTACATTAGTCTGCAAGGCTAACAGAATAGTGGTCTGGCAGGATTCAGTTTTCAGGTGCAGGAAAAGTTGGAGTACCCTCAGAAACATATGTAGCAGATACCCACTAGTCCATCTAGGATTTAGGGAGCACATAAGAAAGGATGTTGACAGCACATTAAGCTATATAGACCACCTCTCAACTGTTTTAAGCTGTTGGGTAAACTTGCTATACTCATAAATTGTCAAGTGCAGGAGGGCACACTCTTTAGAGTAGCAATCCAGTCCCAGGATGGCACACTATTTAGAGTAGCAATCCAGTCCCAGGATGGCACACTATTTATAGTAGCAATCCAGGCCCAGGATGGCACACTATTTAGAGTAGCAATCCAGGCCCAGGATGGCACACTCTTTAGAGTAGCAATCCAGTCCCAGAATGGCACACTATTTAGAGTAGCAATCCAGTCCCAGGATGGCACACTATTTAGAGTAGCAATCCAGGCCCAGGATGGCACACTATTTAGAGTAGCAATCCAGGTCCAGGATGGCACACTATTTAGAGTAGCAATCCAGGCCCAGGATGGCACACTATTTAGAGTAGCAATCCAGGCCCAGGATGGCACACTATTTAGATTAGCAATCCAGGCCCAGGATGGCACACTATTTAGTATAGTAGTCAGGTCCAGCAGTAACCACCCTAGTGTCTAGTAAACCAAGTGCATACCAAGTTGTGTCCAGTGAGTGGTTAAATACCAATGAGTGCAAAGGGTATGTTGAACAACACAGATATTGTGTGTATATTGTTATGTACATGACAAACATAAACAACTACACAACAACCTGTCTACTATTAGCTAGAAACATACCAGCAGGAGACGAATATCCCCCAACCATTTGGATATCTGACTTCTCTTCTTTGCCTTCACCTTTACAGATGAAAGAAAAGAAGACACTAAAATATTGAATAATATATAACCACAAATAGTAATATTGAAATTTGGAAAAATAATTAAAATAGGATAACAAATAGTAACAAAATATTTACCATGAAACATCTTTTATCTAAAATGTCCGGCATTTTATATATTCTAGAGCTGGTGGTGGTGGAAGTGTTGGAGGCAGTGGTAGAAATACATGGTTCCCTCCCTTGTGCAGCTATCTGGCTTCTACACTCAATATTTCTCCATTATGCCACCTTCATAAAAAAAAAAAGGTTTGTTCTAAGTGGTAAGTTACCTGGTACTAAATTCCCTCAATATCAAACCACACCCCTTCCCCACACATGTCAAAGTTATAACCAAAAAAAAAAAAAAAAAAAAAAAAGGAAAAGCTTAGCCAAATCATTGATCCATTGACATAGAACTATAATTTAAAGAGTTTTACCCGATGATTTCTGGGGGGTAATTATAGTATGAATCCAAGTTTATGAAGAATATTTAAAATGTTGGCCCATCCAGTAGCCCTCCAAAATGATGTTAAGAACACACTATGCACAATAACATTAAAAATTAAAAGAGAAAAATTATGACAACTAGATTACCCAATTGCATGAAAAATATAAATGAAGTAATTTTTATTCTTGTCAGCATCCCAAGCCCACCTGACTCCCACCTACCCCTGTACAGAGGGTGAGGAAGGGAAGGAGGTTGATATTGGTAGGCATGCTGAAATCATCCTCTTCTGATTCAATGAAGCAGAGGAATACTAAAAATCTTAGTAAAGATGGCTGGCTACAGCAAATTCTCGAGTTGGACTAAAGATTAATATAGGTAACTTAGAAATAGGACAGCAATAGAGTGACCTATGATGAACTGTGTTAATGATGGCATTTCTAATCAAATGTTAATTTATATTAGGCTATCTATGAAGTACAGGACATTGTGTTATGTATATAGGTAATATTTCAGAACATGGTCCAATGGAAACTGCTTCGTCTATAACCATGCACCAAGGATAAAATGCTATGCAGACGGTGACACAGTCTTTAGGTCAGTTCAATATGTTACTATTGAATTCAAGAAATGTGATGCACATGGTTACTTGAATAGAAACCAATTAGTCTATTCTGGTGGAGGGTGGCCTCATATAGAGTCCAGTCCTAATGCAATATTGGGAATCATCCATAGACATTACATCACACTTTACTAGAGGATTACATGATCAATGTACAGCTCTGCAACTAACAGCTAATAAAACAGCTGCCAGCTAAGTTGTTATATATTACAGATCATTAGTCATCACAGTGACTTGTGGTGATTAGTGAGACAAGAACATCACATTGACAAAAAAATAATGATGTTTTAGGAATGCTATATTTAAATTCCTTCAATTTCCAATGGTAACACATTCTCAACATTGTAGATAAAGGTTATTACTTCACTTCCACTCCTAAAAATGTATCCCATGGATATTGATGCCAAGTACAACATCCTTAAGAACACTTGCAGGGACCAGTGTGTTCTATTACATTCTAGTGGTTTATCATCAATCAATCTGTTGTAACAATGCTAGTGTCAACATTTGGTCAAGTCATGTGACTGAAGGCAGTGAAACAGCAGTACTTACTATGCACTACTACAGCTGATCTCAACTATTTCCTGTCCATTCCTATTCCATTGTCCTGTTCTCCAGTTCCATATCAAATATGGATAATACTATTCAAATTTTTGGACCTGTGCTGTGCTGTATATTGTGTGATATAGAGTGGAAACTCACTGGGTGAGAACTGCTGAGGAGAAGCAATCAAAGAAGAATGTTGACCACTGGGTACAGGGACACCTGCAAGAGATGTAAGACATGATTTATCACATACTCTAAAGCAGATACCACAGTATTTTAGAGCACATCCTCCACAGCATCTTAGAGCACAACTCTACAGCTACACACATACCTTGACCTAGCCAAAGTCTGTGATCATCTGTCATCTCTCCAAGGCTGGAGGGTTCTCTGGTACAGATAAGGTAGTCAACTTCTCCCTGGATATACTCCGCAGCGTGAAGGGAGTAGCTGATTTTGTGTGGCACCACACACTCGAAAGCAAGCACAGGTTCATCTGGAACATAGTGGAGAACTTTCGTGACCAAATTGATGACTTCCTTGACTGTGTCCCAAACAGCTACACAAGTGGAAGGCAACTTGTGGTAAAGTTTGGGATCAGAGGGAAAGTGAAGCGTGACTTGGAAGAAGGAGTCATAGGAGTCTTGAAGGCAAACAATGCCTAAACCACGGCCACAAGTGAAAGAAAAGCTGTTTCTAGCTACATCAGAATGCTCGTAGTGTTCCCACTTTTTGCTAGAGATAAGCTTACAGACCATGCTACAGAACATGCCAATTCTTGGTGCGCCTCTTTGGAAGTGCAACATCATAGGGATGTGCAGCATGGGGTCGGCAGTCTGGCTATCAAACACACTCTTGGATGTTTCTGCAGACAGCAAGCATGGCATCAGGAACTCCCCGGGAATCCTCTTGAATGTGATCAGCAATTCCTCCAACAGTTTCAGCATGTCCATTGGAGTGAAATGAGAACCATAACCACCTGAAATTTTTGTGAGAATATTCTCAGTAATGATTGCTTGCTCTTTGAACTTCTTCCACGCCCCATCAATCACCTTCCCTGTATCGACACCTGTAGTCAGCTTGATGTGCTCCATCACTACCTCTGTCACCATGTTCAGCACAGCTTGAGGCTCTCCAAACACCTTGTCAGGAAACAACTCACTGAAGTAAAAGATGCGATTGGATTGTTCGAGATACTTCAGACTCTTTTTCAAGGATTTCTTATTCCTGAAATACTTCCCCACATTTTGCATTACTTCATTAACACTTAATGCAATCTCTCCAGTGGTTGACATTGAGGTAAGGGTCTCCTCCAAAAAGTGATTCTTCACAGGTATGGTAATGATTTCTGCACTTTCGTCATCCATAACAACCTCCATTATCTTCTGGCCCATTCGGTGGTCATCTTCTTTAGGATCCTTGGCATTTATGGCAAAGATAAGCTTCTTGCCCTCACGGTCTGCATAGATGGCGTTATCTCTCAAACCAAGTGATCGCACAATCTCAGAGAGAGCCCTCTCCCTATCTTCTCTTGTCTCCTTGCATGTGTGCTCCAAATCTCTGTGCGTGCCAACAATGAGGAACCGGATTTGCCTCTTTTCCTGAGTGTATGACACCACCATCTGCAAGAACTGACGCAGCATCTGTTCATTAGTCAGCTTAGAAGGCTCCCCTTTTCCGACAGACTTCCCATCCTTTCCATAGAAGTAGCTTATGGGATACTGATCAAGGCTCTCACTCAAATTAGTGACAACAATGGCGAGATCAATACCACTGATGAACCTTGGAAGAATTTCAAGGAACTGTGGTTGTCCACCACTGTCGACCATTTCAACCACAAACTCATCAATGAGAGGCTTCACGGAATCAGCCAAAGGAGTGGAAAGAGTGTCAATCAAGCCATCTTCAACGGTTTCGGTCAGGTCAGAGACTTTCTTCTTCTTCTTGATGATTTTCTTCCACTTACCCATGATACCCTTCTTCTGGACAGACAGAATATCTTTCCCAGATTTCATCATCATCTGGGAATATGTTTTTGAATCAACTTCAGAATAAATCTTGGATGACGCACCATCTTCCTTGAATCGTCTGAGGCCTATGGCTCGTATAGGAGTTTCTGCACAGGAGGTGCTGACACGCATGGAAGGAGGCTCCTTGTCCAATAAGAGTGCCAAAGTGGGGCTCTTTCCAGAGCCAGCAAACCCCAAAATCACAGCCATTTTGCGTTTCATAGTCAACTTCACATCCATGAGTGACTCAAATATGTCTCGATTCTTCTCAATAGAACAGGCTGGGAGAGAAAAAAAATTAATTTTTAGGTGCATTAAAAAAAAAAGATCATAAGAACTACTATTACTTATCACATACAATACAGAGAATCATTAGTAATATTTTAGTTGATGTGAATAAGTTGACCATATTTGGGGGAAACAGCTAACTTCCCTCCTATATTATCATGAAACTGGCATTTTTATAGGGCCAGAGGATCCTAAAATTGGAATCTTATATTCTATGCACTATTGTTTAACAAGTAGTACCAAAAGGCTCCACATTAACCAATAAACTGACAAAATAAAGTAAATGTGGTTCCAGAGTATGCAAATTTTGGCAGTAGTAAGGTTCAAATTGATCAGATGTTGATATGTCACTTTTATTGGAATCTTAATATATATACATATATACATATATATACATATATACATACACAAACATATACATATATATAAGCGAAAAACCCTCCCAATGGGCATTTTTTCGGCCCACTGTGGGTCGTACTCACAAATATATTGGCTTTGATGTCATGATGTAGATTATTAAAACAAAAGTGAACATGAGATTAAATTAAAGTATTTATAAGAAGTACCATTTTTAGATTTTTAACTTCACACACCAAGAAAAAGAGGTGTGGGCACATGGAACCCACTCCACATTATTTGCAAAATCAAGTTGTGTCTGCATCTCACGTTTTATGTCTGTAGCTCTATTCATTTTTTCTGGCAAAGTATCATTTTTGCTATTGTTGTTTTTTTTAATACAAAAGGAGGTGTGGCCATATAGACCTGCTCATGATGTTACCCTGGTAATATTAACTCTAAATATACATGGATTCATTGGTCTAACTTGAATTGTTTGAGCATGAAGCGCAGACACATTGACAAATCGACACACAAACTATTCTTCGCATTCTATACTATACTATACTATAGGTAAAGTTGTAGTCTCTGTATTCTGAATGTCTTCCTGTAGTGCCTTCAGTTTTCAAGTTAGACGCATGAAACAATATATTTTAGAATCAGTGTCTCTAGAAGAATGTTTAAATACCTATATATGACCAATACCACTTAATGTGCTCAAGTTTAGCCAAAAATTGCCAAAAATAGTACTTTGGATTGATAAACCCTTTGATCTACAGAGTTAAAACTATACAGAAATTATCCTTGGGTGTCTACTAAGTGTTTCCGCAAAAAAATTGTGAAAGCGTTACCCTGTTGGGGAAAATAATTAGATTTTCCATTAAAAAAGCCATGGTTCAGTGGTAAAGCACAGGTCTCCCAAGCTGACACTCAGTGGTTCAAACTTAGACTCAATTGAATTCTACCTCCCTCCCTTTTACTCTCCATTTTCCTATCCTTCCTTCTTTTCTTCATTTACTTCCTCCACCTTTTTCCTCCCATAATATCTTCCTTCTATAATATTTTTTCTTCTTTTTTGCCATTTTTTTTTCAATTTTTTTGCAAGGCTCAAATTTTTTCTTCTTTTTTGCCTTTTTTTCAATTTTTGCAAGGCTAAAATATTTTAATGTTGATTTACTATTTATTAAGTTGATTTGTTATATGTAAATTACTGGCGTGAGGAGAAGGAAGAATAATGGACACACACACACCAATGAAATTTCAATTAGGTGACTGCTCATTGAAATATCTATTATCGTGTCATATCATCATTTCAATTGGTCGGATGCCAAACTATTTAAAGGAGGCTGATACCTGGAGAATGTGGAGTTGTCTTGATCAGAGTCACAACAAGTAGTGAATTTCAGAAATAAATTGGAAGGGAAAAAGTTAATTGGGAAATTGCCAAACTCTTAAATTGTGATGAATTTTCAGCAGGAGATAGGGATTCCAGACAAAGTCAGACCATAGTTGGCTGCTCATGTAGAATAAGATGAGACTGGATATGAATAACTTCAAGTTCCTGAGGAAAGTATTCATAAGGCTACAGAAAAAATTAATCTTTTTACCATGAGAGCTCCATACCAATTGCCACTGTTCTTGCAAGCTACACCTGGAGAGGAAATATCTGTGTCCACTATCCTTTCCATAAGATATTTCATCCCAGGAAAAAAAGGAGTCTAACTGCCCCATGATTAAGAGAAGCAGAGGGCCTGGGACACTAGCAGCACAGAGACTTTCTGGCTGGACGTGCATTCATAAAAGGATCAAATGTGAAACTTTTCATTCCAACTGTTCAGCCTGGGTGTGCTGAAAATGTTCTGTTTTCCAATTTTGAATGCAGACAGGTGGCACATAAGGCAAATATTGAAGCTGTGATCTGAAGGAGAAGCTGTAATATATTCTACTATAAATTGGTGATATGTGGTTGAATGTTAAATATAATCTGTAATAATGTTCTTGTAGTGATTTTTTGAGATAGCTAAAAAAAACAAGTAATTAAAAAAACTAGTGATTTTGAGCTGAAACAATCTGGTAACATTGGTTTTGAGTCATAAGTTGTATTTCTTTAATATTACTTCTGTGAATGAAGAGGCTAGAATTACATTTGATTGGATACTCTCTACTCAGAGTAGTTATTTCCATCTGAATCTGGTAGGGAAATGGATTGGGTAACAGTAGACCACACTCTTTTTTTTTCCTTCCTGTGGGCATGTCATTTTATCTCGGGAAAAGCCAGGCATATGCTGCTAGTATATATATATCCCATATCAAGCAACAAAAAGTAATGTAGAAACATGCATACATGTATATACAAGCACATATACCCAGTGTTGCCTGGAATATAATGGCATACCCACTGGAAAAGGTGTGGCCTAGTGTGGTCCACCTCATGTTCAAGTATTTTACTCAAATACAATTTATGGCATTTTTAGCCTGACAAATCCTAGGTAAGAGGTGTGGCCATGTGGTGCCCAGCCCAAACTGCTTAAAGAGCCAATATGTGTATGCATATCAATTTTAGAAGTGGCCTAGCCCTGGTGACTAACATCTCTACAAACACCTCCAGACAAATTTTATTAAATACAAATATAATTTAAATATAATGACTTCAAATTATTAATTAAAGTGAACAATATATGCATATAATAATGAACATTTTATAATCAAGGTGGACAGAGGACCTAATGCCATGTCAATACTATTTATTAAAGAACAACACTCCCACCATCTCAACACATCAACCCAATAACTAGCTAATGACCGAAATTAACACAGTCCTCAGTGTTGAGGACGACCAAGATAAAACTTAGACTAGCCAAGGGTTTAAGATAATCATGTACTATAAATCACTAACATTCACCAATAACTCTGGGCACTCATCACAGGCCAGTATCTAGGGGGAAAATGGCTGGGAGGGCTGTCTGCCAAATAAAGGGCACTTTTGGACATAGCAGCTGAAACTTGAATTAAATATTTTATATCATTCAAACCATAAACCAAAATAACATGCACAATACAAAAACAGTAAACATTATATGGTCCTGATAATATTAATATTACAGCCAATGACAGTAGGCCTGCTGAAGGAAAAGAAGTAGTAAAGGAATTCAATTTCACTTTACAAGAGTGTGGTTGTGGTAAGTTGTAACTGAAATCAGGTGATTGGTCACTGATCTGTTGAAGTAGTTGGTTCTCTGCATCCTTTTCAACTAGTGAGTTCTCCATTTCCCTAGTAAGGAAGGAATTTTCTCACAGTGTGGGGTGGGGGGTGGGGGGACACTGGAGACTGAATAGCTCTGATCATTAAGAACCAAATTAGCCATAAACACATTTGAGAGTTCAATAATTTCAGTATAAACTTTTCAGAACAAGCAAATACTGAATGATATATGAGAAACTCAGGTGTTTATATAACAATGGAACAGGAAAACTACAATGGCCACACATTGTTCAGCAAAAATAGTTTATTCAATGACCAGACTGAGGCAATAGCAGGGTGGTACAGATGCAAAAAAAAAAAGAAAAAAGAGTACAAATGATTGTTTAGGTCATACATATCAGTAATATCTGTTCAATCCAGTAACTAAACAAATATTCCCGAATAGTGAATTTGGAAACTTAGGAGATACTGTCAATAATTCTTATTCATTTTCTGTTACTATGAATGATGTCATAGGAATCTTCTATATTTTTAAACTCACAAAATTGCCTTTCCTTATCTACTAGTAGAAGGATGTACCTGACATTGCCCAGACCAATGGCATCATGAAACATGTTGAAACAATTTAAGTTATATTTCTAAACCTTGCGGTTTCAATCAGATTACAGCAGCTCATAAGTGGGCATGCAACCAGTATTGCCCAAAGAATATTTTGGGAAAAAGATATTAGACATGTGAAAATTCAGTGTTTCAGTTCCTCATGCCCCCTGAGTCACCGAAGGGGATTTAACATAGCCAAGTGAACTCTCTGGGTCAAGTTTAATATGCATCTATGTTGTCCAAACAAATGACAACATGAGACATGATCAATTGAAGACACTCAAAACATCATGTCTAGACAATGTAGTTTTCCATCCACTGGATCATTGTATGAATAGACATCCAGTCAGAAATTGTCTGTGCTGCTTGAGTCAAGACCAGCTCCATGATCATGGATGGGGCACTTCAACTCCAGTTCTCCCTGGGATGAAACATCTTATGGAAATGATAGTGAACAGGATGCAGATATTCTCTCTCCAGGTATAATTTGAAAGAATAGTAGCAAATGGAATGGAGCTGTCCAGTTAAGCAGCTTCATTCTTTCTGCACACTTATGAATACCATCCTAAGGAACTTTATGGATTTCTCCTTTAGTCCCTTCTTCTCCCGCATGGGCAGCTGGCTCTGATTCAATTTTGTCTGGAGTCTGCTACTCCTGCTGAAAAGTCACTACTTTTATGGCTTGTTAATTTCCTAATTAAAATTTTTTCCTTCCCAATTTGTTTAGAAAAATCACAGATTATGGGAAAGATTTAATTCTGGTAACATGGCTCAAGACCACTCCACATTCTCCAGAGATCAACCTCTGGGGAATAAAGACATGTCATCTATCCAATGAAACTGTCAATATATAACACAATAATAAATAATTAAATGTGTGTAATGTGCGCAAGTATGCTTCCTCTTACTAAGGACCGTAATATACATGTAACAAGTCAATCAAAAGATAACAAATTAACTCCATGAATAGCAATCTACTGCAGTAATAATCTACTAATGATAATTTACTCAGTCCCCTAATTTATAATTAAAAAAAAAAAAAAAAAAAAAAAAAAAAAAAAAAAAAAATCTGTGTGCATGTCAGAGTGTTCCATTCCCCATTTAACCTCCCAATTTCACTAAAATTTTTATTGGGTATACCAGAATTAAGGGAGGGGAAAGAGGGAGGAAACTAGGAGGGGACTAAGGGAAGATAATAAGGAAGGGGGGAGGGAAGAAGAAAATGAATGAAGAATAAAAATGAAGGAAGGTAAAAAAAGGGGGATAAAAAAATTTGACGTGATTCATGCTTGAATCACTGATTTCAGCTTGAGAGACCTTGCTTTAACCACTCAACCAAGGTTTTTAAAGCTTTTTTTAATGGAAAATTTGAATTCTATATTTCCCCACCAGGATTCAGGATTCTTTGGGATGAACCTTGCCATGTACCCAAGAATCATGCCTGCAAAGTTTCATCGAAATTAATTCAATTGTTTGGTTTAACTAGGTACTTAATTATGCAAATTAAAAAAAAATTATATTTTCAATAATCATTTAATGACACCTTTTCCTAAAACTGCCTTTCATTTAAAAAAAAAAAGAAAAAAAAGCACTTTTGTATTTAAAAAAAGAAGGCATTATTCGTAATAAAAAGGATGGCCTTCTATTACAATAATGAGCACTTTTTATATGGGCTTTCTATTGATTGAAGAGAACTTATATAAATACAAATGGGCCCATTTCATTATAGTAAATTTTATTATAAAAGACACTTCTTTTATTCTTTTTTTTTTAAATGAACACTTCCTATAATAAAATGACACTTTATTTCAAAAGGGACACATCTTGGCCAAATTTATGGGAGGGCGGCTGCCCTCCTGTTAAATATGGGCTTGTCATCAAAATACACTTAATATCATAGCCAGACTCTTTACCAACATACTAAGTAGTAAATGTCAAGCTATTCTAGACTAACTCTAAACTATTCCTTGATGACTACTGTTATTCTTTTCTGTATGACATTCATCATTAAAGAATACCCACATTTTCCACAGCGGACAGAATTACTCTGGATAACCTGGTGTTGTCTACATATACCAAAAGACACTCCAGATTCCTCTGTCAGAGTATCTGTGGTCTGGGGAAGATGGAGTTTTCTGGTTATCGCAGATATCCATGATTCTCTGTTCTATAATGCTATATTTTTGGCTCTATAGATTGCATCTATATTCACATGTAGGAAATAAAAGAAGCACACCTTCACCTGGGCATACTGTGACTGATTGCTCTGGGATATCTGTTGGGGACATCACGGGATGATATGCAAACATCCAGAGTAACTCTGTCATCCACACATAGCAGGGATCAACAGTGATCACTGCGAACCACACTTCACAATGGAAGGCAGGACCACCCAACAAAAGGAAGCATCAATGGTAGCAATAAAAGGTTAATCAATTTCATAGCTTGCATTACACAACCACACAAGCAAGGCACTGGATGAACTTGAGGAACTCAATGAACTGTGAACATCTTTAGCTGGTAATGTCCTATAATCTATTTATATATTATATATATAACTCATGGTTTTATGAACCTATCTACATACACATGTACCTATGTGGCTAATAACCTCCCAAACAATTGGACCTAGAGAACTGAATAATATCAGAACCACGGGAGGGGGGAATCCTGAAGCAGCAGGACCAGAAAAACTGGATTTTTACAAGCTTAAGTAAATTTCTGTCCTACACAATAACTACAACGTTGTACTAGCAAACACATATGTAATTTAATCTCAACCGAATTATTAAAACCCAAGCAAATTCAATAGGTTAACATACCATAGTTTACTGTTTTCATTATTGCTATGAAGTCTATTCATACAAAAAGTAATAACTCAAGTAAAAGCTGTGCTACAATTAAAACCAAAAGGATCATCCATAATTCCAAAGCACACCTTTAGGTTTTGATTGCTCTGCATTATACCATGCTTCCAAAGTATTCTTACCTTTCCAAAATATAAAAAAAAAAAAAAAAAAAAAAAAAATCTACAGGCAACGTTGGAAATCAACCTTTTATCATTACACAATGCTTTTAAAACATCTTAAAGCTTCTAAAATATCAAAGGGCAACCTGGTTTCATGCATGCTTATGAGCTGCTGTTAATTTAATGAAACCACAAGGTTGAGTGACTTCATTCATGTTCAATTGGCACGAGCAATGCCGAGCATACCCTCTAGTTGCAGATAACAGAAAATTAATTGCAGTACATTCTTGATGAATTTCAAAACTTGTGGTTCAACAATAGCAAAGGAACAGTGCCCACTATGTCTGTACCAGTCCACAAATCAAGAATCTATCAAATTCTTTTTTGAGCACTTGAAAATTAGTCAATTTATAACAAACAAATAGATCAGATAGACCTATTAATAAGATCAATACACAAAAGCATGCTTGCATGTATGACAGATTTGTTCCAGAGATTGAATCTAGAATAAAATTATAATGTCAAGGAAATGAATATTACTGTGAAAATATTTCAGGACTAATGCTGGTGCTGAACTACTAAGCTTCAAAACTAGCTGCCTTAAGTCTTGAGCCCATTAATGTATGAACTTAGTGATATCACAACAGTGCAGCCTACTTGCACATAATTAGCTAGTCATTTAAACACAATAGAAATAGTGACCCTAATTACTAAAATTAAATATACACAATACAATTAATGGACGCTGATTAGTACAAACTATAAGCATTTCCACAGTTCACTGAAAGTTCATGACATGCAAAACTGCCATATGTAATCAGTTTAGTTCCATGAGTTCAGTCATGGAGAATTGTTAGTACAAGATTTATGTGGAGTAAGTAGCTCAATGTTAGGCTATCACACTCTCCTATATGCACACTATGCCATCCGTTTATGTACACACATCTGAGGTGTTCTAAATAATAAGACAAATATAATTCTATAAATACTCACCAGGTGAAAGGATAGTCCAGTGGTCCACAATAGATGGATGAATATCAAATCATAATAGCAACAAAAACAATTTCATGGCTGAAAGTTTTCTTCGCAAAATAAAAAATCCGAACTTGAGACTAACTCACCTCCTATGATTATATAAAGTTAAGAATTAGAGAGAAGAGACATACATTGATGATGTTTGAGTTATAATGTTCAACTGAAATAAATCATGTAGGTTTAATAGACAGGATATGAGACGTGTTATTATATAAGTTGTTTAGTGCACATTTCCCTTTAATGCTAGGAATACACTGGCATTGCAGTTCACTATCTATGATGATATATAGTAAGTGGAATAGTGAGAAAGAATTAAATGATTCCAATTAGAGCTAATTAGGGTATATCTTCTGAAAGTGAGAGTAATAGACTAATTCACTCTGCATAAAAATAGGAGAAAAAATTGAACAAAGAAAATGATGGATACATTATTGAACAATAATTATGTTAAGATATTTATCTTAACTTACTAACCCTACCATTATTTTGAAGCCATGGCAATATTGTGTTATGTAATAAGCATGTGAATATCAGCAGGAACTTTATAGATTCCATCTCCACATTATAAAGACAGCACATGTTTTGTCTCAAAACTAGCTGCATTAAATATCTACTGACCTATTTTTCTTTTTTTTTTCTGGCCTTAAAAACAAAAATATGGCCTTAAAGTGGCCTTAAAGAAAAAGAGATATCAACTTATTCAGAATTCAGTTAATTACAATATAACATAAATAATCCTGCAGCATACATCTATATGAAGGTCAATCCTTAACATGCCCAGACAGACAAGGAACATAAAATAGCAACAACTATTAACAAGATCAACCCCACACTAAGACATGTGGCAAATATTTACACTAATATTTATAAAACAATGTTTTAGACATGGAAAATAATTGTTTGGAACACAAAAGATGAGGTTGAATGTGCAGCAAGGTTTGCAACTTTTGGGTTCCATATAGTACAAGTCTAAGTTGAAACCACCCTGTTTCCATACAATAAAGTACTTATTTGTAACCACACTTGTACCAACAAACTTTAGTGTTTCCATACAGTAAAGAATTTGTTAAAAAATCCTTTCTTAACAAAAAAATATATCTGTGGATGTATCCACACACCATTCCTAGTGTTCCAAGACTTGTGTGCCACAGGTAAAAATCACACTAGGATGAACATATCAGTTGTGTTGAACCAAAATTATATTAGTTTATGTAACTCTAATGAAATCAATTAGTTGGTCGTTAACACGTGTATGTATTGTGTTTCCTATAGATCATGTGCTGCCTATTGTTTGTCTGAGGGCTCATGCAGGAAGTTCAGCTAAATGCCTTGTCATCATTTCCAGAGTATAAAAGGACTGCACCTGTTATATTCTGACGCATTAAAACAACACTCCAGTTATAAATAATTTTCACTACTAAACATCTTAACCTACATTATATAAACAAATATCTTGTAAAAAAAGTTTATGCAGTGCCTCATTAGAACTACACTAGCTAATTAACTTACTTTCTATATTGATATGGAGTTCCAGCAAAAAAAGAAATAAGACATATCCAAAAGTAAGTTCTTGTAAACTTTTTGATAGTTGTAGTAGTACAATAGCTATGTAACTTGCCCGCTTTGAAGAGAAATAGAACATGTTCAAGTGTGAGAAAATTAATGCAAGTCTTTTTAAAGAGGTAGCTACATACTAGCATTGTAACTCACCTCCTATGATGATATAGAGTCAGGAGGTCACAGAGAGAGAAATAGAACATGTTCCAGTGTGAGATAATTAGTGAAAGTTTTCATGTAGTGGTAGCTATAAACTAGCATTGTAACTCACCTCCTATGATGATATAGTGTCAGGAGGTCAGACAGAGAGAAATATGACATATTCAAGTGTGAAATAATCAGTAAAAGTCTTCTTATAGAGGAAAGAATACACTAGTATAGTAACTCACCATCTATGATGATATAGAGTCAGGAGATCAGACAGAAAGAAATAGGACATGTTCAAGAGTGAGATAATTATAGATAGTCTTCTTGTAGTAGTAGCTACACACTAGCCTTGTAACCTACCTCCTATGAATATATAGAGTCAGAAGGTCAGACACAGAAATATATGTTCAATTATGAGATAATCAGTAAAAGTTTTTTTATAGAGGTAACAATGAACTAGCATAATAACTCACCCTCTATGATGATATAGAGTCAGGAGGTCAGACAGAGACAAATAGGACAAGTTCAAGTTCAAGTGTGAGATAATAAGTATAAGTTTTCTTGTAGTGGTAGCTATACACTAGCATTGTAACTCACCAACTATGATGATATAGAGTCAGGAGGTCACAGAGAGAGAAATAGAACATGTTCAAGTGTGAGATAATTAGTGAAAGTTTTAATGTAGTGGTAGCTATAAACTAGCATTGTAACTCACCTCCTATGATGATATAGAGTCAGGAGGTCACAGAGAGAGAAATAGAACATGTTCCAGTGTGAGATAATTAGTGAAAGTTTTCATGTAGTGGTAGCTATAAACTAGCATTGTAACTCACCTCCTATGATGATATAGTGTCAGGAGGTCAGACAGAGAGAAATATGACATATTCAAGTGTGAAATAATCAGTAAAAGTCTTCTTATAGAGGAAAGAATACACTAGTATAGTAACTCACCATCTATGATGATATAGAGTCAGGAGATCAGACAGAAAGAAATAGGACATGTTCAAGAGTGAGATAATTATAGATAGTCTTCTTGTAGTAGTAGCTACACACTAGCCTTGTAACCTACCTCCTATGAATATATAGAGTCAGAAGGTCAGACACAGAAATATATGTTCAATTATGAGATAATCAGTAAAAGTTTTTTTATAGAGGTAACAATGAACTAGCATAATAACTCACCCTCTATGATGATATAGAGTCAGGAGGTCAGACAGAGACAAATAGGACAAGTTCAAGTTCAAGTGTGAGATAATAAGTATAAGTTTTCTTGTAGTGGTAGCTATACACTAGCATTGTAACTCACCAACTATGATGATATAGAGTCAGGAGGTCACAGAGAGAGAAATAGAACATGTTCAAGTGTGAGATAATTAGTGAAAGTTTTAATGTAGTGGTAGCTATAAACTAGCATTGTAACTCACCTCCTATGATGATATAGTGTCAGGAGGTCAGACAGAGAGAAATATGACATATTCAAGTGTGAAATAATCAGTAAAAGTCTTCTTATAGAGGTAAGAATACACTAGCATAGTAACTCACCATCTATGATGATATAGAGTCAGGAGATCAGACAGAAAGAAATAGGACATGTTCAAGAGTGAGATAATTATAGATAGTCTTCTTGTAGTAGTAGCTACACACTAGCCTTGTAACCTACCTCCTATGAACATATAGAGTCAGAAGGTCAGACACAGAAATATATGTTCAATTATGAGATAATCAGTAAAAGTCTTTTTATAGAGGTAACAATGCACTAGCATAATAACTCACCCTCTATGATGATATAGAGTCAGGAGGTCAGACAGAATGAAATAGGACATGTTCAAGTGTGAGATAATTAGTGAAAGTCTTCTTATAGAGGTAGCAATATACTAGCATTGTAACTCACCATCTATGATGATATAGAGTCAGGAGGTTAGAAAGAGAGAAATAGGACATGTTCAAGTGTGAGATAATTATTGAAAGTCTTCTTGTAGTGGTAGCTATACACTAGCATTGTAACCTACCCTCTATGATGATATAGAGTCAGGAGGTCAGACAGAGAGAAATAGGACATGTTCAAGTATGAGATAATTAGTGAAAGTCTTCTTGTAGTGGTAACTATACATTAGCATTGTAACTCACCGCCTATGATGATATAGAATCAGGAGGTCAGACAGAGTCAAGTAGAACATGTTCAAATGTGAGATAATAAGTAAAAATTTTCTTGTAGTGGTATTAAATATACTAGTATTGTAACTCACCTCCTATGATGATATAGAATCAGGAGATCAGATAGAGAAAAATAGGACATGTTCAAGTGTGAGAAAAGTAGGTCAAGTCTTCTTGTAGTGGTAACTATACACTAGCATTGTAACTCACCACCTATGATGATATAGAGTCAGGAGGTCAGACAAAGAGAAATAGGGCATGTTCAAGTGTGAGATATCAGTAAAAGTCTTCTTATAGAGGTAACATTAAACTAGCATAATAACTCACCCTCTATGATGATATAGAGTCAGGAGGTCAGACAAAGACAAATAGGACAAGTTCAAGTTCAAGTGTGAGATAATAAGTATAAGTTTTCTTGTAGTGGTAGCTATACACTAGCATTGTAACTCACCTCCTATGATGATATAGAGTCAGGAGGTCACAGAGAGAGAAATAGGACATGTTCAAGTGTGAGATAATGATTGAAAGTCTTCTTGTAGTGGTAGCTATACACTAGCATTGTAACCTACCCTCTATGATGATATAGAGTCAGGAGGTCAGATAGAGAGAAATAGGGCATGTTCAAGTATGAGGTAATTAGTGAAAGTCTTCTTGTAGTGGTAACTATACATTAGCATTGTAACTCACCGCCTATGATGATATAGAATCAGGAGGACAGACAGAGTCAAGTAGAACATGTTCAAATGTGAGATAATTAGTGAAAATTTTCTTGTAGTGGTATTAAATATACTAGTATTGTAACTCACCTCCTATGATGATATAGAATAAGGAGATCAGATAGAGAAAAATAGGACATGTTCAAGTGTGAGAAAAGTAGGTCAAGTCTTCTTGCAGTGGTAACTATACACTAGCATTGTAACTCACCGCCTATGATGATATAGAGTCAGGAGGTCAGACAAAGAGAAATAGGGCATGTTCAAGTGTGAGATATCAGTAAAAGTCTTCTTATAGAGGTAACATTAAACTAGCATAATAACACACCTCCTATGATGATATAGAGTCAGGAGGTCACAGAGAGAGAAATAGAACATGTTCAAGTGTGAGATAATTAGTGAAAGTTTTAATGTAGTGGTAGCTATAAACTAGCATTGTAACTCACCTCCTATGATGATATAGAGTAAGGAGGTCAGACAGAATGAAATAGGACATGTTCAAGTGTGAGATAATTAGTGAAAGTCTTCTTATAGAGGTAGCAATATACTAGCATTGTAACTCACTCTCTATGATGATATAGAGTCAGGAGGTTAGAAAAAGAGAAATAGGACATGTTCAAGTGTGAGATAATTATTGAAAGTCTTCTTGTAGTGGTAGCTATACACTAGCATTGTAACCTACCCTCTATGATGATATAGAGTCAGGAGGTCAGACAAAGAGAAATAGGACATGTTCAAGTATGAGATAATTAGTGAAAGTCTTCTTGTAGTGGTAACTATACTTTAGCATTGTAACTCACCGCCTATGATGATATAGAATCAGGAGGTCAGACAGAGTCAAGTAGAACATGTTCAAATGTGAGATAATTAGTGAAAATTTTCTTGTAGTGGTATTAAATATACTAGTATTGTAACTCACCTCCTATGATGATATAGAATCAGGAGATCAGATAGAGAAAAATAGGACATGATCAAGTGTGAGAAAAGTAGGTCAAGTCTTCTTGTAGTGGTAACTATACACTAGCATTGTAACTCACCGCCTATGATGATATAGAGTCAGGAGGTCAGACAAAGAGAAATAGGGCATGTTCAAGTGTGAGATATCAGTAAAAGTCTTCTTATAGAGGTAACATTAAACTAGCATAATAACTCACCGCCTATGATGATATAGAGTCAGGAGGTCAGACAGAGTCAAGTAGAACATGTTCAAATGTGAGATAATTAGTGAAAATTTTCTTGTAGTGGTATTAAATATACTAGTACTGTAACTCACCTCCTATGATGATATAGAATCAGGAGATCAGATAGAGAAAAATAGGACATGTTCAAGTGTGAGAAAAGTAGGTCAAGTCATCTTGTAGTGGTAACTATACACTAGCATTGTAACTCACCGCCTATGATGATATAGAGTCAGGAGGTCACAGAGAGAGAAATAGAAAATGTTCAAGTGTGAGATAATTAGTGAAAGTTTTAATGTAGTGGTAGCTATAAACTAGCATTGTAACTCACAATCTATGATGATATATATGGTCAGGAGGTCAGACAGAGAGAAATTTGACATATTCAAGTGTGAAATAATCAGTAAAAGTCTTCTTATAGAGGTAAGAATACACTAGTATAGTAACTCACCCTCTATGATGATATAGAGTCAGGAGGTCAGACAGAGACAAATAGGGCAAGTTCAAGTTCAAGTGTGAGATAATAAGTATAAGTTTTCTTGTAGTGGTAGCTATACACTAGCATTGTAACTCACCACCTATGATGATATAGAATCAGGAGATCAGATAGAGAAAAATAGGACATGTTCAAGTGTGAGAAAAGTAGGTCAAGTCATCTTGTAGTGGTAACTATACACTAGCATTGTAACTCACCACCTATGATGATATAGAGTCAGGAGGTCAGACAAAGAGAAATAGGGCATGTTCAAGTGTGAGATATCAGTAAAAGTCTTCTTATAGAGGTAACATTAAACTAGCATAATAACTCACCCACTATGATGATATAGAGTCAGGAGGTCAGACAGAGACAAATAGGACAAGTTCAAGTTCAAGTGTGAGAAAATAAGTATAAGTTTTCTTGTAGTGGTAGCTATACACTAGCATTGTAACTCACCTCCTATGATGATATAGAGTCAGGAGGTCACAGAGAGAGAAATAGAACATGTTCAAGTGTGAGATAATTAGTGAAAATCTTCTTGTAGTGGTAGCTATAAACTAGCATTGTAACTCACATTCTATGATGATATATATGGTCAGGAGGTCAGACAGAGAGAAATATGACATATTCCAGTGTGAAATAATCAGTAAAAGTCTTTTTATAGAGGTAACAATGCACTAGCATAATAACTCACCCTCTATGATGATATAGAGTCAGGAGGTCAGACAGAGACAAATAGGACAAGTTCAAGTGTGAGATAATAAGTATAAGTTTTCTTGTAGTGGTAACTATACACTAGCATTGTAACTCACCTTCTATGATGATATAGAATCAGGAGATCAGATAGAGAAAAATAGGACATGTTCAAGTGTGAGAAAAGTAGATCAAGTCTTCTTGTAGTGGTAACTATACACTAGCATTGTAACTCACCCCCTATGATGATATAGAGTCAGGAGGTCAGACAAAGAGAAATAGGGCATGTTCAAGTGTGAGATATCAGTAAAAGTCTTCTTATAGAGGTAACATTAAACTAGCATAATAACTCACCCACTATGATGATATAGAGTCAGGTGGTCAGACATAGACAAATAGGACAAGTTCAAGTTCAAGTGTGAGATAATAAGTATAAGTTTTCTTGTAGTGGTAGCTATACACTAGCATTGTAACTCACCTCCTATGATGATATAGAGTCAGGAGGTCACAGAGAGAGAAATAGAACATGTTCAAGTGTGAGATAATTAGTGAAAGTCTTCTTGTAGTGGTAGCTATAAACTAGCATTGTAACTCACACTCTATGATGATATATATGGTCAGGAGGTCAGACAGAGAGAAATATGACATATTCCAGTGTGAAATAATCAGTAAAAGTCTTTTTATAGAGGTAACAATGCACTAGCATAATAACTCACCCTCTATGATGATATAGAGTCAGGAGGTCAGACAGAGACAAATAGAACAAGTACAAGTTCAAGTGTGAGATAATAAGTATAAGTTTTCTTGTAGTGGTAGCTATACACTAGCATTGTAACTAACCTTCTATGATGATATAGAATCAGGAGATCAGATAGAGAAAAATAGGACATGTTCAAGTGTGAGAAAAGTAGGTCAAGTCATCTTGTAGTGGTAACTATACACTAGCATTGTAACTCACCACCTATGATGATATAGAGTCAGGAGGTCAGACAAAGAGAAATAGGGCATGTTCAAGTGTGAGATATCAGTAAAAGTCTTCTTATAGAGGTAACATTAAACTAGCATAATAACTCACCCACTATGATGATATAGAGTCAGGAAGTCAGACAGAGACAAATAGGACAAGTTCAAGTTCAAGTGTGAGATAATAAGTATAAGTTTTCTTGTAGTGGTAGCTATACACTAGCATTGTAACTCACCTCCTATGATGATATAGAGTCAGGAGGTCACAGAGAGAGAAATAGAACATGTTCAAGTGTGAGATAATTAGTGAAAGTCTTCTTGTAGTGGTAGCTATAAACTAGCATTGTAACTCACAGTCTATGATGATATATATGGTCAGGAGGTCAGACAGAGAGAAATATGACATATTCCAGTGTGAAATAATCAGTAAAAGTCTTTTTATAGAGGTAACAATGCACTAGCATAATAACTCACCCTCTATGATGATATAGAGTCAGGAGGTCAGACAGAGACAAATAGAACAAGTACAAGTTCAAGTGTGAGATAATAAGTATAAGTTTTCTTGTAGTGGTAGCTATACACTAGCATTGTAACTAACCTTCTATGATGATATAGAATCAGGAGATCAGATAGAGAAAAATAGGACATGTTCAAGTGTGAGAAAAGTAGGTCAAGTCATCTTGTAGTGGTAACTATACACTAGCATTGTAACTCACCACCTATGATGATATAGAGTCAGGAGGTCAGACAAAGAGAAATAGGGCATGTTCAAGTGTGAGATATCAGTAAAAGTCTTCTTATAGAGGTAACATTAAACTAGCATAATAACTCACCCACTATGATGATATAGAGTCAGGAAGTCAGACAGAGACAAATAGGACAAGTTCAAGTTCAAGTGTGAGATAATAAGTATAAGTTTTCTTGTAGTGGTAGCTATACACTAGCATTGTAACTCACCTCCTATGATGATATAGAGTCAGGAGGTCACAGAGAGAGAAATAGAACATGTTCAAGTGTGAGATAATTAGTGAAAGTCTTCTTGTAGTGGTAGCTATAAACTAGCATTGTAACTCACAATCTATGATGATATATATGGTCAGGAGGTCAGACAGAGAGAAATATGACATATTCAAGTGTGAAATAATCAGCAAAAGTCTTCTTATAGAGGTAAGAATACACTAGTATAGTAACTCACCATCTATGATGATATAGAGTCAGGAGATCAGACAGAAAGAAATAGGACATGTTCAAGAGTGAGATAATTAGTGAAAGTCTTCTTATAGAGGTAGCAATATACTAGCATTGTAACTCACCCTCTATGATGATATAGAGTCAGGAGGTTAGAAAGAGAGATAGGACATGTTCAATTGTGAGATAATTAGTGGGAGTCTACTTATAGAGGTAGAATTACACAAGCATTATAACTCACCTCCTATGATGATAGAGAGTCAGGAGGTCAGACAGAGAGAAATAGGGCATGTTCAAGTATGAGATAATTATTGAAAATCTTCTTTTAGTGGTAGCTATATACTAGCATTGTAACTCACCTCCTATGATGATATAGAGTCAGAAGGTCAGACATAGACAAATAGAACATGTTCAAGTGTGAGATAATTAGTGATAGTTTCCTTGTAGTGGTAGCTACACACTAGCATTGTAACTCACCTCCTATGATGATATAGAGTCAGGAGGTCAGACAGAGAGAAATAGGACATGTTCAAGTGTGAGATAATTTTTGAAAGTCTTCTTATAGAGGTAGCATTACACTAGCATTGTAACTCACACTCTATGATGGTATAGAGTCAGGAGATCAAACAGAGAGAAATAGGGCATGTTCAAGTGTGAGATAATTAGTGAAAGCCTTCCTATAGAGGTAGCATTACACTAGCATTGTAACTCACCTCCTATGATGATATAGAGTCAGGAGTTCAGACAGAGAGAAATATGACATGTTCAAGTATGAGATAATTAGTGAAAGCCTTCTTATAGAGGTAACATTACACTAGCATTGTAACTAACCTCCTATGATGATATAGAGTCAGGAATCAGACAGAGGGAAATAGGATATGTTCAATTGTGAGATAATTAGTGGGAGTCTTCTTATAGAGGTAGAATTACACAAGCATTATAACTCACCTCCTATGATGATATAGAGTCAGGAGGTCAGACAGAGACAAGTAAAACATGTTGAAGTGTGAGATAATTAGTGAAAGTCTTCTTGTAGTTGGAGCTATAAATAGCATTGTAACTCACCTCCTATGATAATATAGAGTCAGGATGTCAGACAGAGAGAAATAGGACATGTTCAAGTGTGAGATAATTAGTATAAGTGTTCTTATAGATGTAGCTATGCACTAGTATTGTAACTCACATCCTAAGATGATTTAGTGTTAGGAGATCAGACAGAGAGAAGTAGAACATGTTCAAGTGTGGGATAATTAGTGATGTTTCCTTGTAGTGGTAGCTATACACTAGCATTGTAACTCACCTCCTATGATGATATAGTGTCAGGAGGTCAGACAGAGAGAAATAGGATATGTTCAAGTGTGAGATAATTTGTGAAAGTCTTCTTATAGAGGTAGCAATACACTAGCATTGTAACTCACACTCTATGATGATATAGAGTCAGGAGTTCAGACAGAGAGAAATAGGGCATGTTCAAGTGTGAGATAATTAGTGAAATCCTTCCTATAGAGGTAGAATACACTAGCTTTGTAACTCACCAGCTATGATTATATAGAGTCAGGAGGTCAGATAGAGAGAAATAAGACATGTTCAAGTGTGAGATAATAAGTGAAAGTGTTCTTATAGAGGTATCAATAAACTAGCATTGTAACTCACCCTCTATGATGATATAGAGTCAGGAGATCAGAAACAGAGAAATAGAACATGTTCAAGTGTGAGATAATTATTGAAAGTCTTCTTGTAGTGGTAGCTATACACTAGCATTGTAACCTACCCTCTATGATGATATAGAGTCAGGAGGTCAGACAGAGAGAAATAGGACATGTTCAAGTATGAGATAATTAGTGAAAGTCTTCTTGTTGTGGTAGCTATTCACTAGCATTGTAACTCACCTCCTATGATGATATAGAGTCAGGAGGTCAGACAGAGAGAAATAGAACATGTTCAAATGTGGTTAGTGAAAGTCCTCTTATGGAGGTAGCAATACACTAGCATTATAACTCACCTCCTATGATGATATAGAATCAGAAGTTCAGACAGAGAAAAATAGGACATGTTCAAATGTTAGATTATTAGTGAAGGTCTTCTTATAGAGGTAGCTATGCACTAGCATTGTAACTCACTGGCTATGATGATATAGAGTGAGGAGATCAGAGTAAAATATTACAAATATTTTTTTTAATATTTCATTTTTTTATATCATATAAAGAGTTTTCTCAAGCTCTTAATTGACTCACTTTCTAAGATACAGTGATGTTAGTAAGTAGGACATGAGGGATAAAGCATATGACAAATAGTGAATTAACTTTTGCAATGTATCTATTTCCCAAATGAAAACATACAGTTGTAAATGATTATTGTAATCATAAGTAAATTAAGTAGATGTGCAGCTTTTCTTTCCACCAATTATCAAGGAAAGCTGCTTACCCAATTCCTAGACACTCCTTACCAGTACCCCTTATATATATATATATATATATATATATATATATCCCTGCATGATAGTCAAGAACAACTTATAACCAATAAATATTCATCATCAGGATGAGAGCACTTGTTTTATTCCATATTAATCAAGTTTTTGAATTATAGTTTCCTCAAGTTGTTTCAGGAATCTCTCCTTCTTCAGCCTTTCAGTGAGTCTAGTCTTTCTGGCCAATCTGGACAAGTCAGTCAAAATTAGGGAAGGGATGCAAGGCAAGTCCCTCAAAGCTCTTTAGGTGCTGATCCATTTCCTCTGATACACTCCCCCCACACTCACAGTACCCTGTATATCTCCCTGCTTCACTGTTTTAATGAATGAAGTTATCTTCATCTGAAAGAATCCTATGGAATCAAGAGCTCTGTTCTAAGTTCTTTTCAACAATGCTGTATCCCTGAATAAAAAAAAAAATTTTTTTCATCATTTTTAAAAATTTTTTTGACCAGTGGTCACTGAAATCTGACTCCTTGATAAAATGTTTTTACCTCATTGCAAAAGAGTACAGGCTCTCTGCAGTTCTACATACATGCATTCGTGCATGCGTATGTACGTAAGTACGTAGCACACACGCACGCACGCACGCACGCGCACACACACACACACACACACACACACACACACACACACACACACACACACACACACACACACACACACACACACACACACACACACACACACACACACACACACACACACACACACACACACACACACACACACACACACACACACACACACACACACACACACACACACACACACACACACACACACACACACACACACACACACACACACACACACACACACACACACACACACACACACACACACACACACACACACACACACACACACACACACACACACACACACACACACACACACACACACACACACACACACACACACACACACACACACACACACACACACACACACACACACACACACACACACACACACACACACACACACACACACACACACACACACACACACACACACACACACACACACACACACACACACACACACACACACACACACACACACACACACACACACACACACACACACACACACACACACACACACACACACACACACACACACACACACACACACACACACACACACACACACACACACACACACACACACACACACACACACACACACACACACACACACACACACACACACACACACACACACACACACACACACACACACACACACACACACACACACACACACACACACACACACACACACACACACACACACACACACACACACACACACACACACACACACACACACACACACACACACACACACACACACACACACACACACACACACACACACACACACACACACACACACACACACCAAGTTGCCCAGTGTTGCCAGAAGCTTCAAAAAAAATAGTAAATAAATAAATTAAAAAAATAGTACAAAATTTGTCAATATAAAAATCAATTTATATTTCACTTTTTGGCCACTGGAAGCTGCAAACTGCTCCTGAAAAATTTATACCCCATTGCAAATAAGTACTGGCGCTCTACAGCTGCCCTATTTACTTTTATTACCATTAACTTTTCCCACCTTTAGAGATGCCACAGAGCTGCCACTAGAGCAGCCACACTGATTCCTTATCAATGCCACTTTTTCAATGCAGCTGCTCCAATACACTTGAATTAACAGATTTGATGGTTTATCCTACTGACCAAATAAATCTTATTAAAATTAAGTGTGACCTACCCCTTAAGCTAAAATTTAAATTTTTTTAAGGGGGGGGGAATAAAAGAATAAAAGCAGAACCACCAGGAATCAAACCTGGGATTTTCAGCTCTAGTCTTTACCACATATTTGTTTTCAGGCTTTATTTTGTATGGAAAATTGGATTTCTCTTTTCTCTCACCAGTCAAGCCACTTTTTCCAATTTTGGTCCAAGGTTACTTTGTCACCCCTCCACATCACCCCCACCAATTTTAGCTAAATCCACCATGACACCTCAGAGGAGATAGCAGACCTAGTTTTGTGACAAACAGATGACAAATTCACTAAGTAAACCAGATTATTCACTTTGCTAGGAATGGATAAATGTCATTTAGAGATTACAGATATGAATTTAGAGTTGTTGGGGGCCAAGATGGTTTGAATACTCCATACCCTCCATAGATGCTGCCACCATACATAGTCCTGACTTGAAGTAGAGTCAATGCTACCTTAAGTCAAGGTGTTGAAGGGTAACTGTAAAAGAATTATATTATTCATTTTTTATTGTCTTACAGAAATATATTATTCACTTTTTATTGTCTTCTCTTGTTGTCCTTAATGCATAATAGGTATAAACAAAATTGGGAAACTTTTGGTCCAATATTCATTAAGAAAACTTAGTTTCAAAATTTTACTCCTTTGGCAATGTAACTCTTTAATGATACCACAAGAGTGACAATAGCTGCTTTAACTCACCTAAAGCCATTCCCTCCTTCAACAATTCCTGGAGTCATTTAGCAAGTTAAATGTAGCAGCTGGCTAGCTCTGGCCACTTCTGTTATGGAACTAAATAGCTAGCTAGCTATATTGCTGAACATGTAATTGTTGATTTTTACACATTGTTATAATATTAATAGCTAGTAACTGCACCAATAATTGGAGCTCTATCATTTAACTTAAGGAATTATTGAAGTAGTGTATAGCTTTAGGTTAGCTTTTGTTTCAAGTGACCCCCTTTGACACCATTGAAGAGTTGCAAACACACACATGGGCAGATCTAGGAAAATTGAAAGGGAGGCTCTTTCTTTAAATTTGTCCCTCCCCCACCTCCCATTCATGTTTTCATTTGTGGCACACAGGTCTAGGAACACTTGGAATGGTGGGGAGGGGGTGGCTATATCCACATATTTTTGTCAAGAATGGATTTATAACAAATTGTTTACTGTACTGTAAAGAAACAACAAAGTTTGTTGTTACAACTAAGTGCATTTACTATATGGAAACCCTGTGGTTATAACTAAGTACTTTTTCTGTGTAAAATCCCAAAAGTTTAAATCTTACCACAACTTTAACCTCATATAATGAGTTCTAAATAATTATTTTGACTGGTCTAAAACTACATGTTTTAATAAATATTACAGTAATTATTTGCTACAGGTCTTAGTGCACACTGCTCTTGTAGTTGTAGGGACCACCAGACACTGAATGACTTTAACAATCACTGTTATTACGTCAGCAATATTTTTGTAAGAATTAGTTTAATAAATTTATACACAACTAACAGCACATGATAAAATTTAAGAGGGAATGTTCAAATTGTTATCTCTACAATTGATACCTTGGTTATAGTGATCTATCTACTTCAGACAGTGCCACTCAACTCTTTAACAAGAGTAAACCTAAGTCTGAGTTTGCATTTATGTTGGGGTCAGCCTCCAATATTGTTAGTCTAATAGGGTGGAAGTGTGTGTGTGGGTAACAGAATACAAGGTGGAAATATTGTGTGTATGTAACAGAAACAATGTTCAACATTGTGTTTAATTATCTGTTTATTGTAATTGTGTAGTTTTTATGAGGCCTGGCTGAGCCTTTAATAGCTCGACCAGAGCCTTTAAAAGCTCAGCGAGAGCCATTTTGAGGAATGTTCTGCTATGCTGTGCTGAAGACAACTTAAAACTACATACAGACACACACACACACACACACACACACACACACACACCACACACACACAGACACATACACAGACAAAGACACACACAAAGACACACACACACACTCACAGACACGCACGTATGCACGCACGCACGCACGCATGCACGCACGCACGCACGCATGCACGCACGCACGCACGCACACACGCATTGGTGTTGGGCACAGGTAATGGCTTGCCGTCAGGCCCCACCCATGACCTGACATAATAAAACAAAAGATGTTAAGAATGTGGTGAACGCCAGGGGGGGGGGGGGGGAGGGGGGAGCCCAGAGGAAAGGAGAAGAGAGCAGATAAAGATATGAGTCTACACAATAAAGTAACATGTCTCGCTGGCTATCAGTTGCCCCTTCCACTTTCCTTCCCTTGCTTACACCGCCCTGCCCACCTAAGCCTTCATCCTCCCTCCCTGCCTAGTACCAAAAAACCAAAATTGCTATAGTTGTTCAAGTTTGTCTTAGGTGGTCCCCAACAAGTGAAAAATAATTAAAAACTTAATAATTTTTTTTAAAGTAATAAAAATGAATAAATTTAATAATATAATTCTGAAATAAAGTAAATAAAGGGAAAGCTATAACTTGTTGTTTTTATAAGAAGTATTTATTCATTTTCTTATTCACTTACTTATTTTTTTCTTAATTTAATAATAAAATGGATAATCAAACGGAATAAGTAGAGGGCTAGACAAGGGATAGGTTATATTAAATATATATATATTCTTTCATATTTATTAATTAATTTTTTACCTAAATATATGCATCTATTTATTAAACTGTAAGTAGCAACAAAAAAAAGCATGTTTGTTTTATGAGAATGAAAATTTTGTGACATCAATTGATAATGGGCACTCCAATAAAATGATAAGTATAAGTGTATACCACACACTGTAGAATAGCTTCACCTCATGTTAATTTCACCTTAATTAGAATTTCAATTATTCTCCAACTGATGTTACCAAATATTTTTGGTTACCTTTTTCTTTAAAAAATAATAAAAAGCATCTCCTTTTCCAATACAGTGTAGTAGATACAGTGTTAAACACAGCTAAGCAAATTAATTATATACCCCTAACTATTTCTTTATTTCATTTCAGTACTTGTCCTATTTTAATATAGACTTAGTTTCTTTAACTTGTTTCATTTATTATTCATTTTATTATTTTTTATAGCCCTAGCCCTTCATTCATTTGACTTGATTTTCCTTTCTTCTTCTATTTTGTGTTTGCCTGAGCCCTTATTTCCTTCATCTAATTAATATATTATGTTTTATTTCATTCCTTTAACAGTAATTAAAGTAGATTTAATAAAAGCTAGGGCTTAGGCTAGAGCTATATCATTTACTAGCAGAAGTTCTTATGGCAGAACCTTGGTTCCTATGTTGTGGTAGACCTGTGCTTGGGTGGAAAGAGTAAGACTCCATTAGGAAGTGCTGACATCTTTATGCCCCAGGTTGGTCATCTTTAGTGCCATCCCACAGGCACATGAGTTCAGGTGGTAGGTGAAGGAAAGGATCTAAAAATACTCTGCCATTGGAGCAGATTGCTGGAGTATCCCCATTGAATGTGTTAGGTCCACAGTTTGGACATCCAGAAGTTATGTCCTATCTTGGAGGTGATTGTGATATTTTGGGGGTTTTAGGGCAGGAGCTGCTTGTGTGTGGTTAAATTTTGCAAATTGCTTGTTTTCCTGGTTATAGTTTGGAAGGGGGTGTATTTTACCTCATCCAAATTTAGCTGATGGAGTTAATATGCTTTTGTTCTGTGGTCTAATATTTTTAAAATGTGTAAAGTTGGAAAATAAGACTATTACGGTCAAAAGAATGATGCTGATGAAAATTAAGTCATCAAGCTCATAATTATTGCATTTTTTAGTCAAAAAAATTACCTCCCAACTCACTTAGTAAGCAACGGTTAAGGTATAGTCTGAATCAATACTAGCAAAACAGTTCCTAGTCAGTCTAGAAATTGAGACAATTACATTTTAAAACATAATGGTAATGAATGTTAAGGCCCAATTTTTAAAATAACATATTTTAGCTTAAATTTAGCTCCAAACTCATCAAATCACCAACACAAATCTATTGCTAATTTCAGATTACTATTTCCAAATTTACATACTTTAAGAACACATCCTAGACACAGCGATAAATGGGCCTGCTCTAATAGAGTTTCCAGTACATATGCATGTCAATGCACATGCTAACCATTAGACATGAGTGGGTAATACTTAGTCAAATTATGCTTACACAAGAGTCATGGGAAACACATGAAATCAACCATCCCATAATAGCATCTGAAATACTTACCTCAGCCATTCTTTAGGTGTTGGACTTCTATTCTAATAATAATTTTTAAAAAAAAGTTTGAAGAGTGAACATAACAAGTTATCAACAATTGTGTATGTATGTTTGTTTATTGGTTGGTTTGTTTGCCAAAAATAACATGTCATGTCATCTCTCAATTCGTTTTCTAAGGCACAATAAAGAATTGCTGTTCCTTTTAATTTGGAAATCCCTTAAAACATCCGAACTTGAACGCTTGTAACATAAGAAGTTTAGGCTATTCTGGAACACAACATTTGGAGTCAGTTCTGAAGGAAAAACCAACTTAGAATAGAATATCCAAGACAAAGGCAATAGTCATTTTAATCCATTAAATGGCAACAGCAAAGGAATGCAGATTCTATACTACCCACAAAGTTAGTGGACCAATCCTAAGTTACTTGACATCACTAACCAAGCTAAATATAAGTGAGGTGTGACATAACATGACTTTGCTAAATATAAATGAAGAATAACCTTCTGGGCCATATTTTCAGGTGATAAATCTGGACCAAAAATGTCCAAATTGTACAGGTCTGATATAACTGACTGAGGTAAATGTAGCACACACACACACACACACACACACACACACACACACACACACACACACACACACACACACACACACACACACACACACACACACACACACACACACACACACACACACACACACACACACACACACACACACACACACACACACACACACACACACACACACACACACACACACACACACACACACACGGACACTCACATAAAAATACTCACACTCCCCTTGGGCTAGAGCCCAGGGTTGGCTAGGGCTTTATGCCTATCTAATTATAAATAGCTCTTAATCTCTCTCTCCCTCTCCCTCTCTCTTTCTCTCTCTCTCTCTCTGTCTGTCTGTCTCTCTCTCTCTCTCTGTCTGTGTGTGTGTGTCAGTTATACATTCCTTCATTTTTAAGGTACAGAGTCAAGAGGGGTATCACAAAAATGGAAATCAAGCATCGCACCCACTCATATGATTTATAAATTTGGAGAAGACTTGATCAGATCTTAATTAACAAAAATGGCCAAAAAGGGGCCATTCTAGGTTTTTTCAAGGGAGCAGCTGTATTGAAAAGCTCTTAGGGAAATTGCATTCTCAATGTAGTTGAGTGCACACTCAGTGTAATACACCACCCACAGCAAGTAGTGGGCAGGGCATGGACAGAAAAACATTCCAACCTCTCAACTTCCAATACATATTTTTAAGGCTTTTTTTTTTTTTTTTTTAATATGGAAACATATTTTGCCAAGTTTGAGGGAGAAAGAAGCATGCTGTGCAAACCAAACTTTGAGGGCTTACTCAGAAAGTCAAGGAGAAGAGCTATGCCATTTTTTAGCTTCTTGAGAGGTTTCCATCATGATGACCCACTATTTTGATGTAATAATTTTTTTTTTTTTTTTTTTGGTTATGCAAAAATTGTGTACACATTCTTTTATGTACAAAATTTTTTGTACAAATTTTTGTGTACAAATTCTGACCCAAATCTCACTACACCCAGTCAGCCCCTTTGGGGTTTCCCTCACTTTGTGAGACTATAACTGATAAGGAATATGTAATTGAATTACAATTACAAAATTCTATTTGGACTTTAATTAGGTAATTGTAATTGAAATTAGAGAGTGGAGAGATTGACAGGCAAAAAAGATGTGCACACACACCAAAACAAGCTTCAGCTACGCAGCTCAAAATAATATGTTACTGTGCATTCCTCCATGTGCTCTTCAAATTAGGTGAACTTTAACCTTTCATATGAGATGTTTTATTGCATAAAATCAATGGATGATTGGTATGACTTTAATAAATTGGTAAAGGATCATCTAACATGTGTCTTCAATTCATAAGTCTTGTTCCATTCATTTTCGTCACATCAATCTAATCTAGCCATTTAATACTAAATAAAGCTGTTATGAACCCCAATATGTTCTTTCAAAAGATAGGATTTTCAAATATTTCAAATTATTCACAGTTAGACTAATAGCAACTGAATAACAGAATATTAGCCAATAAAATACTGAATGATATAACGATAGTAGATATTAGTTCCTACAGACTGACACAGAGTGAGATAGATAAATATGCTATTAACTACTAGACGATGACACAAAAGTTAGAGATACTTCTTTGTTGATATAAAAATTAAAAAAACAACTGACACCCTCCTGGTTATTGGCTGCTGAGTTCTAGTTCTTCTTAGTAGTTGCCAAAACAATATAAATTTGAAAGTTCCATTCTACAGTCTTGATAATAATTATACTGCTGTGTTCTGTTGTCAGGGAGCCTTAGCAGTAGTGTTAAAGGGAGGGGCTCCCTGACAGAAGCATTTCCCTCTTGATAGAGCTACATGTGATGCAGAACAACTTATATGGGACAACCACTAGACTATGTGTGCATTAATAATAACACATGATACCACTATCAAATTACACTTCTGATATCATAAAAAAAATTTAAAAAAAGTTGTTTTTTTTAATTTTTCATCACTTACAAAGTAGCCATAGTTATTTTGATGTAATCATTATATTTGTGCATGCTCACTTATTTAATTTCATAAATAGCAACTGAATAACAGAATATTAGCCTATTAAGTAATAAATTATATAATGATAATAGATATTAGTTCCTTTGGACTGACACAGAATGAGATAGATTAATATGCTATTAATTACTAAACAATCATATAGGAGTTAGAGATAGTTCTTAGCTGATAAAATAAATTGACACCTTCCTGGTTATTGCCTGCGGAGTTCCCGTAATTTGTTTCTTAAGCCCTGCCCACACTACACAATAAAACTGGTTTCACCCGTTTCTAGAATGGGTTTCACACATCCACACTACACCTGGTTTCATCCCAATTGGTTCCACCAGATTTCACCTAAAACCTTCAAAAGGGTAGGTTTCAAGCAGCTCGGATTTATTGAATATCTTGTGGCTTTACTGCTGATGTTCAAAAGTTTAGCTACTAACAGCTCTCTCCCCCCTCTCTAGCCTCCCTTTATGCGATGACATTGCTGAATGAAAGAAATAGAACAAAGGAGCACACAAAAAAAATTAAAATACCCCCTTTCGATACGTGGTAGAGGTAAACCAATTAATATGCCCAGCCAATTAGCCAGCCCACGCAGGTGATGTGGAGCAGGATCAGCATTATGCCATTGCGGACGCAAGAAAATGTTTGGAACAGGGTGTTGCTGGAGACCCATTTCTAGTGTGGACATTGCTTTAGTAGTTGCCAAAATAAATTTGAAAGTTCTTTTTTACAGTCTTGATAATTATACTGCTGTGTTCTGTTGTGAGGGAGCCTTAGCATTAGTGTTAAAGGGAGAGGCTCCCTGACAGAAGCATTTCCCTCTTGATTGAGCTACATGTGATGCAGAACAACTGATACGGGACAACCACTAGACTATGTGTGCATTAGTAATAATACATGATACCACTATCAAATTACACTTCTGATATCTTTAAGAAAATGAAGGCTTTGAATTTTTCATCACTTACAAAGTAGCCATAGTTATTTTGATGTAATCATTATTATCTGTGCATGCTCACTTATTTGATTTCATACTCCATACTTCATAAATTTATTAAGACTTATTCACATGTAATAGTCAACACATCTCTGATCAAGTAATTTCCTAATTAAGCTAAATACAGAAGAGGCCACAGCATGGAGAGATCTTTTACGGAAATGATGGTGAAAATTATTGGGAAAAATTTTTTTAATATGTCACACCTTCTAAATGCTTGGTTTATATAAAAGTATACATACCCTGGTTTTATAACCCTGATACTGCACCCAAATTTGATCATCTCTGAAAACTAGACTAACCTTTGCAGCTTTGCTTGCAAAGTTGGAATAATCATCTAATTTTTTTTTGGTTTCTTCATTTTTCCATCAATTTCCTACAATTCACTCAGTCAACAACTTGATCATAACTCAATGATTTGTAAAAAAAAAAAATGTCATAGTGCACTACTTTCTTGTTCTCTGCCAGTGCATATAATCCTGAATCAACAACATTATTGTTCACTTTCATTTTCTTTCTCCCACTTTTTTTTATATATAACTATCGGGCATCCCCAGAGTTGCCCAGGCCAACAGCAACATGAAATATTATTAAAACCACTGAGGTTCTGTATCTAAACCTTGTAGTGGCAATCAAATAACAGCAGCTCTGAAGTAGTCTGCAACCAACACTGACAGTTGATTTTTGGGGTGGGGAAAATACTAGACATATAATAATCCACTGTTCAGAAGAAGAAAAAAGAAAAGAAAAAAGAGAGGACAAAAAAAAAAGTAAAAAAAGGAAGGGAGTTAGTGAGGAAGAGGTTGGTGGGGGGGGGGGGGGGGGGGGGGGAGAAGAAAATAAGGAAGGAAGTGAAAAGTGAGAGAAAGAAAAGGCAGAAATAGTCAACCTAGTCCAGGTTTGAACCACTGATTTGAGCTTGAGAGATCTCTGCTTTAACCACAGAGCCAAGATTTATTTATCGTTTTCGTGAGATCAGATTACACATGTGGTTGTAATACACTTAGTGTTTATTCATGCTGGAAGGAAATTGACTTAATGGTGAAAAACCAGATTTTCAGGTCCTGCACTGCAGGATTCCCTCCTGGGGTTCTAACATAGACCAGATTATTCCCTGGGTCAAGTTGTATGTGCATTTTAATTTTCCAGTCTCTAGGTCCAAAGGTTTGGCAGGCCATTAGCCACATAGGTACATAAGTATATACAACCTTGAGTTATATATACCTAGATAGATAGATGATTCCTCATCTAACCATGCTAAATAAAGTTCTTGTGTAGATTCATCTGTATTTGGTGAAACATATTTTCCAAGAATAACTATTGTGGTTGTACCACCAAAACTCCACCAAAGATCACAGAAGTATTTCACTAACCAAAAAAAATAATGAGAACAAAAACAAAATAAAGAGTTTTTTTTTGGCTTATTCCTTTCGAAATGAATTCCTTTGTACAAAAAAAAAAAAAAAAAAAAAAAAAAAAAAAAAAAAAAATTTTTTTTTTTTTAATATATAAATATATACAGTCTGGTACTGATATTGTTATTTAATTATAGTAATTGCAATATTTCAGCGGAAAATTAGAATTTATAACATTTGGCAATGAGGACAGATATAGTGGAGGACAGATATAGTGGAGGTCCTAGTATCAAAGGATTAGGAATACTACACAGATATTGACAGATGAACACAATATTACTTTACTGATTGCTGACCATTTCATAAAACATTCAAAACTCATGCTCCCAGACAGTAAGGCTGCTTTGGGGTTTCTTTCAGGAAAAGCAAAACAGCAGCCATAGACAAGCACTGAGCAACAACTCAAAGTAATCTGAGAATATTGAATTAATCACCTCACTACAATGTGGAACAGTGTCTCACAAATCACCTAATCAACCATTTAACCATTTTACATAACAACAGTACCAGTTCGAATTTTGGACGATTTGAACCAACTTCGAATACATGTAATTACCTGACCAATTGTTTGCTGTATTTTCATATTAAAATATTACTTATCAGCTTGCTCACCAAAAAAAATTAATCTTCAGTTCTGTATTGGATGTACACTTATATTTGGTAATTTTGGAACTTTATTTAAAAATCAAAGCTCCATCTCTAGTCCTCCTGACCACATTGCAACAGTACCAGTTTTTTATAAATCTCCCCTTCTTGACTCAGTCCCAGTGGCTACAGGGTGTGACAGACCTTGATACCTCAGTGAAATATTAGATATCCAGTTCAAAATTAATTGGATAATAAATGTCTGATGCTGATGAGGGAAATATTTCTTGATGCAGAGAATGAGAAAAATATGCACAATTTGTAAACAATTCCTTGGGTTCATGAATCTAAACACACCATTGGGCATTGTGGAGCTTTAAAGAGGAATGAACAACTCAATGAATCGGCCTATTAAAGAGAGTGAGTAGGATTTTGTGATTGCATATTCAGTCAGGATAATTTCACAGAATAGAAATATAAATTTTCCCCTGAATGCAAATTTCCTTGCAATGAAATGCAGAAATGTTTCCTAGAAATTATAAATCCTTCACCACCCACTGCAAATGAGTAGTGGGCGGGGCATGGATAGAGAAAACATTCCAACTTCCATCATATTTTATAGGCTTATTTTTAATGGAAATGTATTTTGCCATTTTTGAGGAAGAAAGAATCAAGCTATGTATAGCAAATCAAACTTGGAGGGCATAATCAGGAAATCAAGAAGAGCTACACCATATTTTAGCTTCCTGAGAGGTTTCCTTCTTGGTGAGCCACTATTTTGATGCGATACTTTTCGTTGTTCTTGGGCTACGCAAAAAAAAAAATGTATACAAATTTGTGTTTCCAAACTTTTGTATACAAATTTTGGTGTACAAATTTTGGTGTACAAATTCTGACCCAAATCTCACTACACCCAGTCAGCCCCTTTGGGGTTTCCCTCATTTTGTGAGACTATAACTGATTATGAATATGTAATTAATTACAGTTTAAAAAAATTCAACTTGCACTTTAGTTAGGTAATTGTAATTGAAATTAGAGAATGGACAGATTGAAAGGCTAAAAAGATGTGCACACATACAAAGTGAAACTAAATAAGCTTCAGCTACACAGCTCAAAATGATGTTACTAAGTATTCATCTATGTACCCTTCAAATTAAGTGAACTTTAACCTTTCATACGAGATGTTTTATTGCATAAAATCAATGGATGATTAGTATTCTTTAATATATTGGTAAAGGGTCATCTTACATGTGTCCTCCATTGATAAGTCTTGTTTCATCCATTTTTGTCACATCAATTTAATCTAGTCATGTAATACTAAATAAAGCTGTTATGAACCACAATTTGTTCTTAAAGAATATAGTTTTTCAAATATTTCTAATTATTCACTGGTAAACTAATAGCAATTGAATAACAGAATATTAGCCTATAAAGTACTGAACGATATAGCGATAACAGATATTAGTTCCTGATCAAGTAATTTTGTAACAAAGTAAAAACAGAAGAAGCCACAGCATGGGGAGATCAACCATGACTGCCATAACTAACTCTTGGGCAGGGGATATCTTATATCATCTATGACTGATCTGGATTGATATTGTGGCCAGAAAGAATTCCCCAGGATCTTTTACGGAAATGATGGTGAAGATTATTGGGTGATATAGAGACAAGTATGTCACACCTTCTTAATTCTAGGTTCATACTGGAGTATACAGGTCCTGGTGCTATATCCCTGATACTGCATTTTTAAAAAAAAAGGTTTTTTAATAATAATATTCAAATTTTTAAAAAGCCAAAAAAAAAATTCAACATAAACACAAACTAAAACCAACAACAGAAAGAAATAACAAGTTCTCATGTAAGTTCTAACATAAAATTAATTCAAATAAAATTCTACTGTAGAATTTTAATGAAGACAAATTGGAACTCGTGCTTGACTGAGGAATCCTAGCATAGAGTTGCTATATTTTGTAGAATGTGCAACTAATATGGCCATACTATTCCAGTTGGAAGCAAAGTGTTAGACCATACCCAAATATTATCACAATATTCAGATTATATCAGTTAGTGGGGAAACATAGTATTCAGATGAACTAAATCAGGATATTGGACAAGCTAGTTAAAAGTTATATTCCAGCATCCCCAACTAAAGTGATAAGAGAACCAGTGTCCCAGTTAACTATAAAACAATGTAGCTACATACAAATAACCTACTTCTTTTAGAAGTTTAAGGATGACCCTCCATATAGATGAAGTAAACCAGCTTCAGTAAATTTGGAATGAAGGGACTAATACACAACGCACATGATAAAATGTACATAAACTAAAACCTAAATGCACCTAAACTACAAAAATGCACATAAACTACAACCTCTCCACTAGACGACAGCTAGCTCACCTTGCTTGACAGAATCCCAGGAGTGTAGTGGACACAAGACCAAGACACAACTTCTCTCTGAGACTTCACTAAAATAAATATTCTAGCTACACCCCAGTATACGCAAATGTTTTGGTAGTTACGATAGCACCATTTGGTAGTGGTAACTATTTCAGAGCTATTACAGTTAACCCGTTAAGCTCTAAGAGCTGCAAAAGGCACTCCAGATAGAAGAGGCTTCGGTATATAAATCTGGTTAATATCTGGATAGCTAGCGGAGGGTACTGTCTGATCAAGTGTCACTGGCTATCAAACCCAGGTCAACACACGCACAGAGATCAAGATTTAAAATCTGTGTGAGCGAGATTTGAAACCATGGGTACCAAGAGGCTTAGCTGAACACTTCCCCACATCCTTCCGGTATCTATATGTTGCAATTTAAGTAGAGCATCCACTTTAGTGACCTCTTTCCTGTCCATCTCACCAATCAAGGAGTGTTTTAACCAGCTGCAGCTGGGGTGGAGGGAGGAGGGAATTGGAGGTTTCTTGCTCCAATGTGTATATACTCAGGAATGAATTTATTCTTTCATAATTATAACTTTCCCTTTAATTTTTGGGTCAGAATAAACCTACAGTTGATCTATGTATGTTTAGGAAGTTGGTAGGACATGTTTTTATTATCCAGAGAATTGAGACACCACGAGACTTTATACAGATTGTGCAGGTGAAGATAAAGTAATTTCCCTTTTCCTCTGGTTAGTGTGTTGGCAGAGTCATTGGGTGAGTGGGTGGGTAGGTGGCACTGGTTCTATATAGAGGGTGACCAAAATTTTGACCATCTCTAAAAACTACACAACCCTTTGCAGCTTTGCTTGCAAAGTTGGAATAATCGTCTAAATTGGGTTTTTATCAGGTTTCTTCATTCTTCCATCAATTTTCTGCAATTCACTCAGTCAACAACTTGATCAAAACTCAATAAATTGTTTATAATGTCATAGTGCACTACTTTCTTGTTCTCTGGCCAGTGCATATAATCCTGAATCAACAACATTATTGTTCACCTTCCTTTTCTCTCTCCCACTTTTTATATATATATATATATATATAACTAGCAGGTATCCCCAGAGTTGCCCAGGCCAACAGCAACATGAAATATTATTAAAACCACTGAGGTTCTGTATCTAAACCTTGTAGTGGCAATCAAATAACAGCAGCTCTGAAGTAGTCTGCAACCAACACTGACAGTTGATTTTTTGGGATAAAGATATTAGACATGTAAAAATCCAGTGTTCAGAGGAAGAAAAAGGGGGGGAAAGAGGGGGGGGGGAACAAAGCAAAGAAAGAAGGAAGTTACTGAGGAAGAGGAGGGGGGGTGGGGGAAGAAAAAAAGAAAGATGGAAATGAAAGGTGGGAAAAAAGAGAAGGAAAAATATCAACCTAGTCCAGGTTTGAACCACTGATTTTTGCTTAAGAGCTCTCTGCTTTAACCACAGAGCCAAGATTTTTTTTCGTAATTGTTTTTGTGAGATCAGATTACATATGTGGTTTGTAATACACTTGGTGATTTTCATGCAGGAATGAGATTTTCTTTTAAAAATCCTGATTTTCAGGTCCTGCAGCTGCAGGATTCCCTCCTGGGGTTCTAACATAGACCAGATTACTCCTTGGGACAAGTTGTATGTGCATTCCAATTTTCCAGTCTCTAGGTCCCAAGGTTTGGCAGGTCATTAGCCACATAGGTACATGCAACCTTGAGTTTTATATACCTAGATAGATAGATTGTTCCTCATTTAACCATGCTAAATAAAGTTCTGGTCTAAATTCATTTGTATTTGGTGAAACATATTTTCCAAGAGTAACTATTGTGGCTGTACCACCAAAACTCCACCCCTATCCACTCAAAGATCATAGAAGTATTTCACTAACCAAACAAAAAAAAATGAATCTAAATTTTATTTTTGTTAATTCTATTCAAAATGAATTACTTTGTTCCAAAAAAAAAAAGTTTACATTCTGGTAATGATATTGCTGTATAATTGTAGTATTTGGAATATTGCATTGGAAAATCAGAGTTTATGATAACATTCCGCACACATGGACAGACATAGTGGAGGTCTTAGTAGCAAAGGGTTAGGAATACTACACAGACATTGGCAGATTAACAACAATATCACTTTTCTGATTGCTGACCACTTCATACAACATTCTAAACTCATGCTCCCAGACAGTAAGGTTGCTTTGGGGTTTCTTTCAGGAAAAGCAAAACAGCAGCCATACACAAACACTCAGCAACCAACTCAAAGTAATCTGAGGGTGTTGAATTAGTCACCTCACAACATTGTGTGGAGGGGGATGACCAGTGGGACAGGAAGCAGTTGCTACTGTGGTGAGGCTGTGGGATAGAGTTGTGTAGGTTGTCACTCCATTGCTACAATTCGGTTTGGAGCTGGCTTCATGAAAAGCACCCACTGGTCCATATTTGGCCTTGGATGTGTGCACCATCTTGCTTCCCTCCCTGTGCAATGCAGCTGATGGGAGAAGCCATTTGAACATCTATCAATGATCTTCTTGTGGATGTTTTTCACCATTTTGAATTCTCATGCAAGAAATGGACAGGGTGTTTACAAATTGTGCAAGAATTTGATCACATCAGTCATGCTCTCCATGTGCATGTAGTGTGGGTGTGGCAGCAGAGCAGGCTTAATGAATGGGCACACTGAGCAGTTGCCCAGGTCACCACATGTTCATCTATGTATGTTGTGATTTCCTGCCAATAAATAAGTATTATTAAGAACTAATTTCTGACTGGGGTTTATTCTATACCTGATGCTCTTTTTCTCCCCCCCCCCCACTTATATTTCTAGAAATAGCTGCTTCTTTGTTGTCATTTTGGAGTAGAAATCACACTAATAGGTGAACATAGCAGAGTTGAAGTTTTTTCTTGAGGAGAGGAGGGAGGAGGGCAGGAGTATAATGACAGAGTATTTACATGCAGTAGGAACAGCCTCAGTCAAACACTCCTTTAGCCAGATGACACTTGTGAGAACGAAGTTAAGGAGGAGAATTAACGACCACAACACAGGCAGGCTGAGGCCAATCACAATACAATGACCACAACTATGCATGATTTTAATGCAATTCTAGATGTTCTATTACAGCTGTAACTAATGTTAACTTCAACTTCTACATGGCATTTTATTTTTGTTGCGGGAGACGATCTGACTGGGGAGGTTTATTCTATACCTGATGCTCTTTTTCTCTCCTCCCCCCCCCCCCCACTTGTATTTCTAGAAATAGCTGCTTCTTTGTTGTCTTTTTGGAGTGGAAATCACACTAATAGGTGAACATAGCAGAGTTGAAGTTTTTTCTTGAGGAGAGGAGGGAGGAGGGCAGGAGTATAATGACAGAGTATTTACATGCAGTAGGAACAGCCTCAGTCAAACACTCCTTTAGCCAGATGACACTTGTGAGAACAAAGTTAAGGAGGAGAATTAACGACCACAACACAGGCAGGCTGAGGCCAATCACTATACAATGACCAGAACTATATTTGGTGACTTTAATGCAATTCTAGACATTTTATTACAGCTGTAACTAATGTTAACTTCATTGTATTTTACTTTTGATGGGGGAAGACCATCTGGGGGGATTACACAATGGCCCCCCCCCCCCTCTCTCTCTCTCTCCCCTCACTGTGTATGAAGCACAGTAGCTCATGTCTGGGTTCACACATGATATACCATGCCTGTCTTCAAACATCAAAGTGTTTTAGAGGGTGGGGTCAGAACAGGGCAAGAATGTTTATTGAAAATTCATTTAGAAGACTAAAGGGAAGGTGGCGCTCTCTCCTTAAGTGACTAGACTTTAAATTGTGCCATGTGGTTGACGTCGTTGCAGCCTGCACAGTCCTCCACAACATGTGCCAACTCTATGGTAATAAGCATCTAGACCACTGGACTGAAACTGACATCTCTCCCAATTATTTTGTCCAGCTAAACCCCATAAATCCCACCCAAACATTGGTCGACAGTTCAAGCGTTAGAAATACCATAATGCAATATTTATTGTTATAAGATGTTGCCGTCGTTGCTGTTGTTGTTGTTGTTTGCAGCATCCGTAGTTCGCCATTCTTCTGGGGTGGCTGGTTCGTAGGCAGGGAGCTGTGGTGGTGGTTCTGGAGAAGCCAGAGGGAGGGAGGTGGGCTAAGGCTAGGGAAGGCTGGGTGGGATTGGAGGAAGGTTGAGGCGAACAGTGGGAATTTTCAGAGGTCGGTAGGAGACAGGTCTGTGGGGAAGGTTCCACAGTTGAAGAGGTGGGTGGTTGTTTGGTTGGAAGAAAGTCAGTGTGGGCAAAGAGGGGAAGGGGAGGCTTAATTGGTGGTTGTCAGGGGTGAAGAGGGTGACAGAGGATTTGGTTGAGGCAATGGAGAGGCCTTAGGAGGAGGACCAGTTGATGATGGAGGAGAGGTGGTTGTTCAGGATGGATATGGACTCAGGGATTGAGTTGGAGGAGTGGAAGGTGATAAGAGATTGGAGAAGGGGGCTCCCTTGTGGGGCATATTGTGTGGGGGGGCTGATATTAGCCCCTTACGTCAGCACCAGGGGGGGGGGGGGGAACACGAACTATCAGTATCTGTGCTTTCACTGTTACTTGCAACAATGGAGGGAGCAGAAGTCATAACATCATCTGCAGAACATACGTATGCAAGGTGATATCTGGGTCAGGATAGCAATGCCTCACTACTAGATATGAATAAATGACAATGCCAATATATAACAGATTATTGCAAGCATGGTTTCATGCCAGAAGAGATATCAAAGTTATTGGAGGACGTCACAGCAAGACATCCATAATTACTTAATAAGGAGATGCTGAATAAAGCTGAGACATGTCTATAGAGTGGTGTATAGAAGGGACTGAATTATTTCAGCTGTAAGTTGAGGACTGAGGGAGTACTGAAGAGTGTGTGAGACAGTTGAGACTGAATATGTGTGTTGTTGATTTGTTATTATGGAGGCTCAGCAGTGGGGGGAAATCAACCCAATCATTAGTTGTTCAATACATTCTCATAAGGTTAAGAGATTAAAGTCATTTTGGTGTACCACAGCCTCTTAAGGTTAAGAGGAAGAGTGTGTGGAAGCCAAGTTAGTGTTCTAGATCAGATGAGATCAAACAGAATTCATTGACTTAAGTGGCTAATTTCTTAGCCAGCCCACTCAGTTTAATGCCTGAAGGGTTTCTGCCAAAAATATATATATCCATGTCATTATGATGATAATGAATAAGAAATAGACATGTTCACCATCAACATCATCAGTTGCCACGGGGGCAGTAAATATATTCTCCTCTCCTGCATAAGAAGTATTGTCACCATATTGTCACCATATTTATCACCATATTGTCACCATATTGTCACCATATTGTCACCATATTGTCACCATATTGTCACCATATTGTCACTTACCAGCAGGTGGCACTACACTGACTGTAAAACAAAGAATTAATTTATAAAATTTAGCATTACTGAATTCCTTTACTTGAGCTGTCTCCTCAGAGTCACCCTCTACAGCTGTGCTACAGCTCCTGGGGGAATGGATGCCATCAGATTGGCTAGGTGCTACTCCACTATCCAGCAATGAAGCAGGAGAAGAGGCTGCACTTGACCCCAATGTGGTGTCCTGTTCCTCATAGAAGGGACAGGTTATCCTACTTTTGCCCCTTATTCCATTATTATCCTTCACCTGGCATACCACACTAACAGGTAAGCTTTTATTTGGCTAGCTATATTGTGTCTTACTTTCCTATACCTTTGAGTGAGATTTTTTTAAATTTTTCCCCCAGCATTGCTGCCAGATTCTATGGAACCCAGCCTTTGCAAAATCCCTTGAAACAGCTTCATACATACTTCTATTTCTACAGACCCCATCTCTCTCTCTCTCTCTCTCTCTCTCTCTCTCTCTCTCTCTCCTCTCTCTCTCTCTCTCTCTCTCTCTCTCTCTCTCTCTCTCTCTCTCTCTCTCTCTCTCTCTCTCTCTCGCTCTCTCTCTCTCCTCTCTCTCTCTCTCTCTCTCTCTCTCTCTCTCTCTCTCTCTCTCTCTCTCTCTCTCTCTCTCTCTCTCTCTCTCTCTCTCTCTCTCTCTCTCTCTCGTTGGTATGACCCCAAATACCTATTAGTAATTTCCTTTCCTGGAAGCTCCAGATGGCACTCATGCTGCATGGTATGTTTTAATTTAAAAAGCACTCACATCACTTTAAGAAAACACTATTAAATTTAGCTCCAACACGATCAAACTACCTATCCTACCTATCAGGGTGGGTCAGAGATAATGTGAATTAATTCACATCGGTTTAACTCGAATTTTATGTGGACTCATTCAATGCAAATTTAATTTAAATTAATTCACATTCAACCTGTAGTGTGGACAAGGTGTAAGTCTCATCAAAGTTTACTAACCACACTGCTACCTTAAAGTTTAATTGCTGTTCATTGATTTTATTGTTCTTCTTGGACCTACTCTCTTGCTTCTACACATTTGTTCAGGAAATGACTGGCCATGTCCACAGAAATACTCAATTGTTGTTTTTTTTTTTTAATTATAATTGAAATAGCTCTTTTCAAAGCAAACACCATTTAATTCGCTTTTGCAAACGGTGGGTTTTATTTTTCATCATAGTGCTTATTGTCTTTGTAATCAAGCTACGAACACTTGATGGACATTTTCTCACTCCCTGATCATTTTCTCGGCCATTGGTACCTGTTGTTGTTGTTGTTTTTTAAATTTAGTGAGAACGAAGGAGTCCATGCGCCACAACTTACAAATGAATAAATAAACAAGGGAAATTTATAATAAGAAAAGGAGCATGATATACCATCGTCCCAAAACATGAAGAAAAATAAACATTCTTGGCGGGTGGGAGTGGGAGAGAACGTGATATACCCTGGTCTATGTTTACCAGATGAAACTGTCTTGATAGTGAAGAAGTCTTCTATATTGCATCTGAGGGCTTTAATATTCATTATTTCAATTAAACATCCACTGGAGTGGTGGCTTGCACTCTCCTCCCCCTCCCCCTAATACATTTCATTCTCTTCAATTTGCCCCCTCCCCCCAATACATTTCATTCTCTTCACTTTGCCCCCTCCCCACAATATATTTCGTTCTCTTCACTTTGCCTCCTCCCCCCCTCCCCCCAATACATTTCATTCTCTTCACTTTGCCCCCTCCCCACAATACATTTCATTCTCTTCAATTTGCCCCCTCCCCCCCCCCCCCCTCCCCCGTTAGTTGGAGACCACATGCCAAATTTTGGCCTGGTTAGTCGTCAAATTAACTTTTTCTAGACAAAATGACTTCTGTAGGTGTGGCTGTGGTAAGTTCACCCTCTTTGCCACACCCACATGCAGTTAATAATGTTCACCTGGTCACTTGGAAACCACATGCCAAATTTCGATGTATGCATGCATAACATACATGCATACATGCATGCATGCACCCATCCATCCACCCACACTTATGAACCAAATATATCATCAATTTCTACCCTGTTAAACTATCCAGACTGAATGGGCACACATTGTAATCCACGGATGCCACAGTAAACACTACCAACTTCCTTTGAAGACTGATTCCTTGAGGCAATGACTTTTTCTTCAAAGCTCCACAATATCCAAACATAATGTATATTTCCTCTAGAACTGAAGACATATTTTGGTAGGCAAAATTGACTGAATATTTTGTGAAACAGGTAAGAATTCAATCAGTGGAGTAGCATGAGCTCTCCTTTGAAATTATTAGATGGTCCTTTATCTCTGCTTGCAAAGTAAGAATGTTTATCTAATTTAATCTTTATCCTCAATTCAGTCAACAATTGATCATGACTAGCAATTACAAAAATAAAAAAAAAATTAAAAAAATAAATAAATTTAAAAAATTTTAAAAATTCAATGTGCACAATATTTCTTGTCTTCGGGCCAGTGCATATAATCCTGGAGTCAACAACATAATTGTCCACCTTTCTTCTTTCTCTCCCTTTTCTGTGCACATTAATTCCCCATTTAACCTTGCAACTGTGAGGCTCTATTCCAGGTCCTGGTTCATTGGTTATTGTGGTTATGCCATCAAAACTGAACCACCTATCCACAGAGGGTTACTGTTTTATCAGGAATAAAAATTCTGTAGTCACATATTAAATTGAGTGTGCACTGAACTTTCAGGAGTACGAAACTTCCTGAAGGCTTTTCAATACAGCTGCTCCCATCAATTATCTTGAAATGGCCCTTGTTTGGCTACTTTTGTCTATTACTACCTGAATAAGTCTTCTCCAATTTATAAACCACATGGGTGGGCAAAGTGCTTGATTTCCATTCATTTGACACCCCTCTTGACTCTGTAACATCAAAAATGAAGGAATGTATAGCAGACACACAGACACAGGTTAAGAGCTATTTATAAGTAAATTATTTCATACAGTGAAACACTATCAAAATTATCAACCAATGGACTGCACATCCTCCATGTTGACTAAAATTCTTTAACCAGACTTCAATTCTAAATTATGATTTTCTTGCATTAAATCAATGATATGAATAGTATATAGTTTTACTGTAGTCAGGTAGAGGGTTAGAGATTGAGCCAATCTCATTCACACACAGATAGTTTACCATTAAGAAGTGTCCTCTTTTTTTGAATCTGCAAATATAATAGCCTCAGTTTACATGATCTGAGAGGGAACTACGATCGTCTGAAAGTTTAGAGCTTGTAGGGTCAAAGTTCTAAGAACTAGAACCATTATTAGCTACAAACAACTACACCCCAAAAAAAAATTTTTTCCTAGAGATAATGACACTTGGCATCCTCCACTCCAAAATGATTTTGGCAGCCAATGACCAAAAGGCTGAAAAGATTTCATAGTTCCACCAAGAAAAGGGAAAGGGGTTACCACAAGGGTAGTGACATTGGGTCAAAATTTGTACACATTTGCGCACACCACAAGGAGAAAAAAAAATTGCATAAAAATAGGAGTTAACCTAGAAGGGACAGAACCTGATTCCTTTAAAATTCCACCTGTCCTTATCTTCTCTAAAGGAATATCTAATGCCATCAGGTTCAGCCTGCTGGAACTTCTTCATTCTGCTAGTGTTCTCTGTTGCAATATCACTCAGTTCATCTTACAGAAATTCTCAATTCATTTATTTGTTTGTTTGTATATTTGTTCGGTAACTACAATGAGTGGGTTAAAAGGACTCAACTTTTATGGGGTCATCCTGAGATGAGACAGCAAACAACAGACCTACAATTATATTAAAAAGTTTTTGTTGTCTCTGTCTACAGGATGGATGTATGCTGAAATATCCTTCATGATGGAGGAGGGTGGAGGAGGGGGGGGGGGGGGGGGAAGAGAGAGAGGGCTATGGTCTCCATCCGTAGGATGGGTATGACCTAGTTATCTTTGATGGGCCGAAGATTGGCAGCATATCATTCAGTTAGTCTTCCTATAATTCAGAATGTAACATGGAGATGCATGTCTCAGAGAAGAGGTGTGCAAATATATCAAATGCTAGCAATGATGTTTCTTTAATTGCCTTCAGCATATTTCTGCTTCCCAGATTCGTTGATGACACAGATATGCTAGAATGAAAAATAAATATACTTAAACAGGAATTAATTCACTTAAAATATGGAGAAATATTTATCTAACTAACGTTGAGGTCCCTGAAGAACTCATTGTAATCCAGTGCATACCCAACAACAAACTCATCCGGAATCTCAAATCCAATATCTATGGGACACAAATAAATTAGTCACATGATCAGCATTTGAAATTATGTCACTAATAAGAGCATACACATATCCTGAATTTCCCTAAGTGATAGCACATCACCACAATACATTTACTAAATGTGATGCTTGTCTGGTGCTTTCCAATAGAACTGCCACCAATCCTATCCCAACCTGCTTTAATCCAGTGTAATGTAGATCCAGTGTGTGTCTCCATAGAGCAATTGTCAACCTACTTCAACCAGCCTCAACCCAGTGTGGTGTTGGTCCAGTGTTTGTCTCCATATTGTCAACCTAGTTCAACCTGCCTCAACCCAGTGTAATGTTGGTGTCCCCATTGAGCTATTGTCAACCTACGTCAACCTGCCTCAACCCAGTGTGATGTTGGTCCAGTGTGTGACCCCATAGAGCTATTGTCAACCTATTTCAACCTCAACTCAGTGTAATGTTGGTCCAGTGTGTGCCCCCATTGAGCTATTGTCAATCTACTTCAACCTGCCTCAACCCAGTGTGGTGTTGGTCCAGTGTGTGTCCCCAAAGAGCTATCATCAACCAACTTCCTCCAATAACCAGTGGTGTTTTATCATCTACTAAAGATTATCGATATAGTTGTAGCCGTAGAAATGACACATCTCTAGATGAGCTGCTGCAACTGTTGTTACTGTGCTCACAATCAGGTCTGTAGCCACTGCTCCTGCTGGTCCTCTTCACCAGCAAACTGCAGGAACAAACAAACAAACAAGAGCCACAACTCCCACATGATGTATAAACATGAGGACAATGTTGAGGACACTTCACAACAAACTTAGAGCCCATAACATCTCCTCACATTAAACCATCACAGAGTAAACACTTCATTAAAGACTCACCTAGCAACTCTTATACTGGCTGGCTCAAACTTCTGCAAGAGGCTGAGGAGTTTCTTCATGGTGGCTCCAGTGTCTATGATATCCTAGCAACAGGTGTATACCACGGGCATGGCAAAGAGAGAGGAAGAGAGCACATGCGTTCAGCTGAATGATAATTAATAAACTTGAAATAATTTCAATATTTAATTAGCATACATGTATTTGAATGTTTTCTGGTCCTCACCTTTCCTCTTTCCCTTCACTCCACCCTAAGTTATACTGATGGACATTTGTACCGTGTCCCCTTGGCCATGTGGCTGGGCAGAGATAACACTAGTGTCATGTTGCCTCTAATCTTTACTCCACACAACACATGTCCTTGCGTTGGCTAGAATATTCTACAGTGTGCACACCAGAGTCTCCATGGCAACCAACTAAGGCAGCCAGGGCTAGAGAGACTGAATAGCTTATGGATCACACACTGTGGTAAATCCCACCCTCCACATGTGCCCCACACCACACACTCCTCATTGCTGATGCTACACAACATGCACTCACCTCCACCACCAGCACTGTCTGTATGGCAAGTCATCACCGTGGCAACCATAAGAAAGGATTAATAGAAACAATATTGAACATTGTGTTTACAGCCATATTGCTGTCTGACCTTTCCTTTGAGTTTCTCAAAGTTATCTCCTCCTATGACCTGGATCTCAGCGCTAGACTGGTCGCCCTAGCAACAAAACAGGCAAAGTGAGTCCAGCGTGCAATATAAGGAACCTTGTTTTATATATTAGTGGCCATAGTAAACTGTGTTTAGGTATAAACCCACAACCATCACCAGGGTTTCATTCAGGATTTCTTCTTGGGGGGAATGTGCATGTGTCTGGTGAGCCACCTGTCATAGTAGCTCTGTAATGGTGAAACCCAAATAAATATAGTGTATCCGTCAGTTACAGTATCTGACCTCCTTTATGTCCTATAGGATATATGCAGAATTCAGAGAGTGAATACACGTGCATGCAATAATGCATGTATATTCCTGCTGGTTTAAGTGTGCTGTTTCAGTCATCAATAAATATAACTTCTCATAGTGGCAGATGAGTACCAGCACTAGCTCAATTACCAGAGCTGAAAATGGTAAGTCCAGTGGTAACAGGTGGCTATCTCATGAGCACTGCTTGCGGGCTATTGGCTATTCATAAGGAGTTGCTGGCTTTGATTATCACTTTGCACCATCTCTATGACAACTGGAGATGCAGAAGCCTTTGGTTTTACATTAGTCCTTTGCTCCTTTTGTGGTGTTGCAAGCATAGTTTCTATTGTCAATGATACTTTACCTACTAACAAAGCTGAACTCCTTCATGCAGAGGCAAGCAGCTGACTTGAGCAAGCTACCTCTGATACTTGACATTATAGAGAAAGAGCTGAAATTGCTCAAGGAAGATGGAGCCAATTAGTGCTCAGAAGTAACATCTACAGTTTAGAAACTTGCAGATGACCAGATTATTGTCAGAAGTGGAGAGTCCCATATATGGCACAGTTGATCTCTCCAGTGTGTATCTCAGTTTCATATCTCTGTTGCTGTACCTTATATTGATAGTTTACTCACCCACATGAAAAGTTGCTTTTCTGATATGGCTGTAAAGCTCCTTGTTTCTTTTTCCATTTTCAACCCCACAATGTTGCCATCAGAAGAAGAAGAAAGATTTTCTCAGTATGGAAAAGAAGAAATTGAAGCCTTGGCTCAATTTTATGGAAGTGAAGCAACAGTGTCCTATGATGGTGAGACCTATACTTCCCATCCTCTTCATGACAAGGACGACCTTATAGGAGAGTGGCAGGTATTCAAAAGAGCAAATGGAAAGAAAGAAAATTACGGAAGTGGCACCTATGTGGGAGGTCAAGGTGCACATGGAGTGTACTGGAGCATTCACAGGATAGTTCCAGAAACATTTAAACTGTTAAACATCATTCTGGTCCTTCCAGTGGGAACAGTTTCAGTTGAGAGATCTTTTAGCTCTATGAATTGGTGATCAAAATTTAGGTCGCCATATGAGAATTTCCATTGAGGGACCTGAACTTGCAGCAGTTGACTTTCACGAAGTTCTGAACATTTTTAAAGAGAAGAATCGCAGGATTCAATTCTGAATATTGAATTATATGCTACTAGTGATGTAAAACATTTCCAGAATTCTGGGGGAGTGGGGGAACTTTTTGGGGGGAGGGAAACTTGGATCAACTGATTTGTAGTCTGACCCTTCACATTAAACAAAAGTGTGTTAAATAATGCGACTATTGGAAAATTAAATTAAATAAGAGATGGAGGAAATACTAAATAGAAGATAGATCATTTTGAAGATATTGAGTACTGGTAGGACTAGCTATCACGCAGCCCTAGGGTACTAGGGCAGGCTAGGGGTATACTTGAAGCACTATTGCTTTAAATATAGCCCTATCATACCCTCCTACTCTAGGGGTATCTTGACTATCCCAACTGGCGACTGCTAATCTTGATGTAAAACAGTCTCAAAGCTAAGTTAACAACTTGTGAAATCATGGAGTCCTCCTAGCACCTCTGTTGTCCTTAGCCAATAAAAACTTTTCCATCATCTTGACTAAAAAAATTAAAATTATTTTTCCATTATTCATAATATTGAATATGTGCATCTTTTTAGCAAAGGGTCAGACTATGAGTTAGTTGATATGGGAACTTTTGCTGGGGTGGAAAGATTTTGCTGGGGGGGGGGGGGGAATTCCAGGGCCCACCTCCCTCTGTATGAAACCCAGATCACATGGTTGTCCCCAGAGCTTGCTAGAGCAGCACAGCAGAGATACTCTGGCAGGCTTTTTATCATCATTATTATTATTACTATTATTATTATTTATTTATTTATTTTATTTTATTTTATCTATTTTTTTTTTTTTTGTTGCTGTTGGTTGACTATGGAGGAGCAGTGTACTTTGCTGGGACTTGCCGCCCAACATCACAAATTCATGGTCTATGTTAAAGCCTCAGTCCACGATGAAGTAGCATGCTATTGGACTTATTCTCAATGTGGGCAAGTGTTGTTGCTATGAAGATGTGGTGATTATTATTCATTGACTACCTTGTACACTTACTGCAGTTAGAGAGAAATATTTATAAGTAAAAAAAATAAAATTTAAAGAAAAATAAACTGAGCTTCTCAGAAAAATATAACTGTACTTTAAATTAGTGAAAAATGTTAATTAATTAAGGGGTGCATTCTGGGTGTGGTTAAAATTGTAGCTCTACATTATCTCTATGGGGACCAGCCGGTATTATTCTACACCTCACCACAAGCCTAGCTCCACTGGATATACATTACTGTACCACTTCACTTTTGCACCGTTCTTCTCAACAAATATTTAGCACAAGAAATAAGATGTAGAGAATATTCAGGTTCTGATGACACTCTGACATCACGACCACAACATTATGGAATGAGCATCCATGAATTATCAACCATTAGCAACTGCTGCAGATATAAGGTGCTACGTAACCCAGCAGTGTAATGAGATAATATTATCCAGTGTGGATGGATGCTCTCGCCCACAGGGCACCACAACTGGTCATCTAGTGTCCTGATATGAAACACATACATATTCCAACATGTCTACCACGTCCACACTAACTTACCAGCCACTCTCACCTAATAGCCACATCCACCTACCTGCCACTCCCACCTAATAGCCACACCCACCCATCTAATAGCCACACCCACCTATCTGCCCCTCCCACCTACCACATAGCTCTTGAGGCGTATGAAGTCCACCTGTATCTGACAGGATTGGCTGGCTGTGGAGTAGTAGTTCTTGATGAAGTCCAGCAAGTCAGTGAAGAACTGGTAGCCGCCCTTGAGGACGCAGAGGGCCACCAGAGGATGTTTCACATCAATACAGATCTGCTGGGCCAAACGAGCTGTCCTGAGAGAGAAGGGGGGGGGGAGTGGAAAAAAAAAAAAGAAGTCTGACCCAGCATTGAATTCAGGACCTCAAAAGCATAGGCACCATTTTTTGGGGGGGAGGGGGGTTTTAGGGTTTTTTTTTATTAGAGGAGACGCCTACAAACCCTCTCCCCCACCTAGCCCCTCCCCCCCCCCATCTGCCTAAAAATCCTGTATTAATACCCCTCGACTGTTCAACTCTATATAAGTTCTTTCACAGCTCTAGTCTACTTGTTGCCACGGAGTAAGACCAGAGCAGGTGAATATCAGCCAATGTGGTGTAGCACAATATCTCGCATTAGTTTACCATCTGTGTGCTTCACCACTCCCTTTGCCTGCCACTATATAAAATAGTATAATAATAAATAGGAATTACCAATGCCAGAAATATGCATATGTAATCTTTTTTTCTACACATGCTTTGGAATGGCTATGGTTAATCTGCTTTGCAGCTGATGTTCTTGTGCCAATCACAATCTTGGTTATTGTTAGAGTATTTCCTACTGCTGGACGACTCCCTAACCACACCGATATGTCTGACTTCTTATCCCAGTTACCCTGCTGTCCAACACCAGCAGCAATAGTAACTTCAAGATATAATAATAAGTTAAACAGATAGTACACTGAATTTTAACAACTGAAATAACTAGTGAATCCAGAACTCTCAATATCAGTCTCCCGTTACAATAGCAACCACCCTCTACACGTGGCTCAACAATTCCTTTAAGGTGATAACTAAATATAGATAAAATGACAATGACATCATAAATTCATATCTGTCTCTGTTTTTTAACAGCGCACATCTGTTCCTGTTCAGGGAGGGCTGTCTGCAGATAGGGGGATAGGGCTCCCTGACAATTTCTTTCATTTTTGATCATTTTTGTTAGCTATCATTGAAAACTACATCCAGCAACCTGGAAAATGCGATTTTCCTATCCAAACCAGACTAAACCCTTTACCTGCACGAAAGGATGATGTGTACAAAGTTACATTGACATTAGTTCAGCCATTTGGCTGTGTATAGCAAACAAAATAAAAACATGTCTATTGCTTTATACATATATATAGTAGTCAAAAACCCAGCCTTATAGGTCGTTTTTCTGTCAGCTATCAGCACCTGAGTTCGCTTAAAGTTTGATGGGGCTTCTTCTGAAACCCTCTCCCCCACCCACCCCCCAAAAGAGAGGAGGGGGAAATCCTTTTGAGGGGGAGGGAGGTACAAAAAAATTCTTGACAAATGATACATTATGGATAATTTTTAGACCCCCACCCCAGTCCCACAAGCTTGGGGGGCTTTTCCCAAATCCCTCTTCCCCCCCCCCCCCCCCCCCCCCCCCCCGAAATAAATGAAAAAAATACCCTAGGTTAGATAGAAAAATTAATTGAAACTACTCCCCACACCCCTCACAAAAACCGTGGGAGGCAAAAAATAGAGCCCGCCCCCCCCAGGTTAAAAATTTAAAGAAAAACCAATTCTACTTCACCTTGATGTTTGAAATAAACCACATGTATGGATGTATGTATCCACAGTGTCTGCATGCATGCATCCCATGCTGTGTTCACACACCACATTCCAAGTACCTGTCCATTATGGTTCCTTTGGGGATCATGATGTTGGAAAGGTCTGGAGCATAGTGGTTGGGCACACAAAAGTGCTCCAACCTGTAGCCCTCGTAATTATCTGGAATCTAGAAAAGGTAATATTGATAGGAAGATATTTTTCACAGTACTCAACATCAACATTCTCTATGACCTAGAGTAAGGCTAAGACACAGGCTAAGGGTAAGTATGGGGTGAAACTAGCTATCAGATATTGCGGCCAGTAGCCAATGTTAGAATATGTGGAAGCAAACTTAGCGTTTAAAACCGAGGGGTATCATTAAAAAAGAGGAGTGTTCACAGTCACCACGAGGCTACAGGCACCGCTGGGCAAGCCCTGGCAGTTCCCAGCCTCAAACTCACCACTATGCAGTCGGTTGGCAGGGTTTTTTCCTTTTTCTCCGCTATATCTGCCATTCCGAGGGGTGCACTTATTTAACCACCTGGTGATTTTTGCCCAACGGTTAGTCCCTCCCCCCCCCCCCCCCCCCCCATGTAGGTGATTCTTACCACATATTTAGTAGATTGTTGGAGTGGGAACTGAAACATCCCCAATATTAAATGAATATTCCTATATAAAACATCGCCATGGGGCTATCTTGAAATTTCTTTAGAATGGTTGCAATCTTATAATTTCTTTAGAATGGTTGCAATCTTATAATCAAAAATTGATTAAACTGACCCTTTATAACTCCCTGTGGTTTGTCTCTTACTTCTTTTCTTCTTTTTTTTTGCTTCAAAAGGCAGCATATTCTAAATTAGTGAGTGTCCAGAAGAAGCCTTGAAGAGGTCAAAAGAAGTATTCTCAAGTACCTACACATTGTGGAGATGCCAACAAGAAATTTCAGATTGCTGGGAACCTGGCAGAGGAATGCTGGGAGGATCTGTGGAGTAAAGGGCAGGTGCTGCTCATAAAATGATTGAGTGAAAAGATGACAAAGAAGGAAGCTATGGAGGTGTAACTAGTGAGGAGCCAGTGAGGGGACATTCTAAATATCCAGAAGGACAGATAACCTGGATACAGGAACAAAATCAAGCAGAGGCACAGAAAATTCTATGATAACAGATGAGAATATCACAAATAGGCCACGGGAAACTGATTCAGGGAACTGGAGCACTAGGGAAAGAGTGCCGAACTCAGGGTAGCAATACTGGAGTCATTGGCCTGTGATGCTATAATGCTTTTTTTCCTTCTACATATAGATGTACTGCTAGCGAGGAAAGGTGCAGAAGGATAATGGACTGACAACTGTGGCAGTAATGATCAGATCCAGCAAAAAAAGGTGTCAGTCCCACTAAGAAAGAAGCTCATGAGGAGATCAATAGCTTGTCTAGCAGTGGGGAATGGGAGCAGAGGAGAATCTGAGTGGACACCACCAAAAAGAGAAAAAGGTTAAGACTTTGGTGAGGATAAACTTCCCAAAAAGCCAAAGGGAAGATTGAGACATGATTGGAGCAGGTGCTGAAAAGGAGTAAATGAAATGGGAATCATAATGAAACTATTGGCATGTTATCTTCCCCTTTGCCAGATGCATTGTTTTAGACAAGAGCTGGAGACAAGGCACCAAGCCATCATGGCATGGGTATGCTACATTAGCAGGAATGATGAATCTATTAGTTGAAGACCACAATAGAGCAGAAATATAGAAAAACAACAATCAGGAAGCATTTGAGAAGAACGAATTTGATCATTACTGGTGGATAGTGGTCTGTTATTCTGGATGTGGAAGGACAAAGAAAGAGATGAGCTAGGATTACGGGACCTCCTTATGCAGAGGCTTCTGGCCAGGGAGTGACAAATGGAGACTCCTGGCCAGGGAGTGACAGATGGAGACTCCTGGCCAGGGAGTGACAGATGGAGACTCCTGGCCAGGGATCAACACAAATATAATGAAACTGTGTTGTGGTTGCATTATCCAGAGAGTTACTGGGTGGGCAGCTCTACAAAACTTTAAATACCACTAAACTCCATTCGCTTTGACTTTGCTGCCAGAAGTGAGGTTTACAACCGGTACCGGCTAAAATGACCACAACTACATTTTTCAGGGACAAGGTATTTGAAGCTTTGTGCCTTCACTAGCAGTGGAGCCCTTCACGTGGTGGCTATGTTGGCATACAGATCAGTCAATATGTGATCATAGCACTAATGAATCTAATTGACGTACTCTTGTGATCCAAGTACAAGCATTGCCCTCAACTGCTGGTGTTAGCAAGACAGTCATAGCCATCTAGCTAGACCTAGACAAACTGCACAACATATGGAGTTTCATCATCTGCTGAAGTGTTTAACATTACCTTCATCAGACAGACAACTGTTATCAGGTACCCATGCCAAAACTGCCATCGAACTCCCCTATTACGGTTTTTAATGCTCAGAAAGTGGAATTTCAGCTAACCCATCTTCGCTGCAGGCTACAATATACCCCACACACCCCACACACCATCATGTCCATAGAAAAATGCTTCAAGCCTATCCAGAAACCTGGTACTGCCCAAGTGTCATGGCATGCTCTTGTAAGTGATTTTGCCAACTGACACTCACCACACGCATTATTCAATCATAATTAATTACAATCCTGACATTCACTAAACCCCAGCCCTCCTGCTTGGTCACTCAAAAGGTACCATTGTCATGATTACAACCAAAAACCCTTGTGAAACAACATTTTCTCTAACACCCACTCATTTATCAGCGACAAAATGAAATATTTAATTGTCTTGTATGAAGTCCAAGTGGTTCATATACACGCATAGGGTCATACTAGTACTAGCAAATCCACAGCATGAGTATTAAGTGTGTTGTTTGGAAATCACCATTGTTGTGGCCTCCGCCAGTGTGTGCGCCAACTCAATCAACAATTGCATATTCAGAGGATCTTCAGGTAAATTTTTAATTTGCTCTTTTATTCTGTTTGTTGCAGATATGAGCTCCTGCAGTAGACCGTCATCGACACGATAGTCACTCCCTCTCTCACTCTGCACAGTTTTACCATTTGAGTGAGAAGAAAGATTGGAAGCACCAAAGCCTGTCTCTTTTGCATCTTCTTTGATTGAATTATCTAAAGGTGATGTTGATAACGTAGTTGGTTTCAGGATTAGTTGGTTGGGCTGCAACGGATCTGGTTTTCCTTTTATGGGTTCAGGCTCTTGCATATTCAATTCTGTGCTGGTATTTGCAGAACAGTCCACAATGGGCAGTCCAACCACACTTGCTGCACCATTCGCCTCGGGGGAGAAGAGCTCCTGGCTTTGACAGATCATTTCTTTGTCACCTTTGACAGCATCACCACCAACCATAGCAGCCTCAGCATCTCCCACCTCTCCCACTGTACCAACCTCAGCATCTCCCACCTCTCCGACTGTACCAACCTCAGCATCTCCCACCTCTCCCACTGTACCAACCTCAGCATCTCCCACCTCTCTCACTACCTCTTCCACTGTGCTGCTGGCGTCCTCAGAGTTTTGTGAGATCAATTCAGCAGATCCTGCCACTTCACTGGGTGTGGTCTCCTTGCAGGACAGGTCGTCATTCATTTCATTCTTATCAGGAACCATTACCCAATCATCTTGGTCTTCAGGTGTTGACAAGGATGCACACTCCATGATGGCATCAGGGTCAGATTCTGCCATGAAACTGTCTTCTGTTAAAGTCTGCACGGAATTACTTATCTCCATACCTGTGACTTCTGATTGTTCGGGTTTTATTTCTTCTTCTTGTCGATCAATGGTTGTCATGGGAACACATGAAGGTGACAAATTTGCAGTTACTGTGGAGACGTCATGTGATTTGGAGGTTTGAGGTTCGTCTTCAGTCGAGCTTCTCAACTTCACCTCCTAAAAGTACAGAAAATTATTGTGAGCCCACAAATATAGTGAGTTATATATAATCCATTCCACCGCCCTCCTCCTCCCCACCGCCCTCCTCCTCCCCACCGCCCTCCTCCTCCCCACCGCCCTCCTCCTCCCCACCGCCCTCCTCCTCCCCACCGCCCTCCTCCTCCCCACCGCCCTCCTCCTCCCCACCGCCCTCCTCCTCCCCACCGCCCTCCTCCCCACCACACCAAACCTTCCCTCTCCACACTCATCACCCCAATACTCCTCCTGCAAATCTTGACTTGCTAAACTGAGTGACACTTCTTTAAAAACAGTTTTATAAATAACCAACCTTCCCCCTTCTCCTGTTAAACATGTAACATCATATCCCTCACTTGCTGCCGCTTGAAGGATGCCAGGACATTACGAAGATTAGACACTTTGGGAGATTTGATAGGAAGTGTCAGTACTTGCCTGTACGTCAGAGAACTCAGCTCTCCAATGGTGGAGATATTCCTTGCCCGCACCAGATGCATCAGTCCATGGCTGCTGGACGTGTGGAGAAAACCATTTTAAAAATCAACACACGAAAGTAAATACTTGACAAGTAAGCCTAGATGTAAGGTGTAAAAGTTCATAACCACAACATGTAATGTAAATATACAATCTACACATACATGACTTATAGTTGCATCTCTCTATGACGTACTTATGTGGCTAATGGCCTGTTAAACTTTTGGATCATGAGACGTCAAACTTGGCATGCATACACAACTTGAACAGGGCGGTAACCTGGACATGGTTAGATTCCTGGGGTTTTCAGGAGCATCAAAAACTGGATTTTTCACATACTTTATTTATGCATGAGTAACCGCAAGGTTGTTTTACAAACTACATGTAATCTGATCACACACAAAAATATTATAACCCAAGTGAATTCAGAAGGACACTAATTAGAGACTAAAAGGCTTTTATCCACTAGGTACACCCACAACCCTGCTTCTTTTTTTTTAAAAAAGCAGGGCTTTTGGACGGAGATTTGTTTATGCTCAATTGTTACTCTGCCTTCTAATCACACACACACGCACGCACGCACGCACGCACACCTACATGCACGCACGCACACCTACATGCACGCACGCACACCTACATGCACGCACGCACACCTACACGCACGCACACTCACGCGCACACACGCACGCACACACACACGCACACACACGCACGCACACACACACGCACACACACACACGCACGCGCACACACACGCACACACACACACACACACGAGTTCCATAATCAAGACAAGAGTCACCTCACCACCAAGAGGAAGAGAGAGCCAGTGAGTGAAAATTATTGTGATACAATTATATCCAAGAGGTACTTGCTAAGTTGTTCATTTTAACACGTGAACTTTGGATCTGATTGCTCAGCATAACATCACGTTTTTGATCTTTAAAAACAACAAGCAATCTTACTTTCAGAATAGCACAATACTTTCAAAACAGTCGAGCCTTTCTAAAAAAAAAAAAAAAAAAAAAAAAAAAAATAGTAGTTGCATGCTAACTTATGAACTGCTGATATATTTGAATGATGCCATGAGGTATAAAAGTGGTGTTTTTGAGTAGCTTTATCACACATTTCATGTTGAAGTTGTCTCGGGCATTGCCAGCCATACCACTATAGTATTAACAATTGGTGTTCATGAACAACCTGACAGTGCCTCAGACCTTGTGGCAGGAGAGAGTGAGGGGAGGATCTGGCCCACTGGAGAAGAACAGTCCACCAGAGGAGGGAACACTGGAGGGATGGCCTGCAAGGAGTTAGATATGTCACTCAACAATGTGTTGGAGATTGTCAGTGGAGATTGTTACCTTGGAATCTGACAATGGAGATTTGGGTGGAGATTTGGACAGAGATTTCGGTGGAGATTTGGACAGAGATTTCGGTGGAGATTTGGACAGAGATTTGGATGGAAATTTGGATGTAGATCTTGATGTAGATCTTGATGAAGATTTTGATGAAGATTTGGATGAATTGGGGGAGGTCATACGCAGCATCCTACGAGAAGACATACTTTTCATACTCCCACTTTGACCTGGGTGGGTGAGCAAACAGGCAACATTACATTATTATTATTGACATTATCATTGCAACTATTACTACTGTTGCTACAGTAAATAGAGCTCATTACTACTGTTGCTACAGTAAATAGAGCTCATTACTACTATTGCTACAGTAAATAGAGCTCATTACTACTATTGCTACAGTAAATAGAGCTCATTACTACTATTGCTACAGTAAATAGAGCTCATTACTACTATTGCTACAGTAAATAGAGCTCATTACTACTATTGCTACAGTAAATAGAGCTCATTACTACTGTTGCTACAGTAAATAGAGCTCATTACTACTATTGCTACAGTAAATAGAGCTCATTACTACTATTGCTACAGTAAATAGAGCTCATTACTACTATTGCTACAGTAAATAGAGCTCATTACTACTATTGCTACAGTAAATAGAGCTCATTACTACTATTGCTACAGTAAATAGAGCTCATTACTACTATTGCTACAGTAAATAGAGCTCATTACTACTATTGCTACAGTAAATAGAGCTCATTACTACTATTGCTACAGTAAATAGAGCTCATTACTACTATTGCTACAGTAAATAGAGCTCATTACTACTATTGCTACAGTAAATAGAGCTCATTACTACTATTGCTACAGTAAATAGAGCTCATTACTACTGTTGCTACAGTAAATAGAGCTCATTACTACTGTTGCTACAGTAAATAGAGCTCATTACTACTATTGCTACAGTAAATAGAGCTCATTACTACTATTGCTACAGTAAATAGAGCTCATTACTACTGTTGCTACAGTAAATAGAGCTCATTACTACTGTTGCTACAGTAAATAGAGCTCATTACTACTGTTGCTACAGTAAATAGAGCTCATTACTACTGTTGCTACAGTAAATAGAGCTCATTACTACTATTGCTACAGTAAATAGAGCTCATTACTACTGCTCACGTGCAGCACAAACCTTGTTCAGGAGTGGACAGAATCTTTCCATCAGCCTCCAAGTAGTCATTATGACGTGCGAACTTCACCCGACGACTCTCCCCGTGTCTGGCAGAACAGGGCGTGTCAAACTGACTCACATGCTTTAGGATCCCTGCCCCAGATCCACTTCCTGGCTGCCTAACACCCTCACGTACACCACAGGTATGAGGGGTGTGGTCAGATTGCCCTGGGGCGTCACTACACAGTGTGCTTGTGTCAGACTTCACAGTGGCATCAGACAAACCTCCTCCTCCATTAGAGGCTTGCACCACAATGGAGCAATCTTGCACTGGATGGCTGCATGTCATGGCCACACCTAGGGGGTCCTCAAAGTCACAGATCTTGCCCTTCACCCCAATAGCTAGTGAAGGATCACCAGTGCTATCATCCAATTGGTCCTGAAGCTGCTCCACATCAAGAACTATGGAACTAGCACTCCCACTTTGAGGTAATTCACTCAATCTTGAATCAGATCTTGTGGCAAAACTTGGACTGACATTAGAATCTGAAGTCAGTTGTACATTTTTGGAAGGAAAAATTTCTTCTATATCTTTTTTCTTTGAAATAGCTGCTATCATCTGCTGGCTGCGTTTTCTTGAACTATCACTGGCACTCAGGTGACCCTGACTTGACTCACCTGAGCCACTGTCAGTGGCATAATCACCAGGGACAACTGACTGAGGAATCTCGCTCAGATTTACCATAACCCCTCCTTTTTTTCCCTCCACTTTTGGCAAACCACTTCCTCTTTTCCCTCTAGCTCTTTTAACAGCTGGTTTGTACCTGTCTGCTACACCGCCAGGGGTCACGTCAGTAAACGAGAGTTTACGCTGTCGTTTACGCTTAATTTGACATGGAGGGGGCACCCTAGGGGCACTGGTCTCTTTCTGACTGGCCACATCAGCATTCTTTGGAAGAGTTCCCCTGCAGGACTCGGGGTGAGTGGCTGCAGGTGATGAGGCAGAATGGCGAAGAATGGACGTGGAGACACAAGGAGAAATGTTTGATGAAGTGGTGCTCGTGTCCGACAAAGACAACTGAGATGTGACGGAGGAGGAAGTGGAGAGCATGTGGGATGTTGACAAGAGGGATGAAGCGTTACAACTGGCAAGCAGTGAAGATATAGTGTTTTGAATTTGTGAGTTTAAAACCTTTTTACTCACACCTGATGCTGTTCTGTTTTCAGGCCTACTCAATGCAGATATAATTAAATTTGCAAAAGTAGCATTGGTGTCAATCGTACGGTTGGTCAGAGTCAACATGCGTTGAGCGTTAGGATTCAAGTTTGCTTGTGTTGAACAATCAGAACTGGATTTTGTAGTTGAGGCCATGGTTTTTAAGTTTGATGTACTCGTGGCTGTTCCCATGGAGACAGAAGATGCTAGGAGAATGTTGGCTGGTTCAACAATGGCAGCACTGTCCACAAGTTGTCCTGGAGGGCAAATGCTGCCTACAGGGATAGGCACGGCCATACCAGTGGGTGCACCAGTCTGTATGGGGCAGGGCATGACAGAGAGGGAAGTCGCTTCTGGTGACTCAAGAAGTCTACATTTAATGTTTGAAAATGAACTGTCAGAGTGTGCACTATTTCCTGCACCCATTAGTATAAACCTTTTAGCCACCGCCTCTTTCGTAATCGCAACCCCTGTTCTGATGCCTGGGGGACATTCACTATGGGGGTGCACTGATGATGTAGATGATAATGGCCCAGTAGTTGGAACAGAACCAATTATGAAGGGTGTGGTTTTCTCAGACACATCAGAGTTGTTGATGACTAAGGCACCATCCTCTGCCATATTGGAAGATGACAATGAGGGAATGGTAAGGACTAGTGCCTGCTTGGATAGATTAGGTGGCACTTCAGGGACATTACTCGCTCCATCATCATGTGTGATGCTTGTGGTGGAAGTAGTCGTAATGGCAGCAGAAGGAAATAGTGGAATCAAGTTAACCTCTGTAGCATTGGCCCTAGTAACATAGGAGAGACCAAGAGGACCACATAATGCATTGCATAGGAAGTGATTGAAACAGCACTATCCCACATACTAATTAATTAACACACACTTAACCAGTTAGTGTTCCATATTGAGGCATACTTACTTGATGCCATTCTTGTGCTGCTGCTGGTTTTCTGACTTGGGGACACATTTCCTGGCCGGAGAGAGGAGAGGTATTGATGGCTGCTGCCTTGCTAGTTGACCACCAGTAGCAGTGCGAGGTACACTTGCATTTGGATTTGGCTTTATCTTCACAAACTTTTGATATGGAAAAATGTATGAAAATAAATGCATTAAACTACAACATTTGCATTAGTAATGAAGAACACAAAATGGAGTTCAACATTCAATTAAATTTTCTTGGAAGAATATTATACATACTTAGTTACATTGCCATAGTATCATCTACAATAGATTGCATCGTCTAAGTTTAGATTGTGTCAACCATATTTAGATTGCATCGTCTATATTTAAATATCATCATATATATATATATACACACATAGATTGCATCTTCTATAGCTTAATTGCATCTTCTATATTTAGATTGTATCTTCTATATTTAGATTGCATCTTCTACAGTAAGAGACACTTACACTCGTGCAGTCCTTATACAGAGAGAAGTTTGTGCTAACAGATGAAACTGTCTCTCCACAGGTTGACACACCCACAATGGGTGGCTGAGAGCTTATATTGGATGATCCCTGAGGTGGGGGTGGAGCAGCCGGACAAGTCTGTAGGATTGGGAGTTGACTGGAGATTTGCTGTGTACTAAGCACCACCTCATCATCACCTCGTTGAGTCTTGCTCAGAATTTCACATTCCGGCTCACTGGATCCTAGTTCCATGTCAGTGGACATGTCATTGGACTGGGTTTCATGCACAGCCATGACGTTGGAATCAGACACGTTAGTAGGATGACCACTAGACAAGTCATCTCCTCGGACCAAATCCAAACCTGTGAGACGTAACTCCCGAGGAATATTTCTGGTCTGAGCGTAGGCATGAAAAGCATCAGCAAGCTCAAGAGGATAGGAAAGGCCTTCCTGAAGGTCATACGTCAGGGCCCAGAAGTTGAACGTGATGGTGGTGAATTTGTTGTCATTGGTTTTAAGTGAAGTAACCAGCAGAGGTGAGAGGGATAAGAGAATGGACAAGGGGAGGGGAGACGGTCCAACAACTATTAGGGCATCAGTCATGGAGGTCCAGGTCAACAGGATTTGGCTTCGAAGTCGCTCGTTGTCTGGTGATGTGCTGTCACCAAGCAACATTTTATGCCACAGCTTGGCAAGTGGATTGGCCAGATTCTCCACAGCGAGGGTGATGAGATCAAATGTTTGCATGTCATTGAAGAAGGCAATGATGATATCGTGAACGACGAAAGAGATTTTGAGTTCTGGAAAGTCGAGGTCATTCTGTGTGCGTGGGGGGGGGGAGGCATTGGTAAAGACATTACATGACATAAGGAAGTGTTAAAACATTTGTTCTTGTAGTCAGGCAATGTTCCTTGATATCCATGGAAACAGAATAACAGCTCAAACCAACCTAAAGAAGACCATGTTACTGGTCAAGCTAGCCACCATAAGTCACGTGGTATGGACACAACTGGTCGGTCACCATCACCTCAAGCACTGATGGATTTTCTTTTTGCAAAAAAAAAAAAATAATAATAATAATAAATTAATTAATTAATGAATTAATTTTAATATTAATGAAATCAAGAATGTATGAATTAATAAATAGAATAGAACTAAAGCACGGCCAGCATATTCCCAGTGGTGAGGAATCATCAAGATGAACTCGGAAGGATTTCCCTAGCCCACATCATATGCAGCAGTTGATATTAGTCACTAGTTGAAGTGGGGCTGGTTGCATATGTGGGTGACTGTGGTCAGAAGGGAAATACCACTCCTGCCATCCATGGAGTAACATGGAGTAACATCTCTACCAATGAATGATAGCATGTGTGGGCGTGTGTAAAACTTGTGGTCAACTGATTTCTTCATAATTAATATGCGACTATAACGAAAGTTATTCATTGTGGTGAGACAATTCTGCAAGATGAGAGCACCATACAAACACTGCGCCATGACCACGTCATAACCCTACCCTACCTGCATACCCTTCCCATAAACTTAATACGACCATGAACAATCTACAAACATAAAAAAATTTTTCTTTACTTACCATGCTTGCTTCGTCATAAAACATCTTCAGTTGCCATGACAACAGAGTTAAGAGCTTCTGGATGCACAGAGACCTCACCTCTGACCTCTGACTCTTGGAGTTACTAATCTTACTGAGCATAAATGACACAGAAACTGCCACAGTGTTATGGTAAAGGTCAAAGTTCAATATGCGTGTTCCAGTATCCATTGAATCAAATATGTCGATGTGGTGCAGCTGCAAGCATGATGTGCACACAGCCGTGCTCACGAGGAGTGGGCAGTGGGCAGGGTCGGCCACCAACAATGTAATGTGAATTAGCACAACCTCGTACAATCGCTGCCACAATTCCAAGAGGTAGGTCGTGCGATTCTAAATAGTGCACACCAATACAAATGTAACCATGACAATAACAAAACAATCATTTTCCATTTCTGTAATTATCCGACCTCAACCCAGTGTAGCGTTGGTCCAGTGTGTGTCCCCATAGAGTTATTGTCAACCTACTTCAACCTGCCTCAACCCAGTGTCATGTTGGTCCAGTGTGTGTTCCCATAGAGCTGTTGTCAACCTCGTGTATTTCCCAAACAGATTTTATAAACATTCTCCAACCCAGTATAGTGTAGAGCCAGTGCTTGTACAAGATAACCTTACTGTCAACCACCCTCTACAACATACCTTGTCTGCATGATGAAAGAGAAAGTCAAAGGGAAACTTGATGATCTGCAGAGCAGCTTTGAAGTCTGGATGCTGAGCTGACCCATGGTTGATAGTCCTGGTCTGATGTGGACAACAACATACACACACATACATGTGTCAGTAAACAGCCACATACATATATGCATGCATTGGTGACATGAACTCCAATGCTGTCATGCACTGAAAAAGCTCTAGTCCACTTGTAATCCTAGAGGATACAATTGGATAGCATTATTCATTTGTTAAGTTGATGGGAAAAGGACAAAATTATAAAATCATCATCAACTTATTCAAATTCAATATCAACATGCTCTTGCAAGTACTTATATTGCTAGACTAAAATAATAACTATTAATTGATCCACCAAACTCAATTGAATTCTTGTATATGCAACATCACGACAATTTCTTCAACATATTGCTACAGCAACATCACAACACTGTTGCTTCAACATATTGCTACAGCAACATCACAACACTATTGCTTCAACATATTGCTACAGCAACATCATAACACTATTGCTTCAACATATTTCTAACAGCAACATGATAATAAAACACTGCGGATAAGAAGAAGAATACTATCTTGTGTAGAAGCAATGATAACTCCCAGCCAGGTTGGATGTGCAAACATTCGCTGGGGGGGGGGGGGGTGTGTGTAGGACGGGGATAGGGAAAGCATGGTGACCACACCCCACTACTAACACCATCCCACACCAACAATCTCCTCCAGATTTTCTGCTAACTCAGCTGCCATGCGTAATTGCATAAGCTGATACTAACACCAAACCCAACAGAGAACCAACTAACAAATTAATTAGCATTGCTATTGAACAAGCTATCAACTCAGCCATTCAGACATGCATTAGCTGTGGACATTATTCATGCAAGCAGTCAACAATACATAAAATTCATAGAAGCAATTGCAGTCCCTCCAATAATGCCTCTTGCATAAAAAAATTTTAAAAAAGCTGTTAAGAAAGGAATGTACTTGAACTGTGGCTTCTTGATGAAAGGTGTTGAGGGCAATATCCTTAGTTGATCAGTTTGCTTATCTATTTGTTTCCTATTATATACACCCAAACTCCCCTTATCCGGGCAGAGTTCTGTCTGATCCTAGCTAACTTTAGTAAAGCCCTTTCCACAATGCACAATAAAACCGGTTTCACCCGTGTCTGGAACAGGTTCCACACATCCACACTACACTTGGTTTCATCCCAATGGGTTGCTTCAAGCAGCTCAGATTTGTTAAACATTCCTGTGGCTTTATTGCCAGTGTTCGCTAGTAGAAGTTTAGCTACTAACAGCTCTCTCCCCCCTCTCTATCCTCCCTTTGTGCGATGATATTGTGGAGGGAAAGAGACAGAACAACAGAGCACACCAGAAAATAAAATATCCCCTTTCTATACGTGGTAGAGCAAAACCAATTAGTATGCCCAGGCAATTGTTTAACCCAATCAGGTGATGCGGAGCGGGTTCAGCACTATGCCAGTGTGGACGCAAGAAAACGTTTGGAATCAGGTGTTGCTGGAAACCTGTTTCTAGTATGGACAGGGCTTAAGAAACATAAAGAAAATAACAAGAAAACAACAGAAATGCTGCAGCATAGCACGTGGTGGTGTTGTGGTACAAAGTCCCTCTAATTTGCAGCACGGGCAGGGAAAGGGGTGCTCCAGTGTGGACAGTGCCTGGGTGTAGCGGTCATTTCCCTGACTTATGGAACAAGGGTCAGGAGAAGAAAGGTCACACATGCCCACAGAGTAATGTAATAAAACATCCACAAAATGGAATGAAACAGCAAATAGTTACTATGGCCCTTCATCTCCCTCCTCCCCCCCCCCCCCCCCCCACCACCACCACCACCACCACCACCAATGAATTACCTACAATGACATACACTCACCTCAGACACAAAGTCTGTGAAGGACTTTGCCAGAGCGGCCCACATGATGATAAGCGCAGCCCAACTGATCCATCCCTCCGTTGCAATATTTGGTAACAGGTTAGACAAGAACAAGTAGTTGGAGAGGACATCAGTGGGTTGGGACACAGATGCCACCATGCCGACCAACTTCATCCAGTTGGAACTCAACCAGGTGCTATGGAATAATATAGACCACACATGCCACAAATCACTCTCAAGCTGTGAATCACACTCTCCCAGGTCATCCTCCACAAAGGACAGGAAACACCTAATTAGTCATTAGAATGAGCAGTGTTCATGGCAACCAGGTCTAGGTGAGCTGCGTGACCAAGATGAGTGAGGTATAATAAGAGCGAACTAGGCCACAGAATAACTGGGCAACATGTTAACTAAGCAAACACGTAACTAAGCAAATGTGTAACTAAGCAAATGTGTAACTAAGCAAATGCATAACTAAACAAATGTGTAACCAAGCAAATGCGTAACTAGGTAACAGAATAACCAGGCAACAATTATGGGAGCTTAAATGATTTAGTTTGAAGTTCAATTATTGATTATTGACTTGGTTGTTACAAATATTTTCAATCCAGCTCATAAAGTATTACATTTATTTATACACTAACAGCATATACCCGGCATTGCCCGGAATATAAGGACATGCCCACAGGAAAAGGTGTGGCCTAGTGTCACCCAACCCATTTCCCTACCAAATCCAAGTTATGTTTGTGTGCATCTAGATATCTAGGTCCATGAATCTGACCGTCTATAAGTACTATAAATAGATTGCATCATTTTTGGCATTTTTGTCCTGACTGGCCCACAGGAAGAGGTGTGGTGACACTGACTAATATTCCATCTTTTTTAGCTGAAAACCATCCACTGTGTAGGATGTGGTTAGATAGAGAATGGTGTGGCCAAGTGTGACCCTGCATATGTCCAAGAGTTGTCAAGTATGGCTTCTTGCACTTTTTGCCTCACAAACGTACAGGAAGAGGTTAATGACTACCTTCCCTCTGAGACTTGAAGGCATTCTCTTCCAGTCACCCAATCAGACCTTTTCTCTCTGAATTTGTTTCTAAATGTCACTACTTGTGGCACCACTGCTCAAGACCACTCCACATTCTCTGAAGATCAGCCAGCAGCTTCCTTTCAATAGGTTGGCTGCCCACCAATGAAGATGACAATATAATGTTATAATAAATAATTCTATGATCTATCACCTAATTATAACTACATGTGTATACGTGGGTGTGCAAGTATGCCTCACCTACTCAGGCCAGTAATCTACATGTAATAAATTGACTCAATAAATAACAAATGAACTTGAGTCATCATCTACAAAGAACACTCCCTTCGGGTCCCTAATCCAATAAGTAACAAAGAAATTGTGTGTATGCATGTCTGAGTGTTCTCTATTTAACATACTAACGTTGAAATGATTATTTTTGAAAACAAAACAAAAAAAAGAGAAAGAGAAGAGAAGAACGAAAGAATAAGGGAAAAGAAGGAGGGGGTTCGTAGAAGAAAAGAAGGAAGGAAAGAAATTGGGAGAGGAGAGAAAAGGGGGGGAAATCAACTAGTTCAGGTTTGAACCACTGACTTTCAGCCTGAGAGACCTACACTTTGACCACTGAGCCACTATTCTTAAGGCCTATTTTTAATGGAAATTTTAAATTCCTCTTTCCCCACCAGGGGTGATATTTTCAGGGGGGGGGGGGGGAAATTTTGTGTTAAAAACTGTAGTAAGCACCCAAGGATCCTGCCTGCAAAGTTGTGTGTGAGTGAGTGAGTGTGTGAGTGAGTGTGAGTGAGTGAGTGTGTGAGTGAGTGTGAGTGTGTGAGTGAGTGAGTTGAGTGAGTGAGTTGAGTGAGTGAGTGAGTGAGTGAGTGAGTGAGTGAGTGAGTGAGTGAGTTGAGTGAGTGAGTTGAGTGAGTGAGTTGAGTGAGTGAGTTGAGTGAGTGAGTTGATGAGTTGAGTGAGTGAGTGAGTTGAGTGAGTGAGTTGAGTGAGTGAGTTGAGTGAGTTGAGTGAGTGAGTTGAGTGAGTGAGTTGAGTGAGTTGAGTGAGTGAGTTGAGTGAGTGAGTTGAGTGAGTGAGTTGATGAGTTGAGTGAGTGAGTGAGTTGAGTGAGTGAGTTGAGTGAGTGAGTTGAGTGAGTTGAGTGAGTGAGTTGAGTGAGTGAGTTGAGTGAGTGAGTTGAGTGAGTGAGTGAGTTGAGTGAGTGAGTGAGTTGAGTGAGTGAGTTGAGTGAGTGAGTTGAGTGAGTGAGTTGAGTGAGTGAGTGAGTTGAGTGAGTTGAGTGAGTGAGTTGAGTGAGTGAGTTGAGTGAGTGAGTTGAGTGAGTGAGTTGAGTGAGTGAGTTGAGTGAGTGAGTGAGTTGAGTGAGTGAGTGAGTTGAGTGAGTGAGTTGAGTTGAGTGAGTTGAGTGAGTGAGTTGAGTGAGTGAGTTGAGTGAGTGAGTTGAGTGAGTGAGTTGAGTGAGTGAGTTGAGTGAGTGAGTTGAGTGAGTGAGTTGAGTGAGTGAGTTGAGTGAGTGAGTTGAGTGAGTGAGTTGAGTGAGTGAGAGTGTGTGTGAGTGAGTGAGTGAGCGAGCGAGAGTGTGTGTGAGCAAGAGTGTGTGTGAGTGAGTGAGTGCGTGAGTGAGTGTGTGCGCGCGCGCATGCATGCATGCACGCACGCGAATGAGTCTTTGTGGTGTGTGTGATAGATTAAAGAGGTGTGATGCACCACAAGGATGTGAGTCAATGATGATGCAAGTCAACTCCTCCCCCTCCTCCTCCCCCTCCCTCTCACCTGGTATTTAGATTTCTGCTCAGCTCAACATGGAGGGAGAGAAAACTCTTCCAGACACTCTCCCCCTCACACACACACCCTCGCAGCAGCTGGTAAGGGAGACACACCACAGCAGACAACAATTCTCGCTGTGTCGCAACATCGCACAGCATCTCCACACAGCCCAGGGACATCAGCTGCAGTAACATCTCCACACACCAGTCTCGTCTGCCACAGGCTACAGTGCTGAGGGGAGGCTGTGAGGCATCGTGAGACTCGGCCAGAGACTTGATCACACATGACATGATGCAGTTGAGGACCTTGTTCAAGTCTGTACCTGCAGCAACCAGATGGTTGGAGGTTATAACCTGGTCAGGTCACATGACTACTGGGTGTGGCTATGTGCCCTTTCAACATTCTTAATGTCACTCTTTAGTTCCAGTATTCACTGTTTCCAACATGGGAATGTGGACATGAAATAATATGCTCCCCTCTCTACCTCCCTATCCCCCTCCCCTTTCTACCTCCCTATCCCCCCTCCCAGTAGAGAACACTAAAGTCATCAAAATATTAGTATTTGACGAATTACTAGAGACCACTAAGGCTAGCACTCAGCAGCTGAAAAGTGCACGTACTCTAAAGAATAAAGGGGAGCATAGTTTCTGAAAATGTTTGCGTCCAATTAAAATATTCTCTCAAAGAACACAATGAACAGCAAACCACACTTGTATTCATACTCAGTGGGTGTGTCCATAAAAAACAAAAAATATATATATATACTCAGTTTTTGGTTTCCTTTGGTCGTTATTTTTCATTCCCTCGGACTCCACTGGGAGTCATTGGACTAGCCCAAGCAACTGATACAGTCATTTGTTGCATTGGGTTGCACTTTGACCGCAAGCATGATATGATCACACGTCCTTAACATCACACTCACTCCCAGTGGGCATTCTGTGGATACTGACAAAGGTGGGCACTTACTGGAATCCTTGGCTGCATCCTTGGTGATGTGTCCAGAGAGGCAATCCAGATAGAGAAGGAGGAAGAGGGCTTGGTCCAGGGAGACCACACCCCCTGAGAAGACTGTGGGTTCTTGGAAATCTATGAGAAATAGTGGGTGGAGGAATTTGGGGACAAATACCATTCATCGTCAGTTATTTTAGTATCACAATACCACAATGGTTACTGTTAGCACGGTAATGATAACAGATGAAATGCAGGTGTATATTTAGCTTCTATCACAGATGTCCTCTGCTGGAGCAACAATGCAAAGCTGAAGACCTTGCAGAATACAACAAAATCGCTAAAGACTGTGCTCAGCTGTGGCTGAAACACAACATCTAGCCAGTGTGTGGACACGATAAGAAGAACAACACCACACCACATCACACCACACCACATCACATCACACCACATCACACCACATCACATCACATCACATCACATCACATCACACCACATCACTCACTATTGTGGATATCAAGTATAATGTTTCATGCATGAACACACTACCCCAGAATAAATATCACAGGATCTCAGAATAAAAATCTCATGATGCTAGGTTAAAGATCACATGATCTTTGATTAAATATCGCATGTTCTCAGAATGAAAATCAAATGATCACCAATTTAAAAAAATAAAAGTGATCATGCAATGAAGAGCACATGATCCTCAATAAAGATCACATGATCAGAACATATAGTAGCACGCCCTACTCACCTGACTGTAAGATGCTCTCTGGAACATCCTCTGTCTCTCCAATTAACTGCAGGATGGCACTACAACCAGAGAGGACGATGCCCAGAGTGGGTGTGGCTATGCCATAATAACCACACCCCTCTCTCAGCAGGTCCTGCAAATTGAGAAGCTTCTTCTTCAGAATGACCCCACTTCCCCCAGTTGCCGTGTTGAGGTAGGCACTATTTGGAGTAATGAGGGATTTGCAGTCAGTGTCATGTGAAAATATTTTGTGTTCGCTAATAACTGAAAGCAGCTGGTTCAGTTCCATCTTGGGAGTGAGGCCAACAGTGAGCATGAGGAATGGAACACAGACCTGAGAATGGAATTACACAAATTATAATACAATCAGAATCTGAAAGATACAGAAAGTACTAGACATTCCTGAGCTGAAGATTGTCAAAGCATCTGACACCAGGTGGTTCTCCCATGAGAAATGTGTTTCAACTGTAAAGAAATGATATGGAGTAATCGTGTCTGCACTTGAAACTATTTATTAGGAATCCCACGAACCAGAAACACTCGGTATTAACAAGATCTTATTGAAGCCCTCTACATTGTTTGCCATATATCCCCTTGACTACATTCTCCCTGAGGTATCCAAGATGAGTAAAAGTCTCCAAACAGAGAAGTTGGATTTGTCCACCATCTCAAGCCTTGTGGATGCTACCCTGCATACTCTGGAATATGTACTTCAACCTGCAGCTAAGTTGGTGCTAGATCTGCAAGAAGTTAAAGAGGAGATGGATATTACTGTAGGCATTAATTCCAACAGTGATGATGTAGCATCATTTCAGAGTCGAGCAACACAGCCACTTTACACCAAATTGAAAGAAAATATCACAAACCGCTTCGTTTCACAAGATATTATCTCCTGTTTCAGCATTTTTGATCCCAAGAAGAATCTAAATTCTTTGGAAAACTGTACATATGGAGACGACCAGTTAGAGTACTCCTTGAACACTATGGGTCTGAGCTTACAGCAGAAACAGTAGTAGGGGATGAATTTCTAATGCCAGCAGCCACCACTTCAAGTTCAGACCTACTTACAGAGTGGAAAACCATTCGGGGGATATGTCACCAAGCAACCGAGGGAAGATATGAAGGAGCAGTTAAATAAGTTGTCTACTAATTCCATGGTGCACACCTACACACACACCTACACACACACCTACACACACACACACACACACACACACACACACACACACACACACACACACACACACACACACACACACACACACACACACACACACACACACACACACACACACACACACACACACACAGAGAGAGAGAGAGAGAGAATATATTATCTAGTTCGCCTAATGGCTGACCTGGTTGAAGTGGGCTTCTATGTTGGGTCCCATGGCGACTATCAGATGCCACCAGGCCTGCACACGGGCCACTTCCACATGCATGCTGCGCTGGTTGACAGCTGCTCCCAGCAGCGGCATCAACAGCAACTTCAGGTACTTGTGACACATCAACTCTGGGCAGTGATGAGAAAGGGGGTGTGGTTTCATCTTACTATAATGTACAATTCATTATTACTGTATGTGCAGATTTTAATTAATTCCAAAACCGCTACAGGCATCTTCATGAATCTTTCGGGGACTGCTATGTCCGAAATGAATTATTAAAAAAAAACATACATAAATAGAAAATCTAAAGCTATGCAGTATGGGAACAGATTAATAGATAATGTTGGATTATACCAGGTTAGAGTATAATTGATTATGATCACCGTCAGATGTGGGTGTGGTCTGATTGTAACCCTCGTGATCATCACACAAGCTGCTGCATACATGAATACACTTCCATTGCTACTCTGGTGTTGTTAGGTAAGGGTCATCATGTTTGCTCTCTGAAGAGTCCCATCACCTCACAGTGACCGCATTACAGAGTTTGAAATTACAATCAGATATTTTCTGAACATTTCATGCCTTTCATCTGAACGAAAATCATTCAACTAGCTAAAATTTACTGAGTCATTTTACACACGCACGCATGCACACACGCATGCACACACACACGCATGCACGCACGCATGCACACACGCACGCATGCACTCACACTCACAGTGACTACCTCCACACCCACCCACACACACCCTCCGTGTCACATGAGAGCAGTGCCTCTGATACCAGAACTCACCAGGATCTTGAGAGAAGTTAGACATGAGCACCATCCAAGACTTGTAGGCAGCTACCTGCACTTCCACTGACTGGTGCTTGAAACCCTGTGTGTGCACAAGAGGGGGGGGGGGGGGGGGGGGGGGGGAATAGCTATATGGGGACACACACTGGACCAACACCACACTGGGTTGAGGCAGGTTGAAGTAGGTTGACAATAGCTCCATGGGGACACCCACTGGACCAACACCACACTGGGTTGAGGCAGGTTGAAGTAGGTTGACAATAGCTCCATGGGGACACACACTGGACCAACACCACACTGGGTTGAGGCAGGTTGAAGTAGGTTGACAATAGCTCCATGGGGACACACACTGGACCAACACCATACTGGGTTGAGGCAGGTTGAAGTAGGTTGACAATAGCTCCATGGGGACACACACTGGACCAACACCACACTGGGTTGAGGCAGGTTGAAGTAGGTTGACAATAGCTCTATGGGGACACACACTGGACCAACACCACACTGAGTAGAGGCAGGTTGAGGCAGGTTAAAGTAGGTTGACAATAGCTCTATGGGGACACACACTGGACCAACACCACACTGGGTTGAGGCAACATCTTACTAATTCAACAATACTGAGTATCTTGTTGAGGAAAGTGCCTCGTCTGTGCAATACCTGTGACCACATCAAGACATAACACATCATAAAACATCATAACATAAGATACGAACACTAACAACAACGAAGGAAATAAACACATACACACAAACAAACATACATGTCCTAAAACTCTGACAAAGTGTGCCCATGTGTTGAGGACATGAGGGCTCTCCAAGTTCTTGCGGGACAGTTGCGTTTGCATCACTGACATGATTTGCTAATGTAAGAGAGAGAGGGAGGGAGCAAATAAACAGAGACAGAAAGAAAAAAAAACAGAGAGAAAGTACAGAAAGAGAGAAAATAGAGAGAAAGTAGAGGGAGAGAAAACAGAGAAAACACAGAGAAATTACAGAGAGAAAGTACACAGAGAAAAAACGGAGGAAAAAAACGGAGAGAGAAAACGGAGAGAGAAAATGGAGAGAGAAAACGGAGAGAAAAAATGGAGAGAAAAAAAAAAGAAAGAAAAAAAACGGAGAGAAAAAAACAGAGAGAAAAAAACAGAGAGAAAATACAGAGAGAAAATGCGGAGAGAACACGTGCACACACACAATGTGTTGGATGTGCAACACTTTGTCTTCTCATCACCTTAATTCTTCAATGAACCACTCACCTCACTGAAGATATCTGTCAGCCATTGTCGACACTCTGAGTTCCCACTGAGAACTTCCTCGTGCCTCACAGCTAACTCCAGACCACGCCTCTGCAGCTGCACACAATGCACGCAGAGGTCAGGGTACACATGCATGCAGGGGGATCAGGGTACACATGCATGCAGAGGTCAGAGTAGAGTGGAGAGCTCCTAGCCCTCTAGTGTTCCCCTCACATCATTACCAATATTGCAGGGAGTGAAGAACTGCTCAGATACTAATCATATGTGCTATGAAGCATTGCAGTATTGCTAACGAGGGAGGGAGGAGAGGGAGGGAGGACAGGGAGGAGAGGGAGGGAGGACAGGGAGGAGAGGGAGGGAGGAGAGGGAGGGAGGACAGGGAGGGAGGGAGGAGAGGGAGGGAGGAGAGGGAGGGAGGAGAGGGAGGGAGAAGGAGGGAGAAGAGATGGTGGGAGAGGGAATAGCAGGGAGATGAAGAGGTGTGAGGAAGAGAGGTGCTGGAGAAAGAGAAATGGGTGGTGTTGATGAGAAGAGTGACTTACAGAGCTATTCTTGGTCAGTAAGATCCTGGCTACAATCCCTCTATACCAAGTGGGGGCCATCTCTCTGAACTGCTCAGAACACTGGTTTTCCAACCTGCACACATCACATGACACATCACATAATACATCCATATCACATGACACATCACATGACACATCATATGGCATCACACCAATGAAAGGTTACCCATGTTCATGTCACAAAACCCTGGGCACACCCTCCAACTCTCACCTCTGGTATAAGTTGACGGCCTCATTGTCAACTGTGGGGGTAGGTTGAGTGCGGGAGACCAGCAAACTTGTCACAGTGCAGACAAGGGTGACCATGTGAGCAGTTATCTGACTGTGGGTGAAGTTCTGATTGGCAAGACACCAAAGTGCTCGTGTGCAGAGAGTCTTGGACGAGGACCTCCCATCAATCACCTTACACAATCCTGCACACACATAAATGCAAATTCTCTAGCTGCCATCAAGACGGTCACAGGATGCCTGTGCACTAAGCAGGCACTATGAGCCAATGCAAGCAAACTCCTGGAGCCGGGCTAGGAACTCGCAGCAGGACTGATCAAGACTCTCAGCTTATGGGTGTGGGCACCCGAAGTCCCACCTGGACCCTTAGCTGATTGACAAGCAATGGCCAGTGAATTTGAACCCCAGAAAATTCCAGGTCCCCCATCACAGCAGGGTGGACTGGTGTGGGAAGATGTTGAATGACAGGAAAGTTTCCTATCAGCGCTGAGTTTAAACTCACAACCCTGGAGTTGTTAGTCGAAGAGCAAGGGTGCAAAGGTTGTCCTTCAATATCTTCTTCCCACACCAGTCCACCCAGCTGTGATGAGGACCTGGCATTTTCTGACACACAACTAAATTCAGCACATATCACAAAACATTCAAACACATTTAGTTACTCTTACGATTTATTGTATTCTCCACTTGATCAGCAGAAAACCTCCTGCAGAACACGGAGAAGTCACATGATCACTAATCAACTACTCCCACAGCATTGAGTCCATGGCATGGGAAGTAATTCAATACTAGACTCCATGAATAGTTTACAGTTTCATTACTCCTGTCTCATATGATCACTGGACAAGTGGGTGGGTAAAGGGTTGATGGAATCAGTGGACACCTGGTGGGTAAGGGGTCCATGTGGTCACTGGACACATGAAACTTGGGTGGGTAAGGGGTTTATATGATCATTGGACATGTGGTTGGGTAAAGGGTCGAAATGATCAGTGGCCACGTGGGTGGATATAGGGTTTATATAATAAGTGGATACTTGGTGGGTAAATGGTTTAATGATCACTTGGCACATGGGTGGGTAAAGGGTTGTAATGATTGGTGGACCCATTAGTCATGGGCACCTTAGTAGATAAAGGGTTTATATGGTCACTGGACATAAAGTGGGTGTTGGGTTGTGTGTGGTGACTGATAGAAGTTTATACATGACCACTCATGCAGGTAGGAAAAGGGTTGAGTATGACAATACACATGTGTGGGTAAGGGGTCAATATGATCACTAAACACACGAGATGCTAAAGGGTTCATGTGTGCATTAGTCATGCAGGTAGGTAAAGGGTCTTCAACATTTCTCTTGTGGTTATATAAGTATGCCTCACTTCCAAAACAAAAACAAGAGCCAATGAAAGTTCCATAATCACGAGATTAATCAGAAGAAAAGGAGACTAATGGGGAAAGATTGGAGGACACACGCCCATACTTACCCACCCACCACCTACCCCACCACACACCACACACATGTAAACACATGCACACACAAATTCTGAATAGAAATGGAAGAAAACTACTTACCTGGCAAATTCAGGATTGTATAACAAATAGCCCAAGGCCTGGATAGCAGTCTCGTCACATGCTGCACATGTGACATCACCCTACACACCACACGACATCAATCATCATGAACACAGCATTGATGAAAATGTCACCTTGTCACAACACCTTTTCACATGATACTTATGTCACCATGATAGTCACATGACAACCCATTACTACAACACCACCAACAACGTAACATGTTGAGCAAACATTCCCTGATGGAGTTATAATTCCCTACACTTGCAATGGAGTGTGTCCATCTCTTTCTATAAAATATTTCATTACAGGGAGAAGTGTAGTGTAAGTGCTACAAGGTCAAGGCGCAGGTCTGGGACACCAGCAGCACAGATAATTTCTGGCTGTATATCCTTTCGTATATTGATCCCATGGGGAATTTCTATTCCAACTGTTCAGCCTGGGTGTGCCTAAAACATCTGCCTTTCTACTCTAAATAAAAAGATAGAGACATTCTTCTCTCAACAACTGCTCTGTCTTCCTACTTGGAATGGATGTTGCATGGGACCACAGTATCCATTGACTACCAACTATTCTATTGGATATGGCAAATATTAAGCTGTGATATGAAGGAACAGCTGCAGTATGTTCTGTGCAACTATGACTCAGTGGAAGGGTCCAGCGTATATCACTCTTGCATCTGTGACTTAAAGAAATGGTTCTATTGTAGTAATTAATCTGTGCTTGAATGTTAAATATAATCTTTGTTTTAGCTTCTTTTCTTTTTTTTGTAGTGATTTTTTTTCCAATTGACAAAAAAAGGGGCTAGGATAAAAGTGCGTTTGTGGGAGTGGTCTTGAGCAGTGTTGCCACAAGTAGTGACATTTAGAAACAAATTCAGAGAGAAAAGGTCTGATTGGGTGACTGGAAGAAAATGCCTTCAAGTCTCAGAGGGAAGGTAGTCATAAGACTACAGGAAGAGTCAAGCTCCTTACCAAGACAGCTTCATTCCCATTCCTATAGTCACTGTTCTTGCAAGCTACACCTGAACAGAGAATATCTGTGTCCACAATCCTTTCCATACAATGTTTCATCCCAGGGAGAACTGGAGTCCAACTGGCCCATGATCAAGGAGCTGGCCTGGGACACCAGCACAGACAATCTCTAGCTGGATGTGCATTCATACAAGGATCCAATGGGGAACTTTCCATCCTGAATTGTTCAGCTTGGGTGTGCTGAAAATATCCTGTCTTCCTATTTTGAATGCAGATAGCAAGTGGTACATAAGGCAAATATTAAAGCTGTGATCTGAAGAAAAAGCTGTAATATATTCAGATATGAATTTTTAATATGAGGTTTGCCTGCTTGATCATGAATCATGTCACATCACATGCCAATTGTGTGACATCACATGACTATCATTATTATATAAGGCAGACTTCCGAAGGCTTCGTGAAAGTCAGTCAGTCAGTCTTATTAACTGTTCTATTTGTAACTGTTCTACTTGGATAAACTTCACTGCACTGCACTGCACAAATTGTGTATACCTCAATAGATGTAAGAGTAAAAGATTTCCTATTCCCTTCCTCTGTAAGTAGCAAACCTGTTCCATCCCCTCAGATAACAGCTGCAAGTATTTCTTGGTCTGTTACAGAAGAAAAAGGATGAAAGAAGAGAAGGAATGTAATGCATGGTTTTGTGGACCTCATTTCAGTGTGTTTACATTTTGTGGTTTGTAGTCCAACCCATAATGCAGCTTGGTGGTCAACTAATCCTTATATGACCATCCATAGAGACAATCACACACACACAAACACACACTTAACTTAGACTTAACTTAAGCTGCCCGTGGTATGAAGTACCATGATGGCAGTGTCCTGGATTAATCCAATGGCAATAAACTTAGCTTATGATGGCATCACACAGAAATGTTGGTGTCTGGTCAGATCTCCTTGTCTTCGAAATTTTCTTCCACAGGCACAACTTAGTGTTCTTAATTCAGATTGCTTGTTAGCTGAACAGGTGTTTCATTGCCTGGATGTTGAAATTTTCTCTACACCATCTAAACACAGATGAAACCACCCCTTCCTGTCCTGGCACAACTCATATCATCTATCATACACACCAATTGCCTGCAAATCCACTTTCAGAACATCCCTCCACCTCTTCTTTGCCCTGTGGCATGGTCTCTTCATGTTAAGCTCCCCAAACAACAATCTATTTGGAAGCCTTTCTTTATATCCATTCAACCCACATGACCCAGCCATCTTAAACTCTCACACACACACACACACACACACACACACACACACACACACACACACACACACACACACACACACACACACACACACACACACACACACACACACACACACACACACACACACACACACACACACACACACACACACACACACACACACACACACGAAGAAGAGGAGAGAATCACTGAAATAGTGAACCACTAATGTCTATAGCCTAAAACCACACCCCCTGGGTAAAGGTCAGATATATAATTAAAGCTGGATTATTGTTCTCATACTGACCTCTGACCTCTGACCTCACCTAACATTGGCAGGACAAACCCTTTACCTTCCTTGCATAGTAAGGTAAAGGGTCTGGTTGCAATCCAGCAACAATCTTGTTGCAGTAAGAAGTAATTACCTCAATTTAAAATGTTTCAAATGCAGGCAGATTGAAACAAATATCTCTGCCTTCTATTTGTCCATTACGTGATTGTTCATTAAACAAACCACACACTCCATAAGAAGTGCACACCAAATACAAGATCAGTGCTGGACTTAGTCTCGATCAACCTGACCCTTTAACAAATGCTGCCATGGAAATGGGTCTGGAGTTACTGCTACACCTGACCAGTTAATTAGTATCCTCTGATTCTGGATGGTAACTGGTTGTTGTGACTGAAGATTATGAAACGCTTCAGGTCATCAAAGCCAAAGCCAAGTTCACTGTGTGCATACTCCATAGACGTAAGAACACATACTACATGTTGCGTGCACTGTGAACATAAAATCTTGTCAAAACAGACAGCAAAAAGTGATTTCTTTTTAATGACAGCATCTGCAATGCAGGAATATAACCAAGTTCTATGTTTGCGCAATGCACACCCTGTGTCTATGTGGTGCACACCCTGTGTCAATATGGTGCACACCCTGTTAAGCAGGCTTTAGACTTAGAGTGGCTCTAATGCAGCTCCTCTCAATCTCAGCCAATGCAGACATCAACTCAATTACATGTTTTTAGTCACTACAACGATATTCACAATATCCAGTTATCCTTTTCACCTCCAATTAAAGAGGAGCAGATCAGGTCACATGCACACTAAAGAGGATCAGATCAGGTCACATGCACACTAAAGAGGAGCAGATCAGGTCACATGCACACTAAAGAGGAGCAGATCAGGTCACATGCACACTAAAGAGGAGCAGATCAGGTCACATGCACACTAAAGAGGAGCAGATCAGGTCACATGCACACTAAAGAGGAGCAGATCAGGTCACATGCACACTAAAGAGGAGCAGATCAGGTCACATGCACACTAAAGAGGAGCAGATCAGGTCACATGCACATTGTGACTTGACACAGATTAGTCACAAATATCCACAATCTGGTAAAGGGTAGTGAATTTGTCAGGTATAGCTGTCATCAGTGTCACCAGATCAACTTCCAGCGTAGCACTTGGTAAATGGTCTCACAACGCAGAGACAGATCAAATAGGTAAGACAACTACAAACATGAACTGCAATTACTTTTGCATCATGTGTAAATTAGCGACAGGAATTTTTTTAATTTAAGGAAAAAAATTAAGAAAAATTATGAGCAACAAGCTAGTCCAACCAGTAGTCAGTGTGCACTCGTGCAGCCCCAGGGTACCACGGGCAGGGCTATTGCCACAGGCAGGGCTATTGCCACAGGCAGGGCTATTGCCACATGAAACAAGACAACAGACAAACAAAGGACACAGGAGACTATTCATTAGTGGGAGTCATTCATAATCATAACCTGGGCATATAAAATAACGACATACAGCCCTGAGCATTCCCTGGTGTGTGTTTATTGTTGTTGTTTGAAATAGCCCAAGAGGTGTGTTCCAGGCAAGACTAACCAGCACTTGCACATCTGGCATTCAACTTTGTGTCTAATTTCAATTTGCATATAGAGTCCTCCTGGCCTATTGATCCGGCAGGACTCTACTGGATCTGGTAAAGGGTCTCTCTGGGCAGAGACTGTGCTGAGCTTCCTACAGTGATAGAAGAGTTGACCCACCTCACACTAGCACACCTCACCAAACCCTTCCCAATAGAAACCCTGCATGGCACAATAGTAATAGCCTAATGTACTTTGGCCCAGGACTGGCTAATGGGGTCAAGAACTGACCAGAATGCAGTCAGTGAGTGAGTCATGATGCGCAGCCAGGGCGGAGTAGAGGCTGGAGTTCCCTGCGTAAGCTGTTTCTTTCAAGAGGCTGGGTGGGAAACAAGAAAACAATAGCCACGTGATATTATTTAGCAACAGGTTACAGCCTGAAAACTGTCAAAATACACAAGCGGTACATTAACTAACCCCGTAAGTCTCAAGTAAAACGGAGCTCTTTCCTCCCCCTGGCTTCCTCCACCACTAAGAGCAACCAATATCTCGTCCAAGAGCGCCATATTTCAACTCAACAAAAAAAAGAACACTCGATTTTCACAAACTTGGGCCACTGGGCCACTAGTCACTGAGGTCGGTCGGGGTTAAAGGAGAATATTTTCCCGCCAAAATGGCGCCAATACCAGATGAATTTGGTAATTGACTTCCTGCTCATGCGGACGCCACGGCAGGTGTAATATAAAAATAAGTAAATTAATTTTTTTAATTAAATTTTTTTTTTTTAAAGGCCTTGGGTCCAGCGTCTGGCTCCCCAGACTACTGGTAGAAAACCAGAAATCTCTAGCCGACATAGCTGAAGGCGAGTCATCACACTAGTGTCTGAGAGACACCATTTACTGATAATTACAAAATGTTATATCATTAAGAATGGGAGAAAGTCTTTCCCATCTCATTCAGAGAATTACAAAAAAGGTTTCCTGAATAAGCTAATACCAATAGTGAACACAGAAGAGTTTCAAACAAATATCGTTTTGCATGCTAAATTTTTGGCCCTACCTACACAACTTAACACAGGATTTATATTCTATTTATTTATTCATTCATTTATTTATATATTTATTTATTTCTTCCTTCCTTCATTCCTTACTTCATTCATTCATTCCTTCTTTCCTTCATTCATTCATTTTTTATTTATTTATTAATTTATTTATTTATTTATTTTATTATTATTATTATTATTATTATTATTATTATTATTATTATTATTATTATTATTATTATTATTATTATTATTACTATCTTCTTTTTCCCCCCTTTATTTTTATTCCAGATGGCTTTTAGAAGGTGGGAAAGGGAAACAACAACAACAAATAAATTTTTTAAAATTTAGAAAAAATTAATAAAAAAAAATGAAGTGAAAAAAAGTGACTAGTAGCTTTAAAACTTTGTTACTGCCTCAAAGTGCAAGAATAAAACATTTTCCTATTATGAGCTCTGGTATTTTTTTGGCCCCTGTAGTTATATAGCTTAGTAGATTGCTCAGACATCTTGAGGTTGGTTGGTTGGTTGTGGTATGTTCCATATATTCCCCCACTGACTTCCCCAAGAAAAAAGAAGAAAGGAAAAAAGGAAAAAAAAAAAGAAGCTGTTTCACAACAAAAAACAAGTGGGGGGAAAAGGGGATTGTGAGTATAGCTTTTAATAGTGTTTATTTATTCAGAGCTAGTCACAGCATGTATATATTAGTATGGGGCCTTATGCTGGTGGTGACATCATCAGGAACCCCACAGTCCACTACCAAGCCGTCAAGGACCCCCACCTTTCTGCATTTGGCTGGATGCCCTTTGAGAGGAGCAAGGCTCTTTAGACTTGCCTGAGATGGGTGATGGAACACCATAATACACCTCAGCAAGATGCTTTTGGGCCTACCTGCTGGTGTGGGCTCTGAACAAATCCTATTAAAGGACCTTTTCCTAGGACCAGCTCCAGGGGATGTCCAAGACCACCTGGCCCATTCTACTGCTCTGTCAATATAAAGGATGGCTGAGTAAGCTCATGCATATTTCACGATTTTGGTACCAGACTGAACCAACCATCATCCCTGGTTAGCAACACTGATATTGCAACCATTGATCCAACACACCAAATGCTCAGCACTAAGGATGACACCAGGTTATGTTTCAAACACAGTCAGTATGGAACTGATGCAATAAAATGCACCCAGGACAACTAGATGGCCCATGTTCCCCTAGTTAAATTACCACCAGTGGGGAATCACCAATGCCAGCCACCAGTGGATGAGTTGGCTGTTCTCAACACCTCAAGATTTCTTCATGTCCGGGGGAAAGGGTCTACAGATCCTTCATCCTATCAACACTGGTCAATAACCTCTACCCTTACCAGCTCAGCATTTGTCTCCCAAAAAAACTCACTGTCTCCAACATTGCATTCAAAGAGATGGAGGACCATAAAATTGTCTGGTGTTTAATCAATGGTGGTCCCCACTCCACAACTACACACCCAAGCCTGGTGTTGGTTGGCACTTATGTGTGGATTTTATACTCCTCAATCGCTGCATCAAGACTGACTGCTACCAGGTTCCCCACAATAAAGACTTCGCTGGTTTTTCCAAGATTGACTTGATATGGTGTATCTCCAGATTGCAGTACGTGCTATGGACATTCCAAAGACTGTGGTGATTAGCCCTTTTGGCCTTTCCAGTTTCTCCAAACATATTTTGGCACTGCAAATGCACCTCTGTCATTTCAGAGGATGATGGGCACAGTCTTGAGGGGTCTGGTTGTGGCCAGTTTCTCTCAAGATCAGCATCTTCGGGATCTTAATGCAGTTTTTTTTGGTTTTTTTTGGTCTTGAACATGCAGCCCCTTTATTGACCTAGGCAAGTGTGTTTTTGTGTAATGAAATTAATTTCCTCAGCCATGTGGTCAATGCCACAGGCATATGCCAAATGCCAACTCAGATGACAGCCATCCAAAACTTTCCCCACTCAACAGTAATCAAGGAATTGCAAGCCTTCGAAGAAATAATTGACTTTTATCACAGGTCTGTATCTGCCGCTGCAGAGCTATTTCATACCATCAAGAGTGCTTTGGTCGGCTGCCCCACCAGGACCTCTCTAGTAAAATGGTCAACCTCCATGGACAAGACATTCTGTGATGCAAAAACCACTCTGACCTCCACTATTCTGGTTCATCCCTGTCAGGATGCCCCTATAGCAGTGACCTTGGATGCTTCAGATTTGGCCGTTGGGGGCAAGCATCCTCAAGCAATTCACACATTGCCTCTGATGACCACTTTCTTTCATCAGCCACAAGCTCTAGCCAGCCCAGACCAGTTAGCGCATTCGATAGAGAATTACTCACTGCCTATGCTGCTGTCCAGCACTTCAGGTATTTCCTGGAAGGACGTCAGTGTTCACTCTTTACTGATCACAAGCCACTCACGTTTTCCCTCAGTAAGATCTGACACCTGGTCTGCATGGCAACAGTACCAGCCCTCAGTGATCTCAAACTACACCATGGACATTAGGCATGTTGCAGGCAAAGGACAATGTGCTAGAAGATGCTTCTTCCTTTGGAACCATTTTGGCCATCTGTGGTGGCATTGATTTCTCTGCCCTTTCAACTGCCCAAATCGCAGATTCAGTTTACATGGCTGCCTTCAGACAGCAATCATGGGACTTTAACTTGGGGGCATTTCTTCTTGACCAAACAACACAACCCTGTTATATGGTGTGTCCCTTGGTCAGCCGCGTCCCCTTGTACCTGTCTTCTTCCACCACCATATTTTTTACACCCTTCATGGCTTCAGCCACCCAGGTGTATGGGCAACCCTCAAACAAATGGCCCTCAAGTACATTTGATATGGCCTCGGTTGACAGGTTGGAGAATGGGCCAATACATGCATCACTTTCCAACAAGTCAAGGTCAATCTCCACTATTGTGCCACACTATCTGAGTACAATAAGCACATATTTCAGTTTGACCATGTGAATGTGGATCTTGTAGGGCCACTCCCTCTCTCCAAGGGTTTCACCCACTCCCTCACAGTGATGAACTACCAAAGGTGTGGCTGATGCCTTCTTGAGCAGATTGATTACTCATTATGGACTCCACTCCAATGTCCCTTTGACCGAAGACCCTAATTCATGTCTCAACTCTGGCAAGATTTCTCTGACCTCCTCGGAACCAATCTGTATTGGACTATGGTTTACCACTCCCAGGCAAATGGCCTTGTGGAGGAATTCCATTGAAACATGAAGGCATTCCTCAAAGCACACTGTCAGTTGCCCTTGTTGACATCCAAAATTTATTGTGTCATGCTTAGCCTGAAGGATGACCTGATACATCTCCAGCAGAAGGGAAACCAAGTGCCCCAATCCTAGGAAGTACATGCATGCTCCCAACGAAGCAGACACCTGCATGATTTTTGCATTGAGATAACCATCCCCCATACTATTTCATTAAGATTAAGTCAGTTCTGGGGGGACCTGTGTGGTGGTGCAATTACCGCATCAGAGTTCTGACATAACTTCCTCACTTTACTATGCATGTTGAATTAATGCCCAGTGTTTTTGTCTTGTTGTATTGATGATCTTTACCTTTCCCATGCGCTTTTGATTCTCTTTCCACATTGTGTTGGAAGGAATACAACAGTGAAGCAGGCAATAGAAGGTTCATTACACTCTACCCTGCACCACTAGCTCCATTATCCTCAGATATTAGCAGATCAGAGCATTGTTGACATCTGTCAAACTTGTTGCTTGTTTTAACTCAAAGTTACTTCTGAAAATCCGTGACTAGTGCCTTTTACAAGTTAATGATACATGCAATTGAAGGAGAATTAACAAGATAATTTCTCCTTTGTCTAAGAATGTATCTGGCAACTGTGATATTCCAGTCATTGATATTAAAAGGATATCAATTATTGCATCTTCAAGTTGAGCTATTCATGACTTTCTATGCTCCCTTCAGGAAAGGGTGCATTAAAGAGGCATTCTTGATATTGTTTATGTAGTTGTATATATTTTAAATAATTTCTTTATTTCAAGTAAGTTTTCATGTGTGCAATGCTGGCATGATGATCCTGGCGATTCATTATGCATGTAGCTACATGGTTTTTATTTTTCATCATGCACTGCTCATGACAAATTCAAAGCTTTATTGTCTTTGAAACCAAGCTACAACACTCCCTGGACATTTTCTCAGCCATTGGTACCACAGATAACAAATTTTAGTGGGAACTGAAGGAGTCCATATGCCACAAACATGCAAACAAATAAATGAATAAACACGCATAAGGGAAATTTATAATAAAATCAACATGGTTAATTATTATTCATTAAGAAATACTTTTCTTCTTTTTTTAACAATAAACAAAAGGCTTATGGATACATGAGCTTTATTATACATTTATGTGGAAATTATGAACAAAGAAAATAATTCAGATTTATTGTTTTAAATTTCGTATTCAAAGTTGTCATCCCTGATGTATGCCATTGGGCACTTCAGTGAATCATACCATTTTCATTCACACCCGCCCAAGACATCTCCAGTGTTGGAGAAACATGACCACATCTGGAGGAATACAATGAACCCCACCCACTTCCTGTCATGACCAAAATATTCTATGCCAGAGATAATGTGAAGACAATAAGTTAACAAATGAGAGCCAAGCGTTTGTGCCACAATAGGTCTCAACAGGTGGAATAATTGTGTGTGTGTGTGTGTGTGTGTGTGTGTGTGTGTGTGTGTGTGTGTGTGTGTGTGTGTGTGTGTGTGTGTGTGTGTGTGTGTGTGTGTGTGTGTGTGTGTGTGTGTGTGTGTGTGTGTGTGTGTGTGTGTGTGTGTGTGTGTGTGTGTGTGTTCTCTCATTTGTATTTTATTTCTCTCCCAATAAAAAAATGTGTTAAAAAATTTTTTTTCCATATTATTGATAATAATTGGGCATTATTTCTATGAGTGGATAATTGTGTGAGTGACCACAGATGTACAAATAATTACCATAATTAAGAAACAACACTACAACAACAGACAGCAAGGGTTAATTAATGCACACTCAATGAAGGCAAGTGGGTTCTATATTTCCAAAGTATACAAGGGTGTACATCTTGCAGATCATGGGGTCGCTGCTGGTAATCATGGCAGTCAAGATATTTCTGGCCTCGAATACACTTGCCAGCTTGTCAATGGCTGCTTCATGCGTCTGCAGGTAACTGAGGAGAAGATCATTTGTTAATATCTTCCGTACAAGGTCAATTCTTGAGTTTCCATGTGGACTGTCTTGATCTTGCTCTTCTGCAGATAAGAGGGAAGGAAGAGAGACAACAGCATCATGTCAGTACAACTTCAATACTATCTATTCAAGTATAATTAGACAGTGGATAGTGTCAACTGTTCTGTGGGACTATCTTAAAGATGACATAATGGTAAAGGGTCATACAGTTACGATGACAGCTAAAACAATAGTGGTCTTTACTTCACTTCATATGTATTAATTGTGGCCAATGACATCATTTGGAAAATGTGCGTCCATGGTATTAAGTGTTTCATATGGGGTTTTCTTGGGATTTCCTTCTCGCATACAAATTTTTTTTCTTTTAAATCTGGCTGTAGTTAAAGCAGTTGTTTTGTTTGCTTTCTGCCAGAAATCTCACAATGAATATCATCTCAGTACACTCTTTTCTCAGGTTAGCATGCCCCTAGATCCCCCCTCCCACTCCCAAAGCCTTCTAGTAGATGTATCCAACACCACACCCTTGTCCCACACCAAGCCCCACCCACTCCTAGTCCAGCAGTGTATCATATTACTAGGCATGCATTTTGATACAACTGAGGCAATATTCTCTATTAGGCTGTGGTTTGTTTTAATTAAACCACTAAGTTAAAATCTCATCTTGGTGGAAGTGAATGGCACACGTATGGTTTCTGTTTACCCACTTCCTGTGTATTTCTATAGTAATTAAATTGCAGACTAATCTGTACTAGATATGGAAGTGTCCACCCACTGCAACATAACACATGACCTCATTGCCTGTTCGACCGACACTATAGCCAAGTACGGCAGGATTAGAACTAGCTACATGTACACCTCCACATGCTCACAAGCTGAGTTCATTTGCATGACTTAATCTACAGGTTTCTGTGGTAATGACTGAGGGATAGTGCACGAGTGAATGAGTAAATGTTGTTGTTTGTTTGTTCAGATATTGTGTTTGTGTCTGAACCTGGGGCACAATATAGAGCTAAGTGGTCAACACCAGTGACCTCATGCTAGCATGTCATGTATGAATAGCTCATGTGGGTGTGCCCGATTCCCACAAGGTGTTCCTAGTGATAGTGCATACTATAGTGGTGCCAGGTTTTGGTTGTGTGTTCACATAATTGCCTCATGATAATGTCACTCAGAACTTGTGTGTGTCTTGTCAGTACAGCAGGATGTATTACCACTGCTGAAATATGCTGATACAGCATCCGAGAATGTGTTGACGCAGAGAGAGCATTGGTGTTCCAAACTGGACTGATGGTCTTAAAAAGGCTGTCTTTAAAAAAAAAATTAAAAACAAGTTTTACATTATTACTCATCAGTTACCATTCAGCAAATATCAGTGATTCAGGCTCATCTGCAGATGAACGTGGATTTAGATAACAACTATTTTTCAAGCCCGCCATTTGTGGGTTGATTTTGTGATGGTTGCCATATTTATGAGACCATGTGTGTCCTTAACTTCAGCCTCACTGAACATTCCATCTGAAACACAACTTATCACCAACCTCCACCTATCACAAATATTGGCAACGTTGCTGGGTTGTTTTTTTTTAAAGTTAATGGAGCTTAAAGCTTCAGATTTTTAAAGTTAATGGAGCTTAAAGCTTCAGATGCCACAGGCTACCTAAACATGCCCGCTTCTATTTAAAGAAATATATTTTTTAAAAATCAAAAACATTAAAAAAAAAATTTTTTTTTTTTTTTTTTTTTTATTTAAAAATATAACAAAATCTAATATTTCATGTATAATTGATGTTTGGGAAAGTTTTTTTGTGTTCATGAACTCATGGAACTAAATTATATCTTCAATCCTTTGATGTTGTGAGTATCTAAAGAGCTTAGTGTAAGTGGTACTTGGCTAGTGAAGCACACAGGCAGTGGACAATTAAAAGTAATAATAAATTATTAGAATTATTAGCGATTATGTAGAGATTTTATTGTGGTGTATGTTTTGTTGAAGTAAATACTGACAAAAAAATAAAATGGATCATTTCCTGTTGACCTGATGGAGGTTGCCATCTGCAACAGAAAATAGTGCAACTAATTGGTCCAGTCCTGCAGATATGGAGTCATGTTGAATGCCATCCTACAGTGACTCTGGTGTATCTCTTTAAACATTAATAGGGACAGGGTGACCAACAGCTCCAGATACATGGTAAAGGGTTTGCAACTCACTATCTATGAGACACTCTGAACATAGATAAAGATCATTAACTGTATGGTGATGGATATCAAACTCACGGATGCAGAAGTACACCAGCCGGAATGGATAATAAATGCTGGCATTGGCTGATGACAAATCAGGCTTGACATGTGCGAACAAAATGGAGTTCTTCTCCAGGATGAGAGAGAAGAACTTGCTGTTGGTGCCATTGACTGCCTTCCTTCTTACTTGTAGATACTCTCCACCACCAATATCTGCAGAAAGCACCAAGACTGCAATCTTGCTGACCCTGGTGCACACCAGGCGCCATTTGTTATTGGATGGCCGTTGATCGAAGGAAGGAAGATTTTCATATCCGGGAACAGGGGCATCACCCATGTAGTCGTATATTTGGGGGTGATCAAGCATGTTCATGATGAGAGGACGTCCAGGATTGGGAGGCTTGATGGTGGGGGCTTTCCCCAAATAAATGGAATTGCCTGTGGGTGGGTAGTGTGTGTGCGTGTTGGAACAATAGTTGATTCAAGCACAAGATGTTGTAACTATGGAACTACGGATCATATATCTTTGATTCAATATTTAAATCTGTATGGAAATAGCTTTTGTAATGAATTTGCTCTATATAAGGATATAGGGATATTAAGAACAATGTGTGAAGCAATAGTTCTCAGTGCAGAGATCACTACTGACAGTAAACTTGCTATTGCTGTTGACTGAGATACATACCAATCAATAGTGTAATTATCATTACATGTTGGTAAAAAAAAACCCATTAGTTATAATTACAGCTAATATTGAGTATTAAAAACAATAAACATGAGGAATTAAAAGTCAGTGGGTGGGTGGGTGGGTGGGTGGGTGCTCCAGCTCATAAGACTTTTTGTTGTTGTTCTTAATTAATAGCTTTTTAAATGATGGAATTGTTGCACTGACTGTCACCACTGCATCTATGCTTTTTCTATTTGTCATGAAACCATCACTGTCCTCTTTTAAGTGGCCATTGCCTCCACACTTGATCCACATGGTGCATCACTGATTCCATTCTAGTGAGTCTCAAGCTGAAAGCTATCAACAGGAACATTACTTGTGTCTGTGTGCGGGCATGGGTCTGAGCGTCCATTCTTTTTCTGACAGTGTACTTCAAATTGTTGAATAAAGGAGAAAAAAACCTCTTGAAACATTTTGTCTGGCTGATTATAGTAGCCACAGCAATTAGACTTCACAATTAAACACCTTCTGGCCATGTGCACATGATGTATACATGCATGTATGTAGTTGCTAAGCACATGCGAACGAAGGGCCAGCAATCTCTGGGTGTCTAATATCAACAAAGACCAGGAGTGTGAGTGTTTCTGTTTCTGAGAATTCCCTAATTGGCATGTTTGTGAGCCTAGTGGGGGGGGGGGGTCACATGCCCACCTGTAGTGAGGGCAAAGAATATCCAATAAAGTTAGTTCAGTTATTACTTATCACTACTGTGATAGTAACGTTATCACATATTTCATTATATCTCTATTGGGTTATGAAGGAAAATATGATACATTAATATTGTGTGATTTTGAGGATTGTTGTGTGACCTTATTAGCTAAAATATAAATATTAAGGCTTTTAAAAGTTTAACTCAATCAAAAGACAAATTTGTGTTATAAGGAAAAATGTGATACACTTAAAAATTGTGTGAATTTGAGAGTTGTTATGCCACTTGATTATAATGTTGGGAAACATTAAAGCATTAAAAGTTTTAACTTAATTCACAAACAAATTTTGAAGAAGTTAAAAAAATATTAACAAAACAGAATAATGTGCATTGGTGTCCATTGGCTTCTCATCATCATCAATTCTGCCCAGACAGAGTTGGTTGAAGCCACAGACTGCTAGACTGCCTGAGTGAGCACCATGACAAACACTAGCTACCTGCACGCACACACACACACACACACGCGCGCGCGCACACACACACACACACACACACACACACACACACACACACACACACACACACACACACACACACACACACACACACACACACACACACACACACACACGAGATTGTGTTGCAGTGAAACACATTTCCTACATGCACAATCTACTTTTTCATTTTCCAAGAATTTTATTTTTTTTTAATTAATTTATTTATTTTTAGATGAGGTTTTCGATTTTTCAAAGGATATTTGTCAGTCAGGGAGTGTGAAACAGTGGGTGACTGCTGTTAGAGAGGGACACTTGTGGTAGGAGTGGGGAGGGTCACACTGGTGTAGTTATGTGTAAGTACACACACCATAGTAGTCTCCATTTCAATTGAGGCAAGAGAAATAATACTGTGTGACTCAGAGGCACTTCTAGAAAGAAACTATTTATATTATTTGAGGCTATCCTTAACCAACTCCACACAATCCTTATTTAATATGAAAGCAATATTTAATAGTATTAGTAAAAGTGCAGTTTCTGCTGCTGTAATGGACTCTGAAATGTGCTGAGCATGAGAAGCCAACCAGTGGCTGAACCAGGACTATCCTGTGTACTATAAGTGGTGTATGGTAATTGAATTTCATTTGGTTATGTTAACTAGCACATTTAATTATTGTGTTCTGAGATAATATTAACCAGCAGGAAGTATGTGTTGATATTATTAAACATAATTTGCATACTTAGTATCAAATGTGAGAATGTAGCTTGACATTCCACACGCATAAATGCTGAATGGTTTCCACGGCATTTGTTACATGGTAACCATGATACATGATACCTGGTTACCAAAATATACTCTCTTGATCAAGTTAATATTTGGGTTCTGTTTACTCTCCAGGTATATGTATACAAAGCCAATGTAAACCAACACCAGGCTCTCTCAACTTTACCAGATCATAGACTTGTTGGGAGCATCATAAAATATGACTAAATATCAACTGTCCATCTGCATCTCTTCATGGAACAAATCATGCCATTGAATTTGAAATAAATTTAAGCAGCCAGTGCAGAGCAAGGGCTAGGCATGGTGATGGTGATGGTGTCTGAGGCCCTACTCCACTGTCAGCCACTTCTGTGTAAAATGTTTAAAAATGGTCAAAATTAAATTGAAGCTCAAACTTTATTTACTGGTGATGTTCCCCTCGGTGATGATCTTGGATTCACGTATGATTAGTTCTTTAAAAAAGGAAAATTAGAGTCCATGAATGCCATTTTTCTTTTTTGTTTTGAAAAATTACATTCTTGATAGCACATAGATAGCTAGTTATTTACATTGAGGGATAAATGGAATATATTTGGATTTTACAGTTACTTGTCACAGGAGAACAAGTTCCTAATATTATATTGGGTATACTGTGGCATGTGGTGAGTTGGATGTCTGTAGTTCCTGACCTCAACGTCCTATATAGCGATGAACATGTGAATTGCTTCCAGACCACGTATTGTAATAAGTGTTTGAGATATTTTGTCCATCACAATAAGATCACGCCCCTATAGACACACCTCCATGATCAGGCCCCTATAAACACACCTACATGACCACGCCCCTATAAACACACCCCCATGATCAGGCCCCTATAAACACACCCCCATGATCAGGCCCCTATAAACACACCTCCATGATCAGGCCCCTATAAACACACCCCCATGATCAGGCCCCTATAAACACACCCCCATGATCAGGCCCCTATAAACACACCTCCATGACCACGCCCCTATAAACACACCCCCATGATCAGGCCCCTATAAACACACCCCCATGATCAGGCCCCTATAAACACACCTCCATGATCAGACCCCTATAAACACACCCCCATGATCAGGCCCCTATAAACACACCTCCATGACCACACCTCCATGACCACACCTCCATGACCACGTCCCTATAACACACCTCCATGATCACAGCACATGTACACCCAGCTGCAGAGGGGACCACTCACAACTCTTAAGGTATTGGGGTTTTTTTAATACTCACCCACACAATTCTTTGCTGCTAAGAAATTGGCCAAACCAACCACATTGATAAATAAGTTTATTTAAGCTCATGGTTCAGCCTATGCCTATAGCTCTTCTTAGCTCTCCATCTGCGTTTCCTGTAAAAAAAATTTTCTGCCGTATGATTACTTTTGGTACTATATAATTTCACTGAATGTATTATATATACTCTTTCTTTTTTTAAAATATTTTATATAGTTCTCAATTTTTTATAGTTCTCAATTGCTGACCAAACAACGGAACTGATTATAATAAAAAAATTATAATAAAAATAAAAAAATTTACACACAGCTCTAGGGTGCTACGGCCCTAGGGTGTATAAAGAGCCCTAAGGTGTACACACCGCCCTAGGGTGCTGGGCAAGGCTTGTGCCATTTTCTTGTTCTGAAAATACCTTGTTCAGGTCACTGCAGTAGTTTTCCATGATGGAGGAGAGATGATCTGATTAGTATAGGTATGGCAGCTGGTGAATGATGATGCAATAGTTGGTAAAGGGTCTTTGCTTGGAAGACTTCTCTTTCACCATGCAGTTGAAGAGAGGAAGGGGATTGGAACAAGAACATCATGGGGTTTGCAGCTTCAGGACGGTGAGTTAAATGCCGCCGAGGCATTTGGTCGCAAGGCGCCACTGATTCTCGAAATTGGTTTTGGTATGGGCCAAAGCCTGGCGCAAATGGCACTGAATGAGCCTGAAACCAACTGGCTGGGAATAGAAGTGCACCACCTGGAGTGGGTAAGTTGATGCACACGCTGGCGCAGCAAAATTCGGATAATGTGCGTATCTACAGCGACGATGCTGTGCAGGTGTTGCAGCAATGTATTGCCGCTGGGTCGCTGGATGGCGTGCAAATTTTTTTCCCTGACCCATGGCATAAAAAACGCCATCATAAACGGCGCCTGATTCAGCCGGAGTTTGTAAAACTGCTGGCTCAAAAAATTCGAAGTGGGGGCCGTTTGCACCTGGCGACTGACTGGGAGAACTATGCCGAGCAAATGTTAGAGGTGCTTGAGGCCAGCGACTCGTTCACCAATGATGCGAAGTTGAACCACTACAGCCCGAGACAGCAGAGCCGCCCTTTGACTAAATTTGAAAAGCGCGGTCAGCGGCTCGGCCACGGTGTTTGGGACTTGCTTTACAGCCGAAATTAAGCAGAGGCTCGCTGGAAAAATTCTCCGATAACATTATCCAGATACCGCCAGCCCAGAGGGCCTGGCTTTATTTGCGTGCCCTGCATAGAAAGCAGGTCGCGCCCGGCCAAATGGGTGACCGTCTGCTCAATACAGGCGTAAGGCAAGCCGGTGCGGGCGCTGAATTCACCCGTGTCGAAACCCTCGCGCAGTCGCAGCGCATTCATCATGTATTCACCGACCAAATCTTTCTGGTCCAGTACACGCAGGTTGATCGCGGTCGGCTGGTTGATGTAATGCTCGGGTTGGCGGGTGCGAGCGCTGCGCAGGACTTGCTGCGCGCCCAGGTCGGTCCACTTGCTGTGAGCGCCCGCACCGATGCCTATATAGTCACCAAAGCGCCAGTAATTGAGATTGTGGTGGCAGTGGTAGCCTGGCTGGGACCAGGCAGATACTTCATAGCACTGGTAACCCGCGCGTTCTAGTTGGGCCTCGCCCTGATCTTGAATATCGGCGAGCACAGATTCGGCAGGTAGCTTTGGAGGCGTGTTGTGAAACACGGTGTTGGGTTCGATTGTCAACTGGTACCAGGACAGGTGGGGTGGCCGCTGTGCCAGCCCCGTGCGCATATCAGAGTTGGCCATTTCAATATGTTGTCCGGGCAGGCCATGCATTAAATCTATATTAAAACTCTGTAAACCAAGGCCTCGGGTAATTTCGATGGCGGCGAGGGCATCGTCGCTGCTGTGAATGCGTCCCAGCGCTTGCAGGCGAGTATCGTCAAAGCTCTGAACACCCAGCGAGATACGATTTACCCCCGCCTCGGCAAAGCCCTGAAACTTTTCGACCTCGGCGCTGGCGGGATTTGCCTCCAGCGTGATTTCGGCTTCCGGCTTGAGGGGTATCAGGCTTGATATCGTCGACAGGATCTCGCCGATGGCCGCAGCCGAGAACCGGCTCGGGGTGCCTCCGCCAAAAAATATAGACACTAACTCGCGACCTTGAACCTGGTGTAACGATTGCTGTAAGTCTGTTTTTAGAGCGTTGCTGTACGCCTGCTCAGGCAAATCCTGCTTTGACTCGTGGGAGTTAAAGTCGCAATAGGGACATTTGCGCTGGCACCAGGGTATGTGGACGTAGAGGCTCAGTGGCGGTAGCCGCAGTGCGCTCATAAATAGGCCTGCCGCAGCTTGCCAAGTAGTTCCCGCATGGCCTGTCCGCGATGACTAAGCCTGTTTTTTCGCTCCCTGGACAGCTCGGCGGAACTGCAATTTTCCGCCGCCACAAAAAACAGGGGATCGTAGCCGAAACCGTTTTTCCGCGAGGAGTCTCCAGTATGCGGCCCTCCCAACTGGCCTGGCAAATAATCGGATTGGGATCCTGGGCGTGTCGAAGATAGACCAGCGCGCATTGAAAGCGGGCTGTGCGCTGTGCATCGGGGATGCCCTTCAGACTGTTTAGCAATTTGCGGTTGTTGCGTGCGTCGCTGGATGGCTCGCCCGCGTAACGGGCTGAATAAATTCCGGGCGCTCCACCCAGGGCATCTACTTCCAGGCCGGAATCATCTGCTATGGCAGGCAAACCGCTGTACTGTGCGGCACAGTGTGCCTTTAGCAGGGCATTGGCGACAAAATTCTCACCGTCTTCGACGACTTCAGGCACCGAGAAGCTGGCCTGGGGCAC